>VCCN01003880.1:32538517-32556738 GCA_006491835.1 Architeuthis dux
TTTGTCCAGCAGTGGACTTATAACGGCTGATGATGATAATAAAACCTATATTCCATGTTAGTTATGGCACAACTTTTAGTTTAAGAGGGAAAATAGGTGTACGTGCATAGGGTGTATTTTTTTCCCATCTGTTTTTTCTTAATCGTTGAAGTGTCTATTTTAAGATTCAGCTAGGTAACCGGCTGAAATAATTTCCTATGGGGATTCATTTTTAACCCTGTATTGCACCTATTGAGAACCCGAACCCGGACACCGAAAAAATAGAAAATCGCATAACTTTTGAAGTAAACAACACACAGAGACAAATGAACACATTTTCCCACACAATTCTGACCCAAGGAATTCAGTAAAATGGTTATTGTTGAGATTCAAAACACATCTTGACTGTATTTCAGGATAAACACTGCAAACAAAAATATTAAACATGAACCCAAGAATGTCAAGCTAGACCAGTGGTTCCCAACCTTTACGAGTCATTCCCCACCTATGTCAATGAGATTACTAGTATCCCCCCTTCCATAAAAGTACGTTGCAACAAAGAATAATTTCAAATAATAACTTTATTTTGCGTATAATTAGACAGCTTTATACTAAGAAATAGTTTAATATTATAATTGTACAGCTGCTGCTGTATATTTGTAACTCAAAGAAAGCAAGCGAAAATAATTAGGAACACATCATTTGAAATTCCAATTTATTACAAGAAAAATAAGAATTCTGCTGATATACACATCAATGTGATCTCTCTTCTTGTTTTTTTGCTACTAGTTCTTAGATTTGTGGGTCTATTTGTGAGAGAGCACATCTTAAATCATTCTCAACTTGGAGCTTATTTCGAGCCTTCGACTTGATAGCTAGAAGAGCAGAAAACCCTATCTCACCGAGATATGTTGAAGAGAACGGTATTAATACACGAAGAGCGTTGTTACTAAGTCCAGGATAAATGGGACGCATTTTCCCACAAAGCTCATTCAGACTGAAGACTTTGAACTCACCTTTCGCTGCAGAGTTTAAGTTCCAAAACCCCTCCTGTAGTTCGATAGGAATATCATCCACAAAACATTGAAATGGGTTCCTTGTCAAAGCCATAGTTACTTGATCAATGTTTATGTATGGGAAATAGGACAGACATTCACCAATAAGGGAGTCTATCAGCCTTGAACACCTGCTTGATGTTATCATCTCCAATAACTTCAGTAAGCCAGTGAAATTGCATCAAATTTCCATCTTTCATGTGTCTCACCTAGAGCTGTAATTTAGCAATACATGTTTTTACACTGTCTCTATGGTTAATGATGTTGGTCTCACGGCTTTGTAGTTTTAAGTTTAGCTCATTTAGGATTTCGAATATGTCGACTAGGTAGGCCAAATGAGCTTGAATGTCTGGCAAGTTCATCGTGGTGAATAGTTCTTTATTCTGGTTGTACAGAAAAGTCCTCACTTCTTCTCTAAGCTCATACAACCGAGCAAGCATGTTCCACTTTGATAGCCAGCGAACTTTAGTGTGAAACAACAGAGCTTGGTGTTCAGCATTCATGCTTTCATATACATCACGAAAAAGCCGTGTATTCAGAGCTGAACATCTGATGAAGTTGACTGTTTTTATGATGACCTCTAAATGAGCTTGCAAAGCTGCCGGTAATGTCTTTGATGCGAGAGTATCTCGTTGGATCCTGCAGTGTACTCTGTAGGATTCTTATGTTTGATAATCCCCAAGAATCCAGATCGAGGACCCCAAATTGCCGGGGCACCGTCTGTATACACTCCAATAACATTCTCCCAAGAAAGTCCTTCTTCATCAAAGAAGGTTGAAATTAGTTCCATCACATCTTTTCCTTTTGTTATTTTAGTCAATGTCTTGAATCCGTGAGTTGATAGTGTTGTCAGGGAGCGGTATTTGCATTAATTCTTCAACTGAATCGTCACTTAAGAATACGTTTAGCACTATCAAGGTTACACGGCTTGATTAGAGTTTCCCCAATTGTATCGGCCTTCTTATTCTTGGCTAGATATTGTGCAATATCATATAAACAAAGTGAAATACAGAGAACCTACTATCAAAGAACGTGAAAAATAAATTTTGAAACTTCCATACACACAAACATCCCACGTGTGTTGGAATTTTATGAAAACGGTACAGCTTTTTAATAAATATATATACAGTAAACCCATGATATAACGAACCTCCATATAACGAATTTCGGGATTTCGTAGATCCATCCGAACAAAGTTCAATAAATATGGCGAAAACGTGGACCATAAAGAATTTTCTTATTATTTACCGAACGAAGTTCGATGAATGCGGCGAACACATAAACCATGACGAACTTTCTTATTAATTACCGAACGAAGTTCGATAAATGGGGCGAAGATGTGGGCCATAACGAATTTTTTTATTATTATTTACCGAACGAGGTTAGATCGTGTGGGGAGAATACGTGGACCATAAGGAACTTTCTTTTTATTTACCAAATGATGTTCGTTAAATGCCGCGAACTACCGAATTTAATACTTATTTACCGAACGACGGGCAACAATCTGGTATAACGAACCTCCGGCTTTAACGACACCCTCACCCCAATTAGTCTGTTATAGCGAAGGTTTACTGTATAGTAAATTCAGGAGTCATTTGAAGAATTCCAAAGTAAAATCTCTGTGTCTGAGCAGGAATTTTAGAAATTATGAACAATGTGAAATACAAACTTACCTAAAATACTGGCAGCAAACTTGAAAAGTTATTTCAATGAGAGGCAAAATGCCCGCGTGTTGGAATTCTTAGCAGTAAATGAAAAGAGAATGGCCACTTCAAGAGGTTTTCGATAAATAGAGTGTTGTGGATTATCTCGGCTCGGGGTAAAATTGTTGTTTAGTAGGATCACCGGCTATTCATATATTGACAAAGTCCAGAATTGGCTCAAAAATCAAGTTCTTCAAAGTGTGATTCTCATTGGCTCAAAACGTCTTTGAGCGATTTTAAAAATATTTTAGTCGTCTTCACTGGGAGCCGGAAGTCTCTAAGCACGGACTCACTATTTATTTTCTTGATTCAGTATTTGTTTAGCCACTGAAGAGCAAACCTCCGGTTTAGTCTCCCCAATAGTAATTACTAATATGCGAATAGGTGAGGGAATTCAAGTACATGTTCGGCGAATTTCTGTTATTTTAGTAACCGGTTTGCGCGAACACCCCCACTACCCTTAAGCCAAAAACATTCACCACAACTATTTTTACCTAATAGCCGTATCCCTCCAATGACTAACTAAATTCCGCACGGGGTGGGTGGATTCCCCCGCCCTGGTTGGGAACCACAGAACTAGACCATCATAACAAACCACACATTCAGATTATCCCCAGTTTTCTTATTTTTTCAGATTGTCAAGTCAAGGTTTAATGATTGCTTCATATCCCCCTGCTGAATGAAAAATACAGTTTTCTTTATTTTCGTGCCGATTGCTTCATATACTGACTAACCATGGGAAAAGGAAAAACGTTACGACACTGAAGTCCCTACAAAGAAGATTCTCATTATGTATTTTCCATGTCCCAAATCTCTCTCAGCATGGGTAACATTACGGCCTTTAGCATCTGCAAGGGGAAGGATAGAGGCTATCCTATATCTACACGGTATTCGTGATATGAGATTGTGAAGCAGCCACTTCACCCTTCCCTATGAAGTATATTTGTGACCAGATATTATTGACATTGTAGGACTTGCCTTTGGATACTTTAGTTTCCCATTTAAGTTCACATGATACTTGTAAAATACTGCAACAGAAAGGTTATACAATTTGAAATTCCTAGATGAGTCCATAGCAATATTCCACGAGTTGTTGGGACTAATTTTCTCATCCTTATTGGTAGTATCTATATGTTTCGGCTGATATGTTCTTCGGCCTTTCTCAATGTCTGAAATTCTTAGATTTGTCCATACCACTATTCCACGACTTGTTGGGACTAATATTCTTACCCTTATTGGTATTATCTATATGTTTCGGCTGATACGTTCATCGGCCTTCCTCAATGTCTGAAATTCCGAGATGAGTCTATATCGCTATTCAACGAGTTGTTCGGACTAATATTCTCATCCTTATCGGTATTATCTATATGTTTCGGCTGATGCTTATTGGTATTATCCCTACGATTCCACCGATAAGTTCTTTGCCTTTTTCTGGTATATAATCTATCTGATATGTGTGGAGTTTCTATTACAGATTGAATTAAATTAACGCTACCTGCTGGAATCTAGATCTATCCATAAATTATGAAACCTCGAGTATTCCTGATGAATTGAGGAAGGCTCAAGAACGCATCGTCCGAAGCGTAGGGATAAAACCAACAAGAATGAAAATAGGAAAAGTAGGAACAATGAAGTTTTCTTTTTTTTATGTTGATGTTGATAGTTTCAATAACATCGTTTCTTTCTTAAACAAATTACATAAATATCTTTTAAAAGAAGGCTGAAAAGGAAGCAATAAAATCATGAATACTTGAAGGTATTCGAAACTAATTAAACAGATATAACAATTGTTAATCTGTTGTAAAAGCAGATAAGAAAGATTCTTTATATTCAAGAAGACTTTGTAGCCTTGGATTCAGTTTGTTCGAATTATTTTTATTCTCGATGCTATACCACCAAAATTATTCACGTAATTGACACATTTAGAATAAACCTCGAATTGTTCCTGAAATCATCAAACCATATATTGTCTGATGAAATCAATTTTACGTAAATAGTAAGCAACATATTTGGATACGCGTACGAATAAAATTAACAGAAAATTCTATCTGCATCGTAGCTATATATATAAACTGATTTTCATTCAGTTCTTTTAGTGAAAATGACGTTGGCCGAGGTATGCACTCTCTGGGTGCTTTCTACTTAATTATGTTGGTGAATTTATGATTTAAGAATAAAATTTAAAATGTTAGGATTATGTATTGACTTATTTGTACCTGCAAATATTATAAGCTTACTTGTTCAAAAACTGTTTATATAGTTCCCGGTAAAACCACGTTTTCAATCCATCTGTTGAAATTTAATTCTAAAGCAACATTTAAATAGACGTCGTTAACAGCATTCTACAGTTTCTCTTAGTCTTTCATTTGTCTATATTAATAGTGTTCAAAATGCTGACAGTCGATATAATAATGTATAGACTCTACCAAGAAGAAAACGTTATGAAACAAAAGCGGCATTTTCTGAAAGAAACAAATAATAACACAATACATAATAATACATTTATTTAGTAGGAAAAAGTATACAAAATGTATATATAAACACATATCATGACAAATCTAATTCATACAGTATTAAAACCTTCAGTAGTGTTGTAATAAATATCATAATTCTTCTTAAAAGTATCGACATCTGGTGAGAGCAGTACATACCCTGGTAAACTATTCCATAGACCTGCAATTCTATTGCTAAAAAGTAATTTTCTGATATTTAATCTACCTCTATTTACGTCAACAGTATGTTCGTGACATCGTAGTCCATTATAATTTCTTCTAGTAAAGAACACACCAGGATCGACTGATTCAAAACCATGCATAATTCTAAACATTTCTATTAAGTATTAAGATTAACATAGTTGAATGGATGGATATTAGGCGATGAATTATTTCCCAGACATTACTGTGGTATATGGCCAATACCATTTGGGATGTTGTAGGCCAGTATGAATTATAACAACATAACGAGCCAACAGCATCCCCAAATAAGATGGCCTTTGGTAGCGTCAAGTAAGTCCAGGTCATACACACCAAACTGCACATTAACACCTGGGCATAATTGGTTCATTTAATCGGTCATTACAATAAACAAAGTAAGGGATTAGGATTAAACTCACTAACGGCTTGCAAGCACAGCACGCTAAGCAATGCTTTAACGCCCCCCCCCAATCTTGAAGTTTAATAATTGTAACCAAAAATGGAATTTAACAATTAGTAATGAGTTTCTAGCAAAGAAATAAAATAAAAATAAAAAATAAAAAATACAAACAGCAAACAAAAAACAAATAGATTGGTTTTAAAACTTTTTTTTTCCAAAATGAAATACGTTTCACTAACTGTAGCCCTTGATATAATGGGTTGGGGGTGAATATCACTTCTCATGTTCTCAGACAGCTCCCTTTTCTTCACAATTGCGAAAAAATAACAGGGAATCACAGGAAGCTTTTTTGAGTCTTCATTGGCTAATTCAAGTCATGTGGCCATAGACAAAATATCACAGGTGAGTTAAATGTTATTATTTTTCACGCTAATTTGAAAGATGCCAATACCAGTGCTGTGGCAATCTTTCAGTCTTTATAGTTTTTCCTCCTATTATTTAAAAGAAATGTTATTGTTTCATCATTTGCTGTTCTGTACCAAACAGGGGTGTATATACTAGAGTCGTTTTCCCAGGAGATATACTACATGACGTACATAACTTTCTTGGGTGCTAAAAATGGTGACGAAAAGTGTAAGACAGCCTTCAACATCATAACATAAACATAATCTACTGGGAAAACTGTTCTTCTTTGTTTTTGGTGGGATTCAAAAGGAATTCTTTATTATGAATTGCTGGAACCCGGATGAACTACAGTGAGCAACTAGCTCGTTTGAATGACGCATTGGATGCGAAAAGATCTTTTTTTCTGGGGAACGAAATCGACCAGTGATTATTCTGTATGACAACCGCTTGTCCTCGTGCTGCAAGTGTGACACAGCAAACAATCATGAAACTGAGATGGGAAATTCTTCCAGCAGCCGGGTATTCTCCAGACCTTGTCACCTTCAGACTCTCACCTGTTTCGCTCCATGATGGAATACACAATGTAGATGAAAATGCCGTAAGGTCATAGAAAGCCAGGGAAAATACTTTGATGACTGAAAAATGATGCTATGAATTTATATGAATGAAAGATTTTATGAAAAGATCGAAAACTTTTGCATCAAGTTAATATAATCCTGTGGTTGGGGTCAACATTCTAACAAAAAACGACACTAAGAAAGGAAAAACTCTAGTTTGAAACAGCCAACAGAATTCAAGTGGTTTAAATAACATCAAATAACAGATCTGGGTAGTCGCTCAATAGAAACCGTCTCGTGACAAATGTCTTTTGGTAGTATGCCGTGTTGGGGGTGATCAATTGAAACATCGGAAAAAACGGGGTGATCAATGAATAAATTACTGCTCTCGTTTTTTGTTGGGCCATGGCGTGCTACACCTTCACTGAATCAAATCAAGGCAGTAGCAACAGTTGTTGTTAATGTTAATGCTACCTTATAGACATGGCAGTGCATTTTCATGTGCATTGAATGTAGGATAAATCAGGATTATGAAACATGGGGGGGGGTGCAAGGTAACGTAACGGTTACCGGCATGGAAAACTGAATCGGAGAACCGAATTCGAGTTTTGGCCAAGGCTGCTTGCATTCACTTCGCATTAATGCCCTTGGGAAAGGCATGAATCAACTTCTCACCCCAGCTCTGGATAAATAGCAGGGCAGTTGAAGCCCTTTAACTCCGTAAGGCAGTCCATCTAAGAAAAGGTTACTGTGACAGAAAAAATAATCAAAAAACAAAATTGGGCGTAGGGATAGCTACTGGCTAGTCCAGGGGTCACCAAAGTGATCGATATCGACCCTTGGGTGTCGATGGGATTATCCATGGGTCAATAAATGCTAGGTGGACAAAAGGGGGTCGATAAACGCTGAGAGTCGGTCTATTGAATATTTGGTACGTTTTACATCTTTTTGATATATTTTCTTGTTTCCTTGATTTTTTGTTTATCTCCCAATGTTTATATATAATTATATACTATGGATTTGGTACCTTTTTGAAAGAGTTGGTACATTTTAGGATGTGGTATTGGTACGTTTGATATCTATCTTTTGGCAGTCCTGTCTGGGGGTCGATGGGGGAACAATTATACCCCGCCCCCCGGTAGATTGTCTAAAAGGTTTGGGCTAGTAAAACCGCAAATCGGTCCTGTACTCCACAATGAAACATGGTGAATACAAAGTGTGTAAATTCTAAAATCTCCATTCCTCAAATGCCTGGTTATATATTCAAGAGAAACACGTCTCAGTGACTTCCAATTGCTTTGGGCCTCACAATGTCTAAAACCAGACACGTCTGACAGGAAGCAGTAAATGAAAAGGAAGAAAAACAAACGCTTTGGTGCTTCCCAATTCCTGATAAGAATACCAATTCTCACAGAAGTTGTTCCGGAAAATGACAGTTTCAACTCCAAAATGTTCCGAACTCAGAAATAAAAAGAAATTCTTGTAATAACCAACCCCTCAAATGTCCTGTCGTAAAATTATAACAAATCACGTCTGTTATATTTGTATGTGTGTGTGTGTATGCGTGTTTAGGCAGCAATCCTTCAATGATACATGTTTGATAACACAACAGACAATGAATGTATTAGTTAACTTTTCTTGTTTACGTACTATGGAACGTGTGTCTGGATCTAACGAATGTAAATATTGTCCAAAGGTTTAAGGGTATCCAGAATTCGAAACACGTTCAACATCCACGCTTTTGAAATGGCCAGAGGTATGGCCGAAAGCGCTCGATCACACACTTTTGGATGATGTTTACATTCATTAGATCCAGGCACACGTTCTCTTGTATGAAAAGAAAAGTTAACTACACATTAGAAAAAACATTCCTTGTCTGTCATACACGCACACACACCCACAATTATGTATATATATATATATATATATATCGTTATAATTTAATATCTGTATATCATTTTATAAATATAATATATAATAATATATGAATTGTTATAATTTATAAATATATATTTATACTAATTGTCAAATCAGGTCTTTATGCTTATATGCCTTAAAACAGGGATAGTTATTGCTTCGTTTAGCACAGCGCAATGCGGCAACCGTATGGCACCCAGTGAGGAACGAACTCTCTACAAAAGTAACAGTCTACGAGATAAGTATGCTAACCATTGGTGAACAACGACCCAACTTTCTGATAAATATTTATTAAGTTTGTCTTATTCTGGCACAAGGCCACAAGAGTGAGGCAACCAATGGGTATCGAACTCTTTACAGTATTAATAGTCTGCTAGGCTAACCATTACTCCACGTGTGGGGGAGTGATTCCCCAGTACAAATATTTATTAAGCTCAGTCTGGTACAACCTCAAATTGTCTGGTACAACCTCAAATTATATTATGAAGATTATGTTACGTCAGTCTTCCAAATGGGGAGGTACTCTCTCTCTCTCTCTCTCTCTCTCATGAAAACCAGCTTTTGAAATAATGGTTTTTAACTGGGCTCGGACACTGACCACTGAGGCCGATGTGTAAAAACGTAACCATCTAACCCAACAAAGAGGTCCAAGTGTTATGTATTAAGCTTAGCTTAGATTGGTACAAAGCCACAGTTGTATGGCACCCAGTGGGGATTGAATCAATCAGCGAGACGTGCTTGCTAACCAATATGTCCAAATCGGCGCCCAGACAAGACGTTACCATTTTATTAGTGGAACAGAAAGTTCTCTTGTGAACGCTTATTTGGCTAGTAGGACTACTAAGTGATAATCCGATCGAAAGTGTAATTTAGAAATGTATACACAGAAATTAAGGCATCCATATTCCATTAGAATTGCATTGGAATTCCTTACAAGGTGATCGGACCGCTCAGATGACGTTATTTGATTTGAACTCACATGAAATGAAATGAATATTAATTGATTGACAACAAAGTTCCGTAACGAGTTAACTCCCTTCCAGGATTCATTGATTGGGCCTTTTTCTACGCTGGTAGGTACATTTGTAGATAGTTTATGAATGGTTCTTAACTCTTCTTTTTCTAGGCTCGTAGGTAAATTTGTAGAGGGTTTATGAATTGTCCTGAATTCACCTTTTTCTAGGGTTGTACGTAATTTCGTAGATAGTTTATGAATGATTCTGAACAATCCTTTTTCTAGGATCGTAGGTATATTTGTAAACAGTTGATGAATAGTTTTGAACTCTCCCTTTTCTAGGGTCGCAGGTAAATGTGTAGATAGTTTATGAATGGATCTGAATGTTGTCTTTCCCAAGCTCGAGGAAGAGGCGATGTCAGTGCATTTGTAATAAGCCTGGCTTCTAACAGTGTCGAGCTTGTGTGTGTATAAGGCTGGACACGTACATACTCATAAACGCACACATTTTATCACACACATACACACACTCACACTCACACACACACACTCAATCTCACGCACATACTTAGTCACACACACACACCGTACTTCTCTCTCACACACACGCACGCACATACACCCTAATCATGTGACCATTAACCTTTTTAAAGAAAAATTAATAATGCTTGTTGATCTTTCATCTGATCATAACCTGTATTATGAATATATTCGACCTGGAAATATATTTAATGTTTAGCCATACTCCTATTGAACGATGTTGTCATGTCAGTGAAGGAGAGCAGGCCAAATCCTAGAGTTAATGCAAACTCTATTTTAGAATCATTTCGCATAGAGTGACACAACAACTTCTGGCAGTAGTTAAAAAGAAAAAGAATATCAGAGTTTTATTTTAGCGCCGACTGTATTTGAACACGTTGTACCAGATATTCTTGAATATGTCGAGTTTTTCCCTAAAAAGTGGCCTCACATTAACACCTCGGCTTATAGTCAGGTCAGTCATAAAGAACCCGAGTAAGCGATAATATCAAAAGTTGCAAGTCGCCCATTTCAACGGACGTATTTGTACTTCTACTGTGACTTGATTTGCCGAGTGATGCGATTGGCTGATAAATTAACACCAGAAGGTTTTAATCATTTTCCACATTCGTATTACAATAGGAAGAAGTTTTGAGGTATGCTGATTTTAAGTAGAAAGTAGTAATTAATCTGTTTTGCAATATATTCATATTTAGTCGGTAAGAGAGCCGCCTACCGATTGCTTGGTCGTGATTTCAAATCACGCTAGGAAAATGTTAATTAATGCTAATATACATTGGTTTGGTTTAACGTGGTGGGAGAGACAAACAGTAAATAGTTTACACCCCTAAATTAGGTGAGGATTGTTCTTGCTGTTGTTACGATAGAAAAACTCCAACCTCCGACCTGGACTGAAGCTTGACGGAATTCTGCTTTCTGAGAAGATCCTAAAGCGGCTCGAACATTTGTCATCGTATTACCAGTTTATTGTAGTGTCTGCGTTTACAGATAGAAACTTAAGACACTTTCAGAAGGTGGTTTGTTGTTGAAGCTTCTACGATCAGAGTTAGTCTGTGACATCCTTTACAAAAGTATTATGGGTTGAGTTCCATCATTTTAATATGTGTACATTCGTACGTCTCCATCTTTATCAGCCAATCGCATCACTCGGCAAATTAAGTCACAGTAGAAGTACAAATACGTTGGTTAGTCCTCGTCTGGGGTTTGCTTCCTGCATATGGTCTCCTTATCTGAAGTACAACTCAGATGCCATAGAGCGAATACAGAGGAGAGCCACCAAGACTATTCTGCGGCTGGGAGATATATCTTACACTGAAAGATTAAAACAACTTAATCTAGGGACGCTGGAATACAGAAGAAAACGTGTTGACCCATTTGAAGTCTATAGAATCGGGAACAACATACATAGAAATGCACTGATAAGAAAATGCTTATTTCATCTAGCTGCAGTAAATCCAGACGACACAGCCATAAAGTACAAATTAAAACCTCCACTGGTGCTAGAAAAAGATTCTGCTCGACAAGAGTAGAAAGCGCATAGAACAGCCAAAGTGAAAAGACGGTCACATCCGGGAATATCAATATTCTTTTTTTAAAATCTCAATTCTGATATCGGTCATACCAAATTTAACTACCACTTGCTTTTTGAAAATTCTGACTTTTTAGTGAATTAACAAAAGGTGAGAGAAGTAATTTATTCATTGATCGCCCCTTTCTTTAATTGATCACCCCAACACGGCATGCTGTCAAAAGATATTGGTGACATGATAGTTTCTATTGCGTGACTAAGCAGACATGCTTAAATTTATAGTTAAGCGTTGTACACAGGCAAATACAATTTACAAGGGGAAAAATAAACTGTTTCTTGTAATTTTTGAGATAACAATCTTCTTAAAATATTGTTACATGTAAAAGATAAGGCAAATTTTCATAATCTAAATAATAAGGATCCGATTTCTGTTTGTGGGTTCGTTACCGTACCACAACAAAAACGGAAAATCTTTGCGAGATTTGTTAGAATAATACAGGTCACAATGTTCTAACTTGAAGCATAAAGCAATTTGCAGACCAATTTTCTCCTTAATAATAATATTGTGGTGTCTGCGTTCGCAGTCACCCCGATAATAATGATCTGGTTTCTATATACTATAATGATCCCATTTCTGTTTGTTTGTCTGTTATCGTAATACAACAAAAACGGCACATCGTAGCGAGATTTTTGTTTGTGCAATACCACTAAAATGTTTTAACTTAAAGAATAAGACAATCTCCACTATTTTACAAAAGCTGAAAAGAAATCCATATATACATTAAAAGAGGGAAAGGAACAAAAAGATATTGCTGCTTAACATAATGATACCCGTAAAATAATGATACCTTTAGTTTGTAAAGAAATTCATATTTTTATAGAGAAATACATTTTTTTACAAAATAAAGGTATCAATATTTCACGGCTATCATTATTTCATGCGAATAATTATTATTATTATATTGATAATTATAAAGACATTTATTAATTGATAACCTATATTTGCCCGGTGCCGGTGTGAGCGACTGCTAAACGAGCAGCCTAAATCGTAAATGTGAATAAAGAAACGAGCTCCGTGCGGGAATCGAACCCGCATCCACCCTAGAAGCAACCGTATACGCATGGTTCTCCTCTACCGATTGAGCTAACGAAGGTCTCATATTATTATATTATAAATAATTATAATAATTCTTCCTTTTTCTTTTCCGAGAACATCATTCCCACGATGATGCATGGTGGTTGCATTATCATCCTGGGGATGTTTTTCATCGACAGAGACTGGGAAACTGGTCAACATTGAAGGATTGGTGGATGTCACTAAATACAGGGAAATTCTTGACGAAAACCTGTTTCATACTCCCACAGATTTGAGACTGGGACAGAGGCTCACTTTCCAGCGGAATAATGACCCTAACCATACTGCTGAAGCAATACTTGAGTGGATTAGAGGGAAACATTTAAATGTCTTGGAATTACCTAGTCAAAGCCCAGACCTCAATCCAATTGAGAATCTGTGGTACGACTTAAAGATTGATTTACACTAACAGAACCCTTCCAACTTGGAGAAGTTTTGCCTTGAAGAATGCGCATACATTCCAGTGGCTAGATGTGTCAATAGAGACACACCCCAAGAGATGTGTAGCTGTAACTGCGGCAAACGTTGAGTCTACTATTGACTTTGGTCGGGGTGAATAGTTATGCACGCTGAACTTTTTATAGTCATTTCTTGTTTGTTTCACAATAAAAATATTTTGTATCTTCAAAGTGGTAGGCCTGTTGTGTAAATCAAATGATACACACCCCAATCCGTTTTAATTCCAGGTTGTAAGGCAACAACATAAGGAAAATGTCAAGAGGGGTACATACTTTTAATGGTCTGTGAGATTGGCTTGCTAACGACTGCGCTATGATGAGGCTCCCAAATGGAGATATTCTGTCTATTTAGAAACATGCCGTATCTCTCCGTTCAATTATGATAACAACAAAGGAAGTAATTACGTGATATCACTGTGTGCTTTAGTTTGTCTTTGGTCACTTGTGATATCAACCATGTGTATTGAGATCTCGTCTGCTTTTAGTCTCCATGGACCATGTTACGGATGTGACTTAGTTTATGCCAAAAGAGTTCCTCTCTTGCGATTCTATTAAAATGCATTCATAAAATAGGCTTATTAAGTTCAGTTAGATTTATGAATACATTAAGTAGTTTTAAGAACCTACTCTTAAATCTACTTTAATAATGAACAGTGTGATTTTCTTGGTTCTCTGTCCGTAACCATGGACTTAAAAGCAACAATTCTGCTGATAGAAATATCTCCTGTAGACCACGGGAATAAAAGACAGTAATTGATAATAACAATATATATCAGTTTCATTAGCTTTGAAGGTTATTATAGTTCATATAGATACATTTCATAGTAATAAATTACTTTAACAATATTATATACTTTAATCGCAGAAATATACGTATACGCGAGTGTAATAATGACAGTTATTTTCTACGGGTCCAGCTAGTAATAATGTATACCCCAGTCTCTTGAACCTCATACCATCTCAATCTCCGACGACTATGCCTAACATATCATCATCAGCATTTTGGGGGGCTGAGAACGCTCAAAATTCTCTAAATATACTGATAGATGTCGCTGCTAACATCAAAGAACATCAAAGAAATGACCGGTCGTAAATCAGAATTGAATAAAACTAGGTAAGTGCCCGTTCCGAAGGTGCATGTTTGGAAGGGGTCGGACTTTATGGTGTGTGGAGCTGCCTGCCATAATAGTCATGTAAGATAATGTTCCATCCGTCGTACTAAACTACCGGCTCCGAAGTATTTCGGTTAATTCTATCCAGGGTTGCCAATTTAGATATTTTATATCTAAATTTAGATAATATCTGTAATCTTTAATTTTGAAAATATTTCATTAGATTACTGACTAGTATATCTAGTGAATATCAACTACGTACAATGGACTGTTGTCGAGTAATCGCGATGAATACACACACACAGATGTTTTAAATTGTACCTAGATATACAGGAATATTATTCATTTTTGACTACTATTTATTTTCTTAGATGTTTTAGTTGTTTTTTTATCACAACTTAGCTCAAGTAGTCAATCTCAACACTAAGTAAACAGCGCAGATTAGAAATAAAGAATACGCTCCTGGTGAGACTCGAACTCACGTCCCTCTTGCCACAACCGAAACCTCGTTAAATGCTCCAGCTGCTTTGCCATCTAAACTACAGAAACTTGGGAGGCTCGAGACGCTCAAATCAAACCTTTGAATCCTCTTATGTTATGTTATGTTATTTTGTTTAACGGCACATCGACCCTTCACTGGATTCAGTAGGGGGAGGGGGGAATCCCGTGACTAGAGACTTGAGGGAGGAGAATCACAAATCCCTGTCACTGAGACAAATGCCACGAGGACCGGGATAAAGGGAGGAGGGGTCCCAAAAGCTTCTCGGGACAAATCCTGAGCATGCTAATGGTGATCGCCTCCCGACCAGCTGGCCAAGATATCCAGTGCCATGGCGGTCTCGAAGCGCAGATACTCGACTTTGATCTTAGCGCGTTATCAGCTGCAGCCAAGATATCCTGCGCAACTTCTCCCAGGACGATACCCGAGCATGCCACAAGGACCCCCGAAGGGCCGTGGTTCTCTGAACTTTGAGGCAATGGCGGTTTCGAATAACAGATACTACAATTTGATTTTTTTCTTTATTTGCCTCCTCACGGCGGCAAATTTGACATGAAGTCTTTTTTAATGTGGGGTCGCGAACGTGCAGGGGGTTGGAGATCCCATGTCCCCGTGCCTAGAGACCTGAGGGGGGAGAATCCCAAATCACTGTCGCTGAGACAAATGCCACGAGGACCGGGATGGGTCCAAAAGCTCCCCGGGACGGATCCCGAGTGTGCTAATGGGGATCGCGACCAGCTGACCAAGATATCCTGCACAACTTCTCCCAGGTATCCGAAGATACCCGAGCATGCCAAAGGAACCCCGAAGGGCCGTGTTTCTCCGAACTTCGAGGCCATGGTGGTTTCGAAGAACACATACTACACTTTTATCTTAGCCAAAAGGCCCTCTATCTCAATGGTTAAAATACTTCGTCTAATAAAAAATGAAAACATAAGATACGGAGATATGTTCTGAAAAATTGTTTTCTTTCAAGTGGTCGTCCTTCTAGAGGAAACAACAGCAACGAGTAATCCTTAGTTTTTCTTGGTAAGAAACTGGATTAGGGGAACAACTAACGAACGTGACAGAGAGAAAAGACAATGAAAAAAACAAACAATACAAACTAGTTCTCAGCAACGACAAGTTGAACGGTGAGATACGACATGTTTCTAAGTAGGCTGCACCAGTGAAGTGTGACAACAACAACAACGATCTAAAGATATTTGCAGGCATAGATCTTTATAAGAACAACAACGACTGCCTTTACAAGCAGATATCAATTAAGGACAACATAGCACAAGATAAATGCGGATAACTTGGCAACACACACTACAACTTACGGTCAAGTTACACCAAAAACACCTGTTCTCATTCGATCACCAATGTTGATTAGCGTCTAGATGGGTGATCGCTTAGGAAGATCGGGTACTGTAAGCATGTGCTTCCCACATATACGCCATGTGGGTAACTACATTAAAAAACAACTTTGTGTCACATTCTGCCATCATGGTGAGATTAAATAACTGCAATACACACATATATATATACATACAAGTTTTGGCCAAATTTGGCCATTTTCTGACTATTTCTGACCATTTCTAGACATGAAAATGTCAGCCCTCTAGCACCATTGGTGCGGCCTGTACGCGCAACACATACATATACATAATAGCCAGCCAGTCAGCTTAAAAACTGAAGAAACCTATGTTGAGAGTTTTGGTTGACGCTCTCTACTAATTCATTTTTAAATGCTTTCTTTTAATTGACAAAGTCAAAGAAACTATTGTTCACTCATATCTTCTTCATATAATGAACAGTGTGTCCGTAACAATGTATTCTTCCACTAAAAACGTAACAGTTTTGCTGATAAAAATATCACCTACCCATCATTTTAAACAATGGACTCTTCTACTGAAATGTGTTCAGTAGTTTCTTATCTAAAAAGAAAACAAAAAAAACAGCTTATAGAAATTCAAATATATCCGTGAATATATTTTCTATAGTTTTGAGAAGGGTCATTAATATTGAAATGGTTCTTCGGACGATTGAACTCCTTCTCGTTATTTGTGTTGTAAACACGATGTTTCGGCCGATCCATTCTTCGGCCTGCTTCAGGTGTAAAATACGAGTGTGATGGGTTAAACAGAAATTATGTTTAAAGGGGGGGGGCAGCTCACATCAAAATGTCGACAAAATGCATTAGCCAGACAAGTGCGGATTTCAACCCGATGTGGCTACCACTTCTCAACAAATCTAAACCCGACAGGACAAAGACACAGAAACACCCGGGCCATGCGGTATAAGGGCTACCACCCCCTTAAACATAACTTCTGTTTAACCCATCACATTAGGATTTTACACCTGAAGAAGGCCGAAGAATGGATCAGCCGAAACGTCGTGTTTACAACACAAATAACAAGAAGGAGTTCAATCGTCCGAAGAACCATTTCAATATCCGTGAATGTTTTTCACGGGGATTAACTGGTGAATTAAATGTTTTGGGCCTTGTTTTCAGCCATAGGTTCTAATATACTGATTTTAAAAATCCTCCCACCTAAACCAGTGTAGTGGGGAGAGGTGGTTGAAGTGACTCCAAACCTTTACACGTACAAACGCCAGGGATGGTTATTGCACCAAGGCACACTAGCTCCATTGGTGAGGCCAGTGCGCGGGACACGTACATATACAGATAGCCAGCCAGCTTAAAAATTGCAGAAACCTATGTTGACAGTTGTGGTTGACGCTCTCTAGTTAAACAAGATATTATTCACTCAAATAAATTCATTCATTTTTAAATGTTAAAGTGATCCCCTTCATCAACATGATTAAAGGGATCACTTTACCACCCTCCCCACTAAATCAGTGTAGTGGGGAGAGGAGGTTGAAGTGATTCCAAACCTTTACACGTACAAACGCCAGGATTGGTTATTGCACCAAGGCACACGCATACAATGTTATTGACAACAACTACGTGCACTTAACAGCTTTTACTTACAAACAACAACAACAACAACAACAACAACAACAACACTTACCCTAGTACAAAAATACGCACACACACACATTTTTAGACACATCCACGAAATCAGAAAAGTCGATGAAATGTTTATTCTTCGGGCACACTAACCTGGGTCATCGTAGTGGGTAAATTGGGGGTGGTTGCTGAAGTCATAGGATGGGTGCGTACTAGCAATCAGCTGGAAGTGCTTGGGTGGAATCCGCAATAGGGTTCATGAAGTTTAAGTAAAGGTTTGGGTTTAAATGTATTTATTTTTAGTCATAGGTGCTTTGACATAAAAATAG
>VCCN01003880.1:32642882-32656862 GCA_006491835.1 Architeuthis dux
TAATTGATACATGATAATTCATTATTAATTAGTAACTTAATATATGTTAATTCATTAATAATCGGTTACTTAATGCAGGATAATTCATTGATAATTGTAAAAGGTTGTTTTGATCCTGGCTCTAGCTCACATCTCGTGACCAAATTCTGTTACTCGGTCTGTCGTGTTTTTTTAAAACTTTTAAATATATATAGAGAGAATGATTAAATAATATCGAGGTGTTAGTGTTGAAAAATTGAGACCTTTCTCTGTACGGTAGGATCAATTACCTCGGACATCGAGAAGATAGAAAATCGCATAAGATTTGGAGTAAACAACATACAGAGACAAATACACACATTTTACATACAGTCTTGACCATAGGAATTCAGAAAAGTGGTTATTTTAAGATTCAAACACATCTTGATTTAGGAAAAAACAGCAAAAAAGTCCGATTATATGTCTGTTATATATAAACTAGATATTGACTGTTTGTCCTGTAATCTGTTTTCTCTTAATCCTTGAAGTGTCTATTTTATGAGTCTGCCTGTTAACAGGCTGAAATAATGAACTCTACATTACACCTTAAACGAACCCGAACTTGGACACCAACAAATAGAAAATCGTATAACTTTCGAAGTAAACAATATACAGTGACAATGAACACAAGTTTCCATACAATTCTGACCCGAGGAATTCAGAAACATGCTTACTACTCAGATCCAAACACATCTTGACACTATTTCAGGACAAAAACTGCAAAAGCTAACGATTATATGTTTTCATATATAAACTAGATATCAACTGTTTGTCCTGTAATACGATACTGGAGAAGTCAGTAAATATTGTGGCGGATCCATGCACAATTATCTCCCCTACGTCATAGTTATATGTCCACACCACATAATATTTCATGTCTGTCCACACAATACCTCCAAATTTCTTTTTTCATAGCCTCATCTACATCTACATGCCATGCAACGAATTTGCAGCATGGGAATCAACAAAGTACTTGAGATGGGGATCTGTATACTTAGAAGAATCCAGGAACCTGGCAGAAACTCATCCTGAGTTTTACAAGAACTTCATGAAAAGCTCGTTCTCCATGAAGGACACAAATGTTCGCTATGTTGCTGTAGGAAGCGACCAGAAATTGGAGCCGAGGATCAACTTATCTTCCAAATGTAGTGACGGTATTATAGGACATGCCAAACAAAAACAATTTATTACAGAATGGCATCTTATCTATCATGAAATGATGGCTGTTAAGAATTTCTACAGAGAATATGCGAATGTTCATGCGACCTATTCTGAAGCATATGAAGCATTATGGGTCATCGAAGACATTCAAATGGAAACACGGATCGAAAATACAAGCAATCGTTGAAGAAAAGGGTTCTCCAAAATCCCCAACCTCAAACACTAAACCTCATCATTTCATTACCAAAGAAGTTATGGGAGATGAAATAATGAATGATATCTGGAATGCTACTGATAAAGGGACGAAAGGAATACAATGCATTCCGACATGATTGGCTTCTAAACAAAGGCACAAGAATTAGTGAAACCATACATAGAAGTAACTTCCATGCAACACTTAAGAGATGTTCCCAAAAAGAATCCACCTGATTGATTAAAGAGTATAACATAACTGATAAATCAATAAGTTTAGCCAGGGAGCGAGCTTTGAGTAATGCTGAACTATTAGCCCATAATATAGTACCGTCTAGCATGTTGTTCAACAGCAGTTGTTTCATGTCTAAGCCAAGCAAGAGCCAACTAGTAATAGAACTAGAGACGCATCTTATAAAAAATGATTACACATTCAGTTTGCAGAATATCTCTGTGTCTATAGTAGGTGTGATGAATGTTGTGTGGAAACTTCCAGCATCAATTCCAACATTTAATGAATTCATCAGCAAAATTACACATAGAAATAATAAGAATGAGCAACAAGGACCATGTGATTATGTCTTTGACATATATGATAAACCCTCAGTCAAAGACAGTGAATTACAGAGGAGAATAAATAAACCTCGAATACACCTTAGCACAATTCAGAAATCCACCTCATTTCTCAAAGAAGTCGACTCATTTTGGTCTTCAAATCAAAATAAACTGAACGTACAAATGCTGATTTACCATGAAGTAACGATTCATAATTCAGAGCACCCAATAGTACTTGGAGATGTGGAGAATCCATCTGAAGATTGGTAATGTATAAGAATTAACAACATAACTCCAGTGTTATAGTTGCAGTCAACTCATAAAGAAGCTGATCTTCGTATTCTTATTGTTATCATAGTGGAGTTAATACACCTTATAACAGTATTCAATGACTATGACCAAGAACTCTGGATAAGAGTTGGAGTAAGAGATACAACTAGATACATACCACTTCACACATTATACCAGCAGCTAGGTCCTCAACTCTGTGACGTTCTTCCAGCTTTACACTGCCTCACTGGATGTGACGTTACTAGTAACTCAAGGGACTCAAAAGGCTACCCTGAAAGCAAACCCAGAAAACTATCTCCGCGTCATCACTGTCAAACACCATTGTAGAAAGTGCTGAATTGTTCTTTGTGAAAGTCTTAAAACCTAGCAGTACAGCAAGAAGCTTCACAGATGATGGAAAGGAAATCTACTCATCTAAATCCGCATCATTACAAAATCTTCCACCAACAAGTCTATTGCCTCATATCAAAGGTGCATTTTACTGGACATTCACTGGACAATTATCTTAACAGCATCCTATCCCAGAATATGTTGGGTACAAACTTCAAGATAATGACTATATCCCCTCAAAATCCTGGAAACCTTTAGATGAGTGGTGGTCTGTTGTTCTAAGTCTACTAGAATCACATTCCTGTGTGGAGTCAAAGGAGTGAAGTGTACCAAATGTTGTGGTTGTTTTGGTCAGCCGTCGTGATGTACCGGAATATTTATCCGGTCGGATATCCAACCGGATTAATATTCCGGTACATCACTAATCAGAAATGTAAACATCTATTGACTTAAGATACTAGATACATGTATGACACATGTGAGTATATATCTGGCTATGTAGTCTAAGGGTAGTGTGTCAGTGACTGATTTGGGGGGGGGGGGTTGTTACTGATCTTTACACTGATTTTATCACCAAAAATCCTGTATTACCACTAAACGCTGCCACTGCAACATTAAAAATATTAGCTCAATTCATCATCATCAGCCGTTATATGTCCACTGCTGGACAAAGGCCTTTCCCATCTCCTTCCATGACGATCTTTTCTATCTCGTCCCTCCATCTTGTGTCTGGTCTTTTCCTACTGCGTTTACTGTCTCATGGGCACCAATCGGTTAGTCTTTTCCCCCATCTATTGTCATCTCTTCTTGCTAGGTGGCCAGCCCATCTCCATTTTTGCTGCTTAATTATTTGTGCAATATCCTTCACTCTAGTCCTCTCTCTGATCCATGTTGATCTTTTTCTATCTCTTAGAGTTATCCCTAGCATTGCTCTTTCCATGGCTCTCTGTGCTATTCTGAGTTGGTTTTCAGCTCGTTTGGTTAATTTCCATGTTTCGCATCCATAATTCAAATGGCTGGTATTATGCAGCCGTTGTATACTTTACGCTATGAATAGAGAGATTCTGAAGAGCACCTTGCCAATGTGCCTAAAGCGTAAAGGATTAGCTCAATTAGTAACCCGTCAATTACACTAGACTAAATACCAGCCCTAACGGGCGGGATAAATTGCTGTCCAGATAAGAATTAATGAAATAGATAGATGGAAATCGGATAGTTTTGAATTTAATTTGTTTTTATAAAGTAATATTTGTGAATATCAGAGTTTTTATTATGATCTGGGGAAGATTATTGATTGATTTGTTTACCCTTGATTTAATGCGGAAATCAGTTTAAAATTCCCCCAAAATAGAGTCTTGCGACTTTGGTGAAAGGTTATTTTTTTTAACTGGAGTCTTGCCACTTTGGTGAAAGGTTATTTCTTTTTAAATAGAGTCTTGCAACTTCGGTGAAAGGTTATTTTTTTAACTAACGTTTGAGGAGGGGGGTTCTTACCCCTCTGCAGGGGATGCAGTCGGCGTATTCTAGGCCCCAGCCGACGCGGCCATCGGGGAATTGTACATGCATGTACGCTTAACAAAAAATAAACAAATTTTGGACTTTTAGAGTATCTTTTTCTTTCTTTACGAGTGACCAGGCGACATCTACTCAATTGATTTAAATGAAATTCAGTGAGAACCTTTGGAGATATCGTATGGACTGTCATGAGCGGATACATAAATGTATAAAAAAACAAACTTTTTTGGAGACATTGTGTGGACAGACATTTTGGCGATATTATATGGTGTAGACATATAACAACGACGTATGGGGAGATAACGGTGCATGGATCCGCACCCAAATCTACTCATTTCTCTCGTATCGGATTACAGGACAAACAGTTGATATCTAGTTTCCTCAACATCTTTACGCTTTCTTCTGCTGTTTTTATCCTTAAATAGTGTCAAGATGTGTTTGGCTCTGAGTAATAACCATGTTTCTGCATCCCTCGGGTCAGAACTGTACTGTAAAATGTGTTCATTTGTCTCTGTATATTGTTTACTTCAAAAGTTATACGATGTTCTATTTGTTGGTGTCCAAGTTCGGGTTCGTATTAGGTTTAATGTAGAGTTGATTTGAACCCCTCATTATTTCAGCCTGTTAACAGGCAGAATCATAAAATAGACACTTCAAGGATTAAGAGAAAACAGATTACAGGGAAAACAGTTAATATCTAGTTTGTATATAAAATACATATCATTGGACTTCTCAACATCTTTTCGTTTACTGATACTATTGTTCGGACTGAGATCCTCATCTTGGTTGTCATTTCCACAACGTTTCGGCCAAGTTGGGACGGTGGCCTAGATAACTAAAGCGTTGGTTAAAAAGCGTCTGACTGTTGAGTCATTTGTGGGTTCAATCCCAGGCAGGAGCACCACAACTGAAAAATAACCACGAAATAATGTCTAGGACATGGATAGTGGAATGAGGACAGTATACCCCCGTGGATCAAATAAAGGGTTCAGTTCAATAGTTCCGGTAAGTGACCGACAAAACTTGACACCTGAAGAAGGTCGGAGGGTACATCGGCCGAAACGTTGTGGAAATGACAACCAAGATGAGGATCTCAGTCCGAACAATAGTATCAGTAATACTAACACCTCATCTCAGAAATACCGAACTCAGTTATCTTTTCGTTTTCTTGCTGTTTTTGTCCTGAAATAGAGTCAAGATGTGTTTGAATCTTAATAATAACCATTTTGGAAAAATGTGTGTATTTGTCTCTGTATTTTGTTTACTCCAAAATTTAAGCTTCTACTTCTCGTTGCCCGGGTTCGAGTTCGCACTCAGGGCAATTGCTCCTGAGAAAGGTCTGCATTTTTCATCACTAACTACTCGATATTCTTTAATCTATATATATATTTAGAAGTCAAAAAACGTGACAGCCCGAATAAAAGTATTTAAATACTTATCAGCAATACAGTTTTTTATCAACAAAGTATTGCTCATAATTATTTGAACAAGCACAAAATCTGTTTTTATTTCCTGAGATTACAGGGGCCATATGGATTCTGGGCAGGGGTATCAAAATTAACTTACTAGTTTGGCAACTCTTCCATATAGTAATGTGAGTTCACTTTTTCAATCTCCTTGATTCAACTTTTTTTTCATTTAACAATTTAATTCTTTAAAAAAACATTTTCAATAAATGTAGCATTCAGAACCACAACACATGACTAAATGCATACCTTGTTATGTTGATGGCAAAAAAAGAAATCTTTGCTTAATGTTCCTGTTTTTAACTCTCAAATCCAAGCGATTGGGAGTAGAATGGCTGTCTGTTCAAATACTATAATAGGTACTGTATATACATATATCTATCTTCTCATTTTATATGTTTATATATAATTCTTTAAATGGTCAAAAGTGAAGGGAGACTTTTTCCATCTTTAAGGGCTCAAAAGTGTCGGGAAACTTTTTCTCCCTATAAGGAGTCGAAAGTGGATGGATACCTTCTTTTCCCTTCAGGGGGTCAAAAGTGAAAGGAAACTTTCCCCCTTTAAGGGGTCACCAGTGGAGGGAGACTCCCCCCCTTTGAGGGGCCTATAGTAAAGAGAGATTTTCCCCTCCTTTAATGGGTCAAAAGTGATGGTAAAACTTTTTTCACCTTTAAGGGCTAAGAAGTGAAGGGAAGCCGCCCTCCCCCGCTTTAAGGGGTTAAAAGTGTAGGGAAACTTTTGTAAGTCTGAAAGCTTTAATCCTTTTGTTTTTACTTCTTAAATATTTTACCCTGCATAGACGGGTACTTTAAACGGCTAGTTTAATATATATATATAAAGCTTTTTAGGATGATAGTCTTAAGATAATACGATTTGATAATTCATGATACGATAATAATGATGATGAGATATATATGTAATTAAGGTAATTCTAATCTCAATCTTTCTGTGTTTATTGAATATGTATACTAGCTGAAAACCGCCATATCTTCCTGCGGAAGGCCCCACCCCCGGAATAGATAAAAAAAAAAAAAAGGTATACATACAGTACTGCGAAAAGCCTTTGAAAAAATGTAATTTTTTTCTTTATTTAACTAAGTTTGGCAAGCTTTCGAAAGAGCAATCTCAACCTTCAAGAACAAGAAAATCCCATTAGTCCTAGAAATAAAGGTCTACAACCAATGCATCGTCCCGATAGTCACCTATGGAGCTGAAACGTGGAACCTAACCAAAAGATTGGCATTCAAACTAAGAACCATGCAACGTGCACAAGAGAGGATCATGCTTAACATCACATGGAGAGATCACATGACAACACAGTATATTAGAGAAAAAAACAGCAGTCTGAGATATCATAGAATGGGCTGGTCATGTTGCTAGAATGCCAGACAACTGCTGGACATCACGACTCACAACGTGGATCCCCAGAAATCATATACGAAACTGGGGCCGGCAAAAAATAAGATGGCGAGACGAACAAGACAAGTTCAGAAAGTATTGGCTGCGCGATGCCCATGATCGAGAGGTCTGGCAAATCTTGGACATGGTCTATATCCAACTTCAGACGCTAAAAGGCTGCTGATGATGATGATGACGACTTCTCTGTACAGGCTGTTGGCTGGATACATTTCAAACGCAAAATAATGCCAAAAAAGTGGAAAACATCTATAAAATTAAATTCTTTTTATAAACGACCTAAAATGCGTGATGTACATAGATTAGGACGTGCTGAATTCGATTATAGTTTTATTTTTTGTCTTGGCTGCGTAGTTCTCGAGCTATAAGAGTACAAACATACATAACAATTTATATATATATATATATATATATAAGAAAGAAGAAGTATATATACAGTACTTCGAAAAAGCCTTTGGCCACCTTGACTTTATTTAATCAAGTTAGACGACAATATAAGTATTTCTTAGCTTATTCATAAAATATATATTTAGCAGATATGTACACACTTAAGTACAACATAACATATTGAATGTGGTTCTACAGGCTAAAATCATTATATAATGCCCCCCCTCCGCCGACCTTTTCACCTAGAACAGCTTGAACTCTCTTCGAAAATCTGCATTGAAGTTTAATCAAGTAATTTTAGGCACTATTTGAAAATATTGATCTCAATTTGAATCCAGCTGACGTCACACAGATATGCGCCCACGGCAACAAATAAATTTGTATCTAAATAAATTAAATTGTTTGTTTTTTATTTGAATACATCAAATTAGTCAGGTAGCTTAGCAGCAAATTTTGTCTGGATGTGGACACTCTGGAGACTCTGGACAAAAGCACCAAACTTTCCCACACATTATACATGGCCTTAGTTTCCCCACTTCCTCCAGATATATTATGGCGGCCATCTTGGATTTTAAAGATGGCCGTCATCTGAAACATATATCGCCAATATCTAGACTTGTAAACCACTTAGGATGGTAATATTTGTGCCTAAACATACATTTTCATGGTCAAGGAATACAAATATAATCTTGAGAAAAGAATAAAAGGTTGTTTTGTTTTTGCAGAAAGACAATATGCAACATAAATTATGAAAAAGTCTACAACATTCTGGGAATAATGTTAATACATTTCCGTAACAAAAACACTACTTGCACTCAGATTGTCAATTATAAATTCATTAGTATACCTTATACTGTTATTGCACACTATTGCATATAATCTTTATGTTTTCCTTGCTTCTCACATTGGCAACTGCATAGTTTGGTACACTTCCAATTAGCCACTTAGATTCTTACAGGTACATATGACTAATTAATTACAGTGTAAAGCGTATTATAGCGTACCCCATACAGGAACCCATGATATGTTGCCCTCCTCAAGAGTCCAGCCCCACCCTTTTGGGGGCAGGTCTGTGTTGCTCACTACATTCACTGGTGCACCATATGCTAGCCTGATAAGCAGCTCGCTTGGTGTGCTCTAGTAGTGCAACCTGAGATGGAGGAAGTGTTACCATTGTTTTTTCCCTTTATGCAAAATAGCTCATTCCTGGCTTCATTGATATATTCCAAGTCATTTGTCTTATCGTACAGGACAACAGTGAAGTGTTCCAGCATTTGGAAATGTTGAGAATCAGTCTTTAACTCTGTGTAGTGATGCTTTGCCATGCAGGTAAAGGTACGTGTCATATCTTGGTAGCAACCTCCCCCTTCTCTCACTTCCAAAGAATACACGGTATCACATCCTGTAAGACTGTGGATGGCAGGGAGAGCCAGGGATTTCTCTGCACCTAGCGCCTCATAAATGGAACTAATGTGATAATACATGACGTTCTTGTCTGTACCAAAGACAACCCAAATGTTGAAATCTTTGTTCATAGTTTTCAGGTGATGAAACTTGCCAATGAGAATCACCACTACATCTGTGTCAACAGAACGCAGCAGACTGTTGGTGTATCCATTCAGTAGATCATCCTGTACGTGGACCACCAGCCTTGTGTCTGCTCCCTCGTAATCACATGGCCCCCGAGACCTATCAGTTCCTTGAAGAATAGCTGTAGTTCCAAAGTTAATGATAACTTCCTTATCTTCTGAGAAGTCAACACTTGCGATCTGGTTTGAAAGGAATGCAAACGTTTTTGTTGGTTGGGTCACGTAGGAAGTCGGCCCACTTTCTTGAATAGGCATATTTTCCCAGCTTGTTTTATCTTGACTTTTGTAACTGCACGGCCGAAGAGAGGAAGATCATTCTTCTTGATTGGCTCATGAATAGAGCATGTACAGCCAATTACTACGTGTTTGTAGTACTTGTCAAACTGGTCCTTTCCTAGTCTATGTACTGTTCTCACTTTGATCACCACAGACTCATCCAATATATTCCGTGTGTCTAGAGCGAGTAACTCATCACTGTCGTCTAGGAAAGGGTTTCCCATTTCAATAATGACTTGAACGAGACTCGCAGCCTGCTCCCTGAAACTTCTCTGCGTAGATAATCCCTCTTCACGATGATAACAATAAGACTCTTTTTCTTGTTAGGTATTCCTCTTCACGCTCCTTCAGTAACCTTGCTGAAGATGCAATCCCTGATTGTGTCAGTGCATTAGTATAACCTGCCAAGTAGTCACCATACGTTTTCCACATTGCCATCTCTATGTGAAAGCCTACAGACATTATCATAAATTTGTCCTGAGTGAACTTGACCAGAGCACAGAGTGGTGCGTCAAAGGCTATAACTGGTATCTGTCCAGGATTGAGGAAGTCTGTAGCCCAGTGCACTACATCCACTCCATGCTTGATCTAGCTGCAGTTGCTTCCTTCTCATAGAAAAGGGGCAGGAGTTGTGTGTAAATCTGCTGATGTATCTTGCATGGAGGCATGATATGCTGACCAGGCAATGATGGCACCTTGTTCAACTTCATCTTGATGCAGTAGTTGACTAGCATGCCCCAACCAGCTCCTCTCTTTCAATTGTGAACACACCAGTTGTCCTTCAAATGGTGCTGATGCCTTTGAAAGTGGTGGAACCGACATTTCTGCTGTCTTCAAAGCCACAGATGGCACAGTGGTGTAGCTCCCTGGTAACTTTTGATTCTTCTTTGCATCACTTTCAGGAAGTCTGATATCATTTTGCTTCTCTCGCAAATTATCGGAAGTAGGAAACTGAAACAGACTAGACTAGACTGGTGCCCTGAAATGAATCCTTTTGAGTTGTACTTGTAGGATTAGGATCCAAGTTGTCAACTTCACCAACAGTTTACGCCGAAGCTGAGCAAGAACTACAACAAAGGTGCATGTTTCTTGAAATTGAAGAGAATGGTCTGACAGACTGTTAAGCTTACCTGTGAGTCTCTGCAGTCAGGACCACCCAAGAGCATAGACACAAGGAATTGGAGTGTGGGTGGCACTGAATTTTCTTGACAACCGCAAGGAAATCTTCCATCAAATTGGAAAACTTTATATATAGTCTTGCGCTATGAGATCACTACCTTCTATCCTAGCTAATAACCCTGTTTCCTGCAACTCTGTAACCATCTGTATTATGTTCCCCTTAGCTCCAAATGTTCTAAATTCATGGTGTCCATCCTTTTGATTACAAAACAAACAGACCATTCTGTTCGTTGACTGGCGCCGTATCCGTTTCTCCCCAGAAGAGCTACTCTCCAAAGTATCAGTCCTGTATCGCTTTTTGATAGCCCTCCCCAACTTCTTTTTGTTGAACTTTACACAGCAGGATTTGTGACAAGAACCTTTTATTTGAACCAGTTCACTTACAGTCATGTTAAAATCCAAGATGGTGGCCATAATGTATCTGGAGGCTGTGGTTCCTATAAAAAATGGGAAACTACGGTCCTGAATAATATGTGGAAAAGATTTGGTGCTTTTGTCCGGTGTGTCCACTTTTTTACCATAAGCTACCTGACTAAATTGTTTGTTCAATAGTTTTGACGCAATTCTTAAATGTGTATTTTGTGATAAGAAATAACACTCTAAACTAAGTCATTAAAAGGCGAAAAGAATAATTATGCTGGCTTTGTGTGACTTAGAGCGCATACCTGTGTGATGCCACAAAAATAAAACTATAATCCGCTCGGATAGTGTAATGATTAGCACATATGCCTCACATGCAGAAGGTCCCAAATCCTATATCAGAATACTGCATGAGCATTACCTCTCCCAAATTGAGAGAGATAGTTTATCATATGTATAAATCGTCAGTTGAATTCAAACTAGGATCAGTCTTTTTAAGTAGTTCCATATGTTATAGCAGGCTTCCTGCAAAACTTCCCCGAGCTCTTTAGATGTTGGCTGTCTTCTGTTCTTTCTTCGATTCAAATAAACCTTTTCTTGCATTAGCGATGTGTTTAGGATCATTGTCATGCTGAAAAGCAAAGCCGTTTCCAATCAGACACTTTTCAGCGTTTATGGTACCGTCAATCCTGACAAAATCTTCAACAACACTGGCTGAAATGCATCCCCAAACAATTACAGAATATCTGCTATACTTCATTGAAGGCTGAAACATGCACATCTCTATCTTACTATAATTCACCAAACGTCTGTCCGTCTGTATATGATCGCATAACTCAAGGACGGCTAGAGCTATGGCCACCAAATCTTCTGTGGTTACTAATGGGACGCCCAAGCCTCTTTCGAGCAAATTAGTTTTTGAAAACTCCAAAAACATTTTAAATTCGCGCTCCACCGACTATAATGATCTGATTTCCATCTATCTATATACAGAGTGTCCCGTAATTATCTCCTTTCTGTACACGTTGTAAGAGGAGTAACTTTGTATTGATTAGGCACCTTAAGAGGAAAAGCAACGTTCATTTTTCCACGATCCAACCTAGTCAATACAAAGTTACTCCCCTTACAACGTGTACAGAAAGGAGATAATTACGGGACACCCCGTATAATTCATCTATCTTTTGTGAAATCCTTCTAGTTCAAATCCATGATCTCTTTTTTAAGGCCAAAGGTGATGTTTGGGCGTTCTGCAGGAACTACCTAAAGATCGCCCATAGGGCACGTTCTCAGCTACTAGTTCTTTTAATGCCTTTTTCTGAAGTTAACTTTCACAAAATTTCTATTTGATGTTCGAACATATTAAACTAGAAAGCACACAGCGAGCGTATACTCCCATCAACGCCATACACTAAGTAAAACTGAATGAAAATCAGATCATATATAATCATCTACAGTGAAGGGGAGATAACTATTTTCCAGACTGTTGCTTTCCTCTTCTTAATATATGAAAAAGATATCACTGAAACAAGAACAAATTCCTGGATCCGCCTCAGAATTTGACCAATTCTTCTCTATCCCATGGCCCACCCTTCCACAAGATGTCATTGAAATTCATTGAGACATTTTGAAGGTATTGTCATGACAATATATGTATTATTTATTAAGCCTCTTTGGGCATCTCCAAACTATGCACAATATTTACACATCAACTTGTAAACAAATACAACATTCATAAAAACATATTCAAATGTACATAAATACAAACAACATCTACAATTTAGCACAATTCACAGATCAAACGCTCTTGAAAATCTCCTCTAACAGATTCCCAAAATGTCCTTTTAATCTCTTTTTTTTTTCCATAATTTTTAAAATTATCTAAATGTATGAAAAAAATGAAAACAATCCCCGGATCCACCTCAACATTTAATCAATTCTTTCTTGGCCCATTATCCAGCCTTCCTTGGAATTCATTGAGGACCTTTGGAGATATCGTATGGATAAACAGACGGGCAGACACGAGTGAATACATATACCTCTTCCAACTTCGTTGACAAAGATGTTTCAATTTAATCATCCAAAGAGAAAGAAAACAGAATAAGAAAGAAACAACAACATGAAGTTTTGAAAACATTTTAATGGGAATCTGATGAAACATGCGAGAAAACAAATTGAGAAACTGTATTGTCTATAACTTTGTGAAGAGTCATTAACATACCAACTTGTGTCTATAACTTTGAGAAGAGTCATTAACATATCAACTTTTGTCTATAACTTTGAGAAGAGTCATTAACATACCAACTTCTGTCCAGACAATTTAATCTCTTCTTCCCATCTATGATTTTGACACAACGTTTCGGCCGATCCGTTCTACGACCCTCTTCAGATGTAAAATGTAATATCCGTAAGGAAAGAGAGTCCCTTCTGTCAGTCTCTTTCTCCGGTTGTGCAAAGCAAAAAAAACAAAGTATCAAACAGAAATCTAAACGTAAACCGCAACGCTTGTAAATATTCTATTTCAGCAACTCGTGCTGAGCAACTTGCCCAACCGGAGGAATAGACCGATAGGAGAGAGATTCTCTTTCCCTACGGATGTTACATATTACACCTGAAGAGGGCCGTAGAATGGATCGGCTGAAAAGTCGTGTCTACATCGAAGATGGGAAGAAGAGTTTAAATTGTCGGAACTAAAGTTGGTAAATTGAGAAACGTTCAAATCAATCTGCCTAAAAGAGTTCAAGCTGTTCTATCTGAAAAGGTGTGTGTCTGTGGGGAGGGGGGAGAAACACATCAATGGCAACTAGGTTATATCTGAGTCAGGGCTTTTATCTTGCAGTGGATTACTTGCAGTGGACAAGCACTATCTGTGAATCAGGGCTTTTATCTTGCAATGGATTACTTGCAATGAATAACTTGCAATCAATTACTCGCAATGGACAAGCACTATCTGTGGGTCAGGGCTTTTATCTTGCAATGGATAACTTCCAATGGATTATCTTGCAATGGACAAGCACTATCTGTGAGTCAGGGCTTTTATCTTGCAAATAATTACTTGGAATGGACAAGCACTTTCTGTGAGTCAGGGCTTTTATCTTGCAATGGATTACTTGCAAATATATTGAAATGGACAAAGGTTTTTGTCGTGCAATAGATAACTATTACACTTGGCACCGTCCACAGTTACTGGTTTACTATTGTCTTTAGCGTGCAGAACATCAATAAGTCAGTAGCCTAATGATGAAAAA
>VCCN01003880.1:32693286-32706560 GCA_006491835.1 Architeuthis dux
TCTTTCCTTCTTTCTTTGCACTTTTCCTCTCTTTCTCTTTCTTTCAACATTTTGTGTCACGTAAATAAATTGATTTTTCCCCGCGAGCTGGCAGCTAAGCACTAAGCAAGTCTTTCCCAAACTAGGGTCGCAGATCTTGAACCCGAAAAACACTGAACATAAGAGACATATTTCTAAAAAAACATTTTTAATTTGATGAAGCTGTTGTCTGGAACGATCAGCCCAGGAATGTAGAAAGTTGAGAGATCACACTTTTAACTCTTAAATTCATACAAGGTGAAGGGATGAATGCCCCACAACACACAGTACATCGATCCTTGTAGCATATGGGGCTGCGTAGCCGCAGGCCAATCAGAGTATCCACGCTAACCAATGTCCATCGCCGAAAGCGTCTTCAATGGGCATGTGAGCGTCGGAACTGAGCCTTCTATCAATGGAAGGTCACCTGGTCCAATGAGACTTGAATTAAGGTGGATGGCAGTGTACGCGTGCGTCGTCATACTGGGGAAGCGATGGCACTAGGGTGCACTGTGAGAAAACAACATATATACAGTTGTACGCAAAAGTATTCGACCCCTAGCTTAGTTTCCTTATTTTTTCCGATTAATCATTCCAAATTTGATTTGATGACATTTATCAACTCAATTAGCGTTCGTAAAACAGTTTACTACGTAAATTGATGATAGAAAAAAGGGGATTTGACATCATTCATTATTTTATTTCCATAATTATCAACATTTTATTACAATGACTTTTCCATAAACTAATACTTAGTTGAGGCTCCTTTGGCACCGATCACTGCTAACAGAGGTTTTCTGTAGCCTTCGATAAGACTTCTGCAACTCTCGACTAGTATTTCTCTTGTATAGCGGGGTGAATGTCTTGGACTTGGATAAAGAAAGGAAACACGAAGACGTGCTTGTAAAAATATCTGGACATATTTTTATTTCATAGCATACACAGCATACACTTTGTCGGCCGGAGAGTGAAGAGTGGGAGAGAGATGATGGGTGCCGAGAGACCGTTCCCAACAGGGGAACTTGGTCTTATGTCTTCCCAGCTCTAGGCGGTCTGCCTCCTGGCTGCTGGGGTCTCTACGTTTTGCTTTTGGGTCTCTCTTGTCTGTCCCCAACAGGGACAGCGGTCTCGGGCCTTCCGGCTCCGCTGATGTCTGTCTCTTCTTTTTGTGCCGAGTTTTCTGTCCGCGTCTGCTTTATAGGTTTCTGGAACGCCAACGCAGGTGTAATTCACATCCTGTTTGTTGGACACCTACGCAATATACTTATTTCCTAAGGTGACCGGGGTCACTTACATTTCCGCACAGGTGTCTGACCCCGGAATAACCTTTTCGTGGCAGGATATCATAACATTTTCGACCATTCTTCTATGCAGAATCGTTCCAAATCGTTCAGATTCGATGGCTTCGGTGCCACAAATGTTTGATTGGATTTAAGCGATTGAGTAGGCCATTCAATTACCATAACCATATTCTTCTTAAACCATTCTTAGGTGGTTTTCGAAGTAGATATGTTTCGGGCCATTTACTTATAGGAAGATGAATCGCCAACCAAGTCTAGGCTGAATAGCAGAGGGTAAAAGATCTTTCGAAAGAATGGACAGATATTTTATCAAATCCATGTTCCCCTCAATCCTGCTGAGTTCCCCGATACCTACTGCTCTAAAGCAACACTGTGATGTTTCCACCATTATGCTTCACTGTTGGGATGGTATCTTTTACATTTTACATCATGTTCTTTTTTCTCCAAAGGTAACCGGCCCTGTCGGCTGGGGCCTAGAATACGCCGACTGCATTCTCTGCAGAGGGGTAAGACCACCACCACCCCAAACAGGGGTCAGCGGTTCTTTCACCAAAGTCGCAAGAATCCTTTATAAAAAACTTTTTAAAAACCTCCGACTTTCGGAAGTTTAAACTGATTTCGGCATTAAATATGATATGCCGCTAAACAAATCAATCAATCAATCCAAACATAACGTCGCTGGTTATGTCCTAAAAGTTCAATTTTTGTTTCGTCTGACCAAATAACTGTATTCTAGTAATCATACGACTGATCCAAAAACTTTTTAACGAATGCTAAACGGGCCTTTTTATGTGTTTTCTTCCGTAGTGGCTTTTTCGTGCGACCCGTCCCAGTGTTGCCAACTCAAAAAATACTTTCGCGCTAGTTTGACTGCCAAAAAGCGCTAAAAAAAAGAAACCACCAAAAAGACGCTTAAAATGGTCAAAAATAGCCAGAAAATGGTCAAAAACGGCCAGAATGTTTTAGGCGGAAACGCGCTAATTTAGCGCTTTTTGTACTGCCAAAACAAGAAACGCGCTAAATCTAGCGCGAAACGCGCCAAATTGGCAACACTGACCTGTCCGTGAAATCCTTGTCGGTTTAATGTCCTACAAACTGTTGAGACGTGTACATCTGTTCCAACGTAATACAGATCAGTCTGTATATCCGCTAGGCTCGATTTCAGGTTGACTGAAACTCCCCTGGTGATTTTAGTCACTCCGCGAGTTGAAATCTCCCTTGGGCGACCCGATCTTGCAAGCGTTGACACAGTACCAATTTCTTTCCATTTATGAACGATGGATAGCACAGTGGAACGGGGTATGTTGGAAATTTTCTTATAGCCTTCCCCGGATTGATAAACAATTTCTTTTTCAGATCCTCGAAGTGCTCTTTGGTTTGCGTCATGTTTTCAAATTGAATGATGTTTAATTTGTAAAATAAATTGATATAGGCCATCTAAAGTGATGTTGAGCATTACAACATGCAGGGGTTATAACATGGCTCATTTTTAGCTATTGTTATGAGCTAATGTACTGCAGCATCGTTTGACTAGGGGTCGAATACTTATGTAAAAGTTATTATTGCTAATTGTGGAAATATTATTATTAGTAATATTAATTCTATCTTATTTATTATCAATACACGTAGCAAACTGTTTACTAACGTTAATTGAGTAGACAAATGGCATCAAATCAAATTTGGAATGATTAATCGGAAAAATAAGGATAATAATCTAGGAGTCGAATACTTTTGCGTACAACTGTATGTGTAAGTAGTGTAACTGATTTTCTTTCATTTGTTTTGTTGTTAAATTTGAAATTATTCTCCCCCCCCCGGGCAACGCCGGGTATCCTTGCTATTAATGGTTATTCAAATAATAGACATAATCATAAGTCCATACAAACACAGCAACAGTGCCTCCAATAATACCTTCATCAGATAATAACCCTGGAGTCTGGCAGAGTTTCGGGGTTTGAACATGATTATCACTAACCCAGGGTGTACCTGCAATATTTCAATACGCACGTGAGACGTAACAATTAGTTTGCGTCGTATTTACCCTCGTGGGAAAGTGAATGAAACTCTTCCAACAAATAAACAATATAGGAAGTCAGCGTTGTCGGCCATTATTATCTACTAGCATGGATACCCGTAAAAAATGACGGGGTTATTTATGTATGTATCGGCACTAAGGAGCATAAAGCCATTTCATTAGGCAATTTATCTTTAATAAATCAATTTATTAATAAATATTATTAAACATTAATTCCTTCATTCAAAAATAGCCACACACACAGTCACACACACACAATAACTGACCATTTAGAAACTCAAAAAACATAACCCTAAAAAGTCCACAATTCTTTAACAAATGTTTTAAAAAATCCTCTGTAACTTTTGTTCATGCCCCATATTTTTAATTTTGATTTTTATAATATAATATAATCAAATATAAATCCGATTATACATTATATTTGTCTCCAAAATGTCAAAATACTTAGCATTTACCACACACGTGTTATGATGACGTGAAACATTATTATGTATGACATCAGGCGATCACATTTCAAACCTCTTCGACTTCGCTTCCCTGTTGTGCAATGCATCTCATGTGGACCAGTCGATTATGAATTTTGGGACGTGTCAGGTGGCGGATACGACAGGATTCGAACATACAACCATACGAATAATCATACTCATTTGCATATATGAGTTTTATATGTATAGTGAAACACTTCAAAAACTCTAGTTTCTGAAGGTTTTACGCAGTTTACTTCCAAATCCTATTTAATACCAGATACGCCTTGCTGTGGCGCAGAGGTTAGCAAGTAAAAAGATACCAGTAGTTTAGTCAGATTGGATATTCAATAAACTAAGACAGTGCTCATTCAAAACGTGCATGTTCGGTAGGGGTCGGACTTTATATGGTGTGTGGCACAGCCTGCCTTAAATGTCATGTAAAATAATTTTCCGTCTGTCGTACGGAAGTACGGCTTCGAAGTATTTCGGTTACTTCGCTTCAGTGTTGCCAATTTAGATATTATATTTAAATTTAGATAATTCCAAAGAGCGGAAGTCAAGGGAGATAACTTATAGAAACTATGAAGAAAGATCTATTAATCTTTGATTTTTGAAAATGTAATTTTATTAGATTTCTCGAGAACCGCTTCTCAAAGCCTCTTAATCCAGGAGCACAGACATTTTCAGATTTCAGAAGGAGGTTTATTGTTGGTCAATCAAATATTCTAATGAGTCCGCGTCAAATTACAGTTTTAATCTGTTATTGGGCCAAATATATAGATATCAAAATATATCTGTGATTTCTTTTTTCACGGATGATAACTAGTATAAATAATAAATAGTTAAACTCCATTCCACTCGAGACACCAAGGACATGTCAAGAAGACATTCTCCTAAGGCCAAAATACGAACAGACACTGCTTGAAATTTTTCAGTCTGACCGAATTTTCTGACGAGCAGCCGTGACAAAGTGCAACAGGCGATTAGTAATTTCTCAGAATGACATCACGGACTGACAACGTTTGTTTAGAAACCATCAACCAAAACTGTCACCAAAACTGGCTACATAGGTTTCTTCAGTTTTTAAGTTGTCAGGCTGGCTATGTATGTGTCGCGCTTACACGCCGCATCAATGGAGCTAGAGGACTGAAAACATTTGCTCCTTAGTATGTCTAGAAAAACGGATTTTAAAAAAAAGTTCCCCCCTAAATAGGTCTTTAGTGTGGTGGTTCAATTTGCAATGTAAGCTTATGCTAAATTGGTCCCTTAGTTTGTGTTCGCAGCATTCACGCTTGCTTTTTGATTTTTAAAAATTTAGACTTTTGTAGTGATCACTGCCCAACAAAAGGTGAGTGAAATAACGTATTCATTCATCAGACATTTTCCCAAATTTTTACAGGGCGCACCAATGGAGCTAGAGGGCTGGAAATTTAAACATTTACTCTTTATTGTGTCTAGAAAAAATGTTGTTTTTTTTGTTTACATCCCCCAAATAGGTTTTTAGTGAAGGGTTGAATTTGCAATGTAAATGTAATACTAAATTGGTTCATTAGTTTGTTTCCGGTAGCATTCACGCTTGATTTTGGAAATGTGAACCTTTTTAGTGATCACTGCCCAACAAAGGGCCAGAGAAGTGACTTATTCATTGATCACTACTTTTTTCCAATTTTTTAATTGATCATCCCCAACACGACATGCTGCCAAACAAGATTGTTCGCAATGATGGTTTCTATTGAGTGTCTAACCAGACCTGTGACTTTACGTTTTGTCCTGTCCACGTTAATGACCGTCAAAATGCAGGTGAATGGCGATTTCTCTTCTGCTTTGAATCCTGCGCTAATCCTTGGGACTCCGCCTTCTGCACATGGCTTGAAGTAAGTACTGCCCCCGCGCTGGCTACGGCTTCAGCCGCACCTGCTTGGGCTCCACATATCACGTCACCACTTACTCAACCCGTTTCATCAGCAGCAGCATCTTAATCCGCTTTTGATGCAGATTTTGTTTGGGGAAGTGTTTTGCTGTTTCACCTCTGTCCAGCCATTGCCATGATAGAAACTGGCCGGTTAAGATTAGCTGGCTATGAAATCCCTGATATCACAGGTAGGATTTCTCAAACGAATGTCTCTAATCTTTCATTCACTCTCATCATCATCATCATCATCAGCCGTTATAAGTCCATTGCTTGGACAAAGGCCTTTGCCATCTCCTTCCATGACGTCCTATCTTGTGCTAACCTCTGCCACGTCTTACCAGCAAACCTTTCTATCTCGTCCCTCCATCTTATGTCTGGTCTTTTCCTACTGCGTTTACTGTTCCATGGACACCAGTCGGTTAGTCTCCCCCCCACCTATTGACGTCTCTTCTTGTTATGCGACCAGCATATCTCCACTTTTGCTGCTTAATTATTTGTATAATATACTTCACTCTAGTCTTCCCTCTGATCCATGTTGATCTTTTTCTTAGAGTTATCCCTAGCATTGCTCTTTCCATGGCTCTCTGTGCTATTCTGAGTTGGCGTTCAGCTCGTTTTGCTAATTTCCATGACTCGACCTGTTTGGGATATGTGAAATAGACTTAGAGGCGAAAATGTGGTGTCACTCACTTCACGCTGTGCTATTTTATCTCGAGGGAGAATAGGTGGATTCATACCTATCCCAGGGGCATTATTGCGAAGTAAACACACACTGTCTCAGCCGGAGTTTGAACTCGGCTCGCGGAGTCTATCCTCTGTGCCGTTACACCGCTCAGTCACCCTGCACTTTGCAGCACACCGCATAAGTTAATCCATCTGCATGCTTTTCCACTCTGCCATTAAAATGTCATTTTTTAAAAATCTGATCAGTCATATTCTTATCTTATTAATAGTGGAAACTTGGTACCAATGTTGCCAACCCAAAAATATTTTCTCGCTAGTTTGACTGCAAAAAAGCGCTAAAAAAGCGCTAAGAAAACGCTAAAAAAGCGCTAAAAAAACGCTAAAAAAGCGCTAAAAAAGAGCTAAAAAGCCACCGAAAAGCGCTAAATTTTTAAATCCACAAAAAGACGCTAAAAATGGTCGAAAATAGCCAGAGAATGGCCATAAACGGCCAAAATGTTTTAGGCGAAAACGCGCTAATTTAGCCAAAACAAGAAACGCGCTAAATCTGGTACATATATGTAGTTGACCCATCTGATTGTTTTTAGATATGGATCCAGATCAGCAATTGAAAGTTTTTCAAAATGGCCGCCCAGTTCTTATAAACGCCCATATCATTTGAGCTATACATCATATAAACATGATTCTGGGAACTAGATATATGGGTTTAAAGTCAGCAATGTCACTAGATAACGGAAAAGTAGATTAAATATTTAGTTAAATTTTAAATATAGGCATTTCGTCTCTACTAAACGACTCATCGGGTGAATTGCTTTAACTCTAACATTAAAGTTATAGGTCTAAGGGCTATAGCTATGCCTTTTTGTTTTTTTCTTTTCAGTTATTAAAGAATAACAACACAGTGTAAATCATTAATAATAATATAAGAGAAAGAAAGGTCCGGTTGATAAATCCCTACCACATGGGATTATGTATCTCATATGATCGTGTCCAAGGAATTTCTTGTGTCATGTATGATAAGGAAGGAGTGGTTTGTTCCCCCAAACTTGCATGGAACATCTTTACTGTGGAAGCAGTAGACAATATTGATAACAACCCGAGTTGTTGAAACTGCCAAAGATTATCTTCATGGGACAGGTATATCCATGATGCAACAACCATTAGTTGAAAACGAATGAACATCACGTGCCATATAAGTGATAAGTGATACGACTAAGAAGAGCAAAAAGATACCGGCACTTCCTGTATCATACACAAATGTGCCTCCAGTTGTCTGACCTACACCTGATCCAACTGTTACTCATGTAAATGCACTGGTTATGCCAGAGAACCTAGTTCCGGCTCTTGGATTGTCAAAGGAAAAATGACAGGTTACATCATCTTAAAAAACTGCCCAACTGACCAAAGAAGACTTCGTTTCATGGGTTGCTTAGCATGCTTCAGTGCAGCAAGATTCTAAATCTCCTACAACAATAATGGCATTCATTCACCTCTTTTCCTAGAATGCGCACATCCAGTCACCATGATACATAATGCAATGAATGTTGTTAAAGGCTGCAAATGAATATCTCAATCCAAGTCAGGTCCCAGTGTTGGTAATGGGCCAACCACTATTCATTATGCCCAAACTATACGATGGAACTTCCCTTCTACACATAAAGAAGATAAATATGTAATAATGTTCGGTGGATTACACATTGTAATTGCAGCTCTTAAGATCATAGGCAATTGGCTTGACAGCAGTGGTTGGACAGCTGCTGTTTCCAGTGCTTGTGTGGCTACAGGTGGGGTAGCTGATTCTGTTGAAGGTCACACATGTAACCCGAACCAGACATGTCCAGCGAGCGACAGCTGCTGCTCTCTTTATACTCAAGCATCATGCATATGACAGCTACACAACCACTGCCTCAGATGAAGAGCTACAATTGGATTTTGCAGCCTGGAGGGAGGAAATGCCAGCTGAACAACCACAGTTCCAATACTGGGCGCTTGTTCTGGAACTGCAGCTTTGCATTCTTCAGATAATTGAAGCAATCAGAAAAAGAGAGTTCCCTCTGTACTTGGAATCACTTATTTTGTTCATTCAATGGGTATTCAGCTTGCACCACATCAACTATGCACAGTGGGTCACTATTCATATCAGAGATATGTACTCTTTGTCAATTAGACATCTCTCCATTTACCAAGAATTTGTTTCAGTGAGGTTTGTTGTATATAAGACAACGCGCCCCTTCTCTGCTATAGAAAGCAAATGAGCATGTAAATGCCCCTGTGAAAGGTGAGGGTGGGTCCGTTGGCCTGACAGGTAACCCAAGTGTCCTACGGCGTTGGATGGTAGGAGGGCCTGAAACATCAAGGATCATAGCAGAGTTTGAAGACAACTCCATTAATGATTCGACAAAACATCATGAGCAAACCATGCCAGCTCGAACTAACTTTGCTCAGGAAGTTAAATCTCTTGTGGGTGTATTTGAAGAGGTGTGAAACCTATTCAAGGAAGACATTGGTGATCTGCTAACAGTGAATACCAGGATTATTATGGACTCCAGTATCAACAGGACAATAGAAAATGTATACACACTGGGAAAACAGCAATATGAGCAATTTGTCAAAGAGAGGTTTGTTGGCAGAACAGATCCAACCAAGAAGAACAAACTCCAGTTGTTTTCCACAGAAAACATTTCTCATAGGCAGAAGTTTAGGGTGGCAAACAGGGAGGAAGACTGCACATTGTTTTACAGATTATATATTGCAAGCAAATCTTGAATACATCAAGCATGAAAACCAGCCATAGTCCCCAGTACTTGTTTTACGGTTTACAGCACTTATGGTGATCAAGTACTTTCATCACCAGTGAGAGATGATAAGCATCTCATTGAACCTTTCTCACATGGGGAAGCAGATCCGAGGATAGTACTGCATAGTTTGGATGTTGCACATGAAGGACATAACAATATCATGGTAAACACATCAGATACACATGTAGCGGTACTCATTGTGTCAAACCGGGATAATATTCCAGCAAATGAAATATGGATATCATTTGATACAGAGAAGCATCACAGATACATAGCATCACATGAAATTGCTGCTGGATTGGGTCCATCAAAGGGCCCGGCATTAAGCATGTTTCATTCATTTATTTGGTGTGACACAACCTCCTTCTATGCAGGGAAGGGCAAATGCAGAGCATGAGACACATGGACTGTATTTCCCGATGTCACTGATGCACTCCTGAAACTAATAAATGCCCCTCTAAGTATCTCTTAATATTTAATTTGTTGGAGAAATATTGTCTTCTTATGCACGAGAGGACATGTGGATTGTCAAAGGTAAATGAGGCTGCATTTCTTTGCAAGAAAGTCCAGAGCTTTGGAGAATATTCCACCAACACAAGCAGCTCTTCAAAAGCATGTGCTTAGAGCAGTCTACCAAGGAGGACCTAGATGGGTGCAAGTGCTGCAAAGGGAACCCAGATTTCTAAGTCCTGCAGACTGGGGCTGAACTGAAAAGGGTAGTTCGTGGAAACCAATGTGGACAACTATTGGACAAGCATGAAGACACATGCTATGGGCTGATACATTGCAACTGCAAAAAAGCATACAAAGGTGTGTGCAAGTGTTACAAGGTCAGTCTCCAGTGCACAGCTCGTTGCCACTGTGAAGGCAGCTGTTCCCAAGACTAACTACATGTAAGTACTAAAGCATATGTTAATTTCCTTTTGAATTTTGATATATACATAAACGCTAAGCCCTATTTCATGGGGCAAGTAGTTAAATTAGCATCAGTTCTGGCACTATGAACTACACTATGATAGTTACAGCTTATGTTAGTTTTAATAGGTATGACTAATGATTTAATTGTGTTTACCAGAAGATTTTGCTTATTATGTTGTTACTTGTTTTGCTTTTTAAAATTTAACTAAATATTTAATCTACTTTTCCGTTATCCAGTGACATTGCTGACTTTAAATCCATATATTTAGTTCAAAAAATCATGCTTATATGATGTATAGCTCAAAAGATATGGACGTTTATATGAACTGGGCGGCCATTTTGAAAAATAAACCTTCAATAGCAGCCACCAAGGGTCACTGCTGAACTGGATCCATATCTAAAAACAACCATATGGGGTAACTACATATATGTACCAAGTTTCATTCTTTTAACCCAAAGTGAACAATTCAGCCCCACATCCCTCCTTAAGCAGTTTATTTATTTACTGTTTGTTTACGTAACCCATGATATCACAGGTAGGATTTATTAAACAAATACTTCAACATTTTCATTCACTCTAATGATTACGTATATAATGACGCAACATAATATGGCAGCAGACAATAAGCACATTTGTATTTTGGTGCTGGGTACATTTGAACCGAGTATTTGTAGGCAAGGTTAACGTCTCTCTTATCGCGGTCCACTAACATTACCCCGATGCCATCTATCTTGCTGATGTTATTTTCGGCACTACAAAACAATAGACTAAATATTTTTGGCGGTAGAAAAACTATTTGGATGATGAAGCAGCATATATTGTAATATTTTACAAAAACATTGTTTTAGCAAGTTTTGGCACTCAGTCTGTAACTTGTGCTTTGAAAATGAGTACAAAAATGATATTGTCAATTGTCAGGAATTAATGCAAGCATGACTGAGAAAATAGAGCTATCATCTTGCTATAATTCACCAAATCTTTGTCTCTCTGTCCAGGGGCGTACCTATGGTTGGTATCACTCGTGGCGGTAGCTCATGGTGTCACTCCCCCGTCCTGAATTGCTCTCTTCCCAGGATATCTAGAATTTTGTACTACCGTGTACTTTACTTTTTGCTTAAAATCTGAGAGGAATTGTTTTTTAATGTACGCTCCTACCTAGTAACATTTTTCCCCATGTCGTTTAAATGTTATTAGACAAGAAATCATACTTTTAGTAATATTTGATGTTTTCCTTTTTTTTTAATACATGCATCAAAAGATACACGGACATATTCCCCCATAATTTCAAAACTATTACTCCTAGATCCCTAATTTTATTTTGCTTTTCATTGCACTACGTAAATTGTCTCACTAACACTAAATATGTTAAAAATAAAAAAAAGGTTCTTAGTTAGTAGAGTATTGAAAGTTATAATCTTATATAGACAAGTTGTTTCCGTACCTCAAAAGATACAAAGACAGCATTTCTTTTTGGTACCTGTTTAATGAGAATTAAAACAGCACACGTGATATAATCTGTATTTCCAATATCTTATAAAACAGTAACGTCTTTAGAAATGACAATCGGCAACAGGATCACTAATAACCCTTCCACAAATTTTCATTGTGTACTTTTGGGGATATCGTGTGGACAAACAGATCTTTCATTAGAAACAAGAATTAGCAAGAAACTATTGGAAAAATTCATCTTGGTGTCACACCCTCGAATGGTGTCATCCGGAACGGGCCGCCCCCTCCGTGCCCACCTTGGTACGCCACTGTCTCCGTCTGTCTGTCATCGCATAACTCAAGGACTGCTAGACCTATGGCCACCAACTTTTCTGTGATTTCTAATGGGACCACGGAACATTCTTTAGCATATTAGGTTTTGAAAATTGCAAACTTTAAAAAAAGGTTTTTAGCGAAGTGGTTCGATTTATAATGCTTAGCTGGACCCTTACTTTGTGTCCATCAGGTTAGCTAAACTGTAGTTTCATCTTTTTGCTAAACCGTACAAAGTAGACATCCACTGGATCTGCTCCCCAAATTTAATCAATTGTCCCTTCATCTAAAAATAAATTCGGCCAACTTAACATGTATCACAAGTGAGAAAACTCAGAATGTACAAATATTGAGTTACCTCCCTTAAATAGTTTGTTCTGATTAGTGTTGAGCATCCGTTGTCATGAATTGTTCTCTACTGCAGAATAATCAAAATATATATCTCAATCGAAAACAAATTCCTGGACCCGTCCCAAAATGTAAACCAATTCTTCCGTAGCCCATGGTCCTTCCACAAAAATGTCATTGAAATTAATTGAGAACTTTTGGAAATATCGTGTGGACAAACAGACAGAGAGACAGACACGAGTTGATATATATACATAACCTTCGGAATTATTGTCTTTCTGTCCAGATAGTCTGCGACATCGAATCACCGATGCTTTTGTTCAGTAAAGAACAAAAGTTACAGATTCAATCGATTTAGGGCAGTACTTTTTATCCCTACCACTCCCTGACATATTTTGATACAAAAACTATCCCTGCCACTAGATTTCTTTTTTTTGCTTCAAAATATTTCATTACAGTGTGTCAGGGGATGGCAGGAAGTTTGTTTATTTTTGAGAACTAGTAGTATTAAAAAGTGGCAGGTATAGATTTTGCATCGAAACATGTCATTAACGTGTGTCAGGTGTAGATTTGCCGTCGAAATATTTCATTAATCGGTGGCAGGGAATGACAGGGAGTGTCAGGGATAAAAAGGTACTGCCGGATCATATTATGCAGATTACCGGTTGGACTTTGATTTAGTGACTGGTTTGAATACCAAGAGTTATTTGTATATTGGGCGTTTGTTGACATAATCAAAGCAGCAACAAACACCGTGAATAAGTTGTTAAGAAATAATTATACTTGCCATTTGCTTATGTCCTGTGCGTGATTGTGTTGATTGTGTTGAAATTTTTCAAATTATTTATTAACTACGTCAATAAATTTGTTTTTATCAGACATGTAAAAGATTACGTCTGTATATGTGCGGGAGTCTCTGTATATATATGCATATATGTATGTTCCTCTATCACTTCTTTTTTTTCTATCTCTCCCCTTCTCTCTATTTATTTATATCGTTATGTATCTCTCTCTCACCCTATATCTCTCTC
>VCCN01003880.1:32801743-32823880 GCA_006491835.1 Architeuthis dux
GTGTAAAGTTCTGGGCAAATCAAGCCCTCTACTCCACTTAACCAAAGAGTTCACATAAACCTATGCTTATGCAGATATACAGGAAGATCTCAAGTTTTCTAAAAATAAAATGTGCTTCTGCCACAGTTTAAAAATCATCAGTGAAATAAAATTGAAAAAATGTATTTCCATACCTTCAGAAGGAACACTTGGAGTCGCTGAAAAAAAAAGAAAATAAAGATGGAAAATCAGTAAATCTCCAGCAATTACAGAAATACATTCTTTGGTTAATATATAATCTGATGAATGAACTTTTGAGACAATGTGTTGTCACCAGCAGTAGGCTTAAGCCTGGGTGTCTGGAAGGATGGGTGGCCCAGGAGCAGAAAAATTGTTTAATTGAGTGTACAAAAAAATGGTTTAGTGTATAAATGAGTATTTTGGATAATATTTCAGTGCTTTTGCATATATTTTTTTCATATCTGGAATATAATAAATACTATTTTATTTTCTAAAATGAAAAATGAATGAATAAAAGTACTGTAATTGATTCACATAACTTTATGATATTATACACGTAGTACATTATACATAGTTCAACGATATAAGTTATTTAACTTATCTTAACGTCACTGTATTCTATTTAACGAAGGGTTGGACAGAGGTGCAAAGTCAGGGGAGAAGTCCAGACAGGGAATGCAGTTGGAAACTGAGAAAAATCAAAGAGGCAGCATACATCAACATGTCAGCTGAGTGTATAAGTCAGACAAATGAATGATTATGCCTCTTTTAAACTTGACACCAACATGTGATAGCTGGAGTACCAGCCGTAGTGCCATACTTAGCAAGCTTGTATCTCGTATTGAGTCCGATACTCGCCGGGAATAAAAACAGTGGTGGATTATGCTGAGTAGGCATAAGCACAATTGAGTGTACAAAAATGGTATAATTGAGTTTATATGTGAGTATTTTGGATGATATTTCATTACTTTTGCCTATTTCTGTTCATATCTGGAATATCACAAATACTATTTTGTTTTCTAAAATGAAAAATGAATGAATAAAAGGGCTGTAATTGATTCATATAACTTTATGATATTTGATACACGTAGTTCATTATACATAGTACATAGTACAACGATATAAGTTATTTAATGTGACTTAACATTTTAGTTATTCAACAACAGTCGGTGGTGGGGAAAAAGGCCTTAATGCTGGGAGCTTGCTTCTGCATGTTTATTGATTTAACATATAGATACATTTATATAAACATTACAGTCACTAGTGTCTGCAAAAAAAAGACCTTTTGGAGCGAGATTTCTTACCAAAACGAGTCAAAACAATTTTTCTTTCTTATTCGAACACCAATAAATTTCACGTAAAGTAAATTCACACATTGAGAAAAAAAAGATTCTAAAAAGTTAAATCAAAAAAGAAAATCAGGGAAAAATTACTCACGGCATTTGTTGCAGAAGCGAGGACAATTTTCAGTGACCCAAAATTCCAAATCTTTTGCATGACAAATACTATGGGACAGTTCTTCACATGGTCGTTTGTCAACACAAGGTAAACTCGTGACATGATTAGCTAAAACGTTAAAGGAGAAAAGAACATTTAATTTGATGAAAACTTTTGCTATGAAAATATCTAAGAATTTAAAGGCTTTTTTTTTAATAACCTAAACCCAGCAACAAACCAGTGTTGTGGGTAGCAATGATTAATTGCTAATGCTTCATAAAAAATAATTTCAAGATAAAATAATACATAATATTCATTATGAGGGTTTGGCTAAACGTGCATGCTGCACCTCACCTTAGACTTCATAACGCAGGCCAGAGGGCTATTCCACGTACAGACCCTGCTGGCACCTAAGCATCTGCAAGATGTGGAAAACTATCCCAAATCATTGTTCACGATGCCAAGCCATGATGATAAGTGAGAACATTTGTGCAGTGTTCCCAGATGCAATGACTGTATATAAATGCCAGAAAGTTTTTAAAAAGGGGTGACTGTGATCTTTCTGATAAGGTTTGATATCTTCTGGAGGCATTTGTTGAGGCAATCTTCATCAAAGCAGCAGAGAGATATAACAAACAGACACGATATATCACGGTCAATTATGCACGGAAATCTCAAGTAAATTGGAAAGAAATCTAAGAAGAAAAATTGCCTTTATCTTTGGTTTGTGTAATTGCTTAATTGCTAATGCTGGTGATTCCGTCACGGATTCTTTGAATTTAATTATATTTGCAATCATTTTTATCTCCTTGAAAATATGATATTACTTTCTGAAAAACTTGATATAAAGATAAGAAGTACTAGCATTCCAAGGGAAATTATGAATCACCACCATCCTTATATGCTGTGTTGGGGGTGATCAATTAAGAAGTTGGGCTGTGATCACTAAAAATGTTTGAATTTTCAAAAAACAAACAGGCACATATCTGTGACCAATTTAGCACAAGCTTACATTGAAAATTGAACACCCCACTAAAACCCTAACAAAAGAAAGCATTTTCCCTACTCATTGAGGGGAGTGTGTGTACAAAATTTCAAGTTTCTAATATGAATGGTTAGTGCTGGGCGAAGTCCAGATTGATAGATAGATAAAATTGGACCTCCCTCTAAAAACCTTTTGGGGGTAGGGGTTTTAAAAAAAAAAGAAGTATTTTCCCTACTCATTGAAGGGAGTGTGTGTGCAAAATCTCAAGTTTCTACTATGAACGGTTAGGGCCGGGCGAAGTCTTCATGTCAAATCTGCCGCCGTGGGGATGCAAATAAAGAAAAAGATCAAAGTGTAGAATCTCTTCTTCGAAACCGCCATGGCCTTGAAGTTCAGAGAACCACTGGCCTTCGGGGGCCCTTGTGACATGCTCGGGTATCGTCCTGGGAGAAGTTGCACAGGATATCTTGGCTAGCTGGTCAGGAGGCAATCACAATTAGCATGCTCAGGATCCACCCTGAGAAGCTTTTGGGACCCCCCCCCTTTATCCTGGTACTCATGGCATTTATCTCAGTGACAGGGATTTGGGATTCTCCCCCCTCAAGTCTCTAGTCACGGTGACATGGCATCCCCCTCCCCCTTCCCCCTACTGAATTCGGCACTAAATGACCCAACAATGCCGTTAAACAAAACAAACAAACAAAAATCTATATTTTGATTCTCTTTTGATTCTGCTACTTGCAGGTTCAGGTCTTAAGAGATTTTTTAAAAAGTTAACCAATCATATTTATTGTCACCAATATTACAGTACTGCATGAAGATACAGTTAGAAGAAAAATACTGATATACCTTTGCCGACCACTTCTCCATGGCCTTTAAATCTTCCAAAACCCTTTCTAAATTCACATTTGACTTCTTTGCAACACTGACCAGCTTTGCTGACTAGGTGACAGTTGGACGGAAGATGGTCATACTGAGGACATCTGTGTTACAAAGAATAAATGTTAGACAATAAAATTCACATGTTAACTGGGTAACCTTTCTTCAGTGAAATTTATGAAAAATCAAATTGAAAATATATTTCTTCTTGTATATTTGTAAGGAAAGATGGAGGTCTCTTTATTTTTCAGGCAGTGTCCAACATATAAGCCGAATTTTGAGAATTTCATGGACAGAGCATGTAACAAATGAAGTTTTAAGGAGAGTAGGAAGGAACTACAAGGAAAATGTTGCTAACAATAAAACAGAGACAGAATTTGGGGAACACATAATGAGGAAGGAATGCTTAGAGAACTTTATCTTCACAGAGTGCATCAAATGCAAGAGAAGCAGAGGTCTACTACTACTATAACTTAATTTGTAGGCTTCAGACTTATGAGAGAGAAGTAATGAAGGAATGACAGTTATAGTGAAGGTTGGGTCCTTTTGCTCCTATTCAAGCATAAGCACCTTGCCTTCTCCATCGTGTTTTTATCAAGACATAATCTCCAGTTAGCTGGCCATTGACTCTTGGAGTTCATCCAATAGACGGTTGGAATTCTGGGGACACATAATGAGGGAGGGTGGCTTGGAGAACTTAATGCTCACAGGGTGCATAGAAGGAAAGAGAAGTAGGCAGCAGGTAACCTACTTGAAAGGTTTGAGTGTATGGATGGCAGAACGAGTACCAGAAAGAAAAAGAGGGTTCGTAAAGGAGCAAGGATTTCTGAAAGTGACAAAAGAAAGGAAACTGTGGTGAGCCATGATCGCCCACAGAGAGAGAGAAAGAGAGAGAGAGGGAGGGAGAGAGAGAGAGAGAGAGAGAGTGTCCAACAATTATGTAAAACAGAAGCAAAAAAAGATAAATGGTAGCCTAAAAGAAGAATAATAGTGGCAAATATACTGATCAGACCAATCCATTATGCCAAACCTCCCTCATTTTCTTGCTAAACAAAGAAATCCACTCTGTGTTGAAATCCACACTGGCTCAACTTACACACTTTTTTTAAGGCTAATATATGCAGCTTCTTTCAATTTTCTAACCATCTCTCATTACTTGGACCTTGTCGCAAAGGGAGTAGTGTGACCCCATCTCCCTCTAGATAGGGTTTGACATACCAGAATTTTTCTTGCCTTGCCTATGTTCCTCAAGTCTCACTTGAGGATTTTGCTGGTTTCTCCATTATATTCTTTGCCACATTTGTATGGTGTATTTTATCCCCATCTGCATATGGTCTGATGTACAACTCAGATGCCATAGAGAGAGTACAGAGGAGAGCCACCAAGACCATTCCAAGGCTGGGAGATATATCTTACACTGAAAGATTAAAACAACTTGAGACCCTTGAATAGAGAAGAAAACGTGCTGACCTACTAGAGTTTTATAGAATCTGGAACAACATACATAGAGTGGATACTGAGGCTCATTGCTCAAAATGTCCTGATAAGAAAATGCTAACTTCATCTATCTGCAATAAAACCAGAGGACACAGCCATAGACTACAAATTCAGACCTCCACCGGTGTTAGAAAGAATTTCTTCTCAGCAAGAGTACAAACGCATGGAACAGCCTAAGTGAAAAGACGGTCACATCCAAGAATATAAATATTTTTAAAAAATAATCACAATCCTGATATCAAACATACCAAATTTAACTACCACTGAAGCTGGCTTAATGACACAATTAGCTGCTGTCAAAAAAGCCTATTTCAAGTATATTCAAGTATATATTATATTTGCAATATTTGGTCATCCGCTCATCTTGTGAGGAACCAATATTCATAAGGAGGTTACAAACTGTGGCTTCGCTATTGGAAACCACCCTGGTATGTTGTAATGCATACAAATCTTCTGAAGTTATTCAGCCACTCCTCGTACACATGGTAGGCTCACTGTACCTACATAGTGGGTATCTCCAAGATTTCTATTTGGTAATCATTTTGCTTTTTGAGCAACTACTATTAAGAAGCCCACCTGATTCAAAACGAGCATGTTTCAAAATAGTCGTTTTTCTGGAAGCCGAATAAATGGTCTGGTACTGTTTTAATAAAAGTGGTATGACTAGTAGGAACCAAAATAAGGAAATGGTGAAGAATGATTCCAGGGCCGTAATTTACGATTTGTCAATGGTACTACAATTTACATACAGTAACAATTGTACTTCATAAGCAATGCAAAATAAGATTTTGTGAGATACTATCATCAAACAATTACATGTAATCAAATGTCTTATAATTATAATTATATCTGGAAGTAAATATTCAAATTAAATTATTACATGATAATTATCAAAGAAATAGTTTATAACATCTTCTAGTCTAGGGGGTGGTTTGCATGCCTGAGAGGCAGAAAGTTACTCTTCAGATTCATTAAATATACCATTTGTGCTTCAGAAAAAAACTTGGGTAGACATCTGGGGAAGTGGGAAGTTTCATGTAAATGGGCTGAAGAACACAAATTGCTGTATCTTTGCAAGTAATTAAGTTGATTTATATAATCAACTTAATTACTTGCAAAGATACAGCAATTTGTGTTCTTCAGCCCAATGAAAGTTGCGATATATTTTACTTTTTGTAATGAAAATTGAAAGAAACAATTTGTAAAGGAACTGAAATAAATACTTGAAGTTAAAGGTTTAATAAATCAGTATGATTACCTGGAAGAACAGATATATAATCCGGTCTTGGCATTCTGACAAGTACAGTCTGCTATACATCCAATTGACCAGCTTTGTCCTTCGTAATATGAATGGCCATCCTGGATGCATACATCTGAAACATTCAAACATCAAATTACACACTGTCTTCCTTTATTTTCACATCTGAAGCTATTCTTTCTGCTTTCTTGATCATAAAGCAAATTATTTCTGCTTTCTTGATCATAAAACAAATTCTTTCTGCTTTCTTGATCATAAAGCAAATTCTTTCTGCTTTCTTGATCATGAAGCATTTTTCTACCTTTAAATCTAAAATATTAAATATAGATTAATTCAAGTAAAACACTGAGAGCACTCAGAGAGTGCATACTGTTGCCAAAGCTGCACACTAACTAAAAACTGAATGCAAATAAAATGTATAAACTAGGGAGAGAACTTTAAATGTACAAATATTGAGTAACTTCCCTTAAAGTTTAAATCAACACCTTCATTAACTTTAAAATAGGTTACCGAAATATGTAGTGCTATCAACAGATGTAAATGATTTTAAGAAGAATTATGATGTTTATTTCACCAGTGCAAAGGTTTAAGGCCCTAGATATTGTGTAAATATGATTGTTATGATGTGTGTTTATATATACAAATTGTATACTTTTTTCCACATTAAAATGAATGTTCAATTCTCTATGTAGTCTTTTTAAAACCAATGGGATCTTTTTGTTCATGAAGGTCGAGCTTACTCTGTTGAAAGCTTGCCAACCTAGGGTGATTCTTAGTTTAATTTCTTCTTCTTCTGAAAATTTCATGGAAATTTGTTGTCCCATGTAGATGTAGTGATAATTTTTAGCTCTGCATTTTCAATTCTGATGGGAGCTTTACCTCACGCTCCTCTCATCAGTCACTTTCCACACTCAATAGAGTACAGAAGCAACTGTGTGGACTAGTGGGTGATGAGCTTTTTCCACACTCCAACCACTGTCACATCATCGTAATGTTGCAAGTTTGGCACTTTTCTACCGTTACTTCCATGGAAAGTGTTCAGATGAACTACATTCCCTAGTCCCTCCGGTCTGGGAATTTTTAGTTAAAAATCAGTCCGCAGTTTGTGGATATATCAAGGACTCACCACAAGTTCTGCACAAATAGCTCCTTCACAAGAACATCTGATATGTGGAATAAACTCCATTCTCCATAAGTGCCTTACCCAATGTTAGGCATTTTAATTCTCTTATTGCTCTTCATTTTTAATGTTTCTAACACTTATAAGTCATTTTAATTCTCTTATTGCTCTTCATTTTTGGTGTTTCTAACTCTTATAAGTCATTCTAATTCTCTTATTGCTCTTCATTTTTGGTGTTTCTAACTCTTATAAGTCATTTTAATTATCTTATTGCTCTTCATTTTTAATGTTTCTAACTTTTATAAGTCATTTTAATTCTCTTATTGCTCTTCATTTTTGGTGTTTCTAACTCTTATAAGTCATTTTAATTCTCTTATTGCTCTTCATTTTAAATGTTTCTAACTTTTATGAATCATTTTAATTATCTTATTGCTCTTCATTTTTAGTGTTTCTAACTTTTATAAGTCATTTTAATTATCTTATTGCTCTTCATTTTTAGTGTTTCTAACTCTTATAAGTCATTTTAATTATCTTATTGCTCTTCATTTTTAGTGTTTCCTTGAGTCTTTTTTATTCTTCATTTTAAACATGTCATGTTTTAGTGTTTCCAACATTCCCACATAAGCTTTTGTTCTTTTTTGTTTTTCCACTGGTCTTGATTCTGTGACATAAATAATTCCCTTTTTACTAACACTTTGATATGAGAAGTGGTCAAAAGGTGTTGCTTAGGGTGATTAAGGTGACCAAAAGAAAAAGAAAATTAATTTAAGAACCAGTTTTAGTTTACTCCTTTGTGGATGATCCTTTAAGAAAAGTGTCCAGTGAGAACTTACCAACACCTAAATGTTTTCCTTTTTTGTATCGTAATTCCCGAGTAGTTTTCCCATGGAAATTACAGATGGGTTCCTTGCAGCATTTTCCATCAATATTAACTAACTTGCATTCTGGAGGTAGATTGTAATACACAGGGCAGCTGAAAACACAATAGAAGAAAGAATATTACTGAGTTCTCATTGAAAATGTTGGTCAGATATATTAGGCTGTGTAATGTTTATATAAGCAGAATCTACCCAACAGCCCCCATTAACTTTCCCCATTTCCAGCACCGGAAACAAGGGGCCGCAGAGAGCTGGGAAGGCCTCTTGGACCACAGGTGAATGCCCTGAATACATGTCTTTTCATTTCTCTCTTCTTTTTCTAAACACAGCTAACTACAGTTCAAACCAAACACATTTTAGCTATACAGCTAAAAACAAAAAATAAAACAACCAACACACAAACAAAGAACGACAAAGACATAACAGGTTGTTACACATGAAATGTTCTCTTTTGGATCATAGAGCAGTGAGCACACACCCCACAAGGGGGCAATTTAAATATACTGGGGGCAATTTTGAATTTTGGTGTGAAGATCAAAAAGCATCCTTTTGTCTTAAAACAGAGTCGTGTTATGGCTTAATTAATTCCTAATTGTACAATATTATTAATTCCTAATTATACAATACTACTAATTCCTAATTACATAATACTATTAATTACTAATTTCACTGAACTCTACAATATTGAGAACTGTTGTGCATTGGTTCCATAGGTTTAAGTCTGTAAATATGGGTACCAATAATAAACATTAAGTGAGGCCCAAACCTGTTCTTAATGATGAAGAATTATCGATGGTGGTGGCTAACGACCCACAAACAACGTTTTGAGCTTACTTACAAAGAACAATTGTATGATTTTTCTTGCACTGTACAATTGATCAGAAAGGTCTGGAATGGAAGGACTGTCAAGATTACTGGTTGTTTCAGAATAAAGCAAATTCTTTCTGCTTTCTTGATCACAAAACAAATTCTTTCTGCTTTCTTGATCATAAAGCAAATTCTTTCTGCTTTCTTAATCACAAAGCAAATTCTTTCTGCTTTCTTGATCATAAAGCAGATTCTTCCTGCTTTCTTGATCATAAAGCAAATTCTTTCTGCTTTCTTGATCATAAAGCAAATTCATTCTGCTTTCTTGATCATTGCTGGTTGTTTCAGAATTGATAGTTGTATCATAGGCTTGATGTGTTTAAGAGGTAACCTCTTGGTCACTTGAAGTTGTAGGATTTGTAGATGTTGGACAACAGCTTTTGTAAAACATTATGGTTATCTGCTTAAACATATTATCGCAGCTGTAATGTTCATGTTGTGTTTAGTGCCTCTGTTCACTTTGGTAGTCTTTCTGTTCTAGCTGTGTGCGATTAGAATGCGTTTGATTCGTAACCGTGTTTAGGTGTATTAAGAAAAGAAGACGGAACAAGAAAACACATGTGACAGGGCTGTTCGCCTATTAAGAACTGAGCCTTGCCCATTCCCACTTCCGGTCCACGTTTTCTGGGACCAGAAACAGAATAGGGGCTGCTGGGAGCTTGCTTCAGCATGTTTATTGATTTAACATATACATACATTACTTATTGATTTAACATACATATATATATAAACATTACAGTGGCGAAGTTGTTTCATATTCTATGACCTTTGTTAGAGCCATGAGAAATTTAAATGACTGCTCATAAGTTTATCCGGCATAAAAGAAGTACCAGAAAAATCAGTTGCTGGACATGGTGCATCTGTACAATATTTATAGTCATCTTGGATGAAGTGAAGGTCACCCCCACTAAGGTCCAGTAGTAAAGATCAGTACCACTCAATATAAACAAGTAAAGATTAGTACCACTCAATGAGACCAGGATCGGCACCATCAGGGTAAGTAGTAAAAGCAAGGAGGAACAAAAAAAAAGGTTTTACAACAATTTATTAAACTCTGTTTATTTCTTAAACATTATGGAGTCTGCACCATTTTAAACAGGTGGTCTGCCGGGAGTGTAACAAATTGAATGTTTTAATAGCCAAACCTAACTAAGTAGTGTCGGTGACAGGTCATTTGCGTCCTGGTCATTTGCATCCCGGTCATTTGCAACCTGGTCATTAAGCAAATTTTAACTGAAAATTTTGCTTTTGAGAATATTTTTGGAGTCAGATACTAATTCTTTTTTCAAATCCACTACAAAATTGGAAAGTTTAATATTCACAGTTACATTGTAAATAGAACCCGCCTCGTAAAACCTTGTTTATAAAAACTAACAAATTTCCAGATGATTGTAGGGTCTAACGGATTAAAAGCACTTGAAATTGAAAGAAAAAAAAGTTTCTTCTAAGCGAATTTGCAACTCCTGACACAAATGTTTACTGAAAAAAATATTTAATCTTTTATTGTTGTTAATTGCAACCCTAACTCTAAAGACTACTAACCCTGACCCCAAATTATATCCTTTGTAATTAAATTTAGTAAAATACTGTTCAAGTTTTCTGTTTTCATTTGTTTCGTAATAGGTTAGCAGCAGCACCTTACATAATTGACATGCTTTACCGAACAGAGATAAATAATATACTGAAGACTAGAGAGTCCTCTGATTCTGATTAAATTACACATTTTTATAGATATATTCTTCTATTTTAGCAACTTTACATAGGCTTTCATGAGTTTTGACTCACACATAAGACACACTTCAATTATTATTTATTTCTGTTCGGTATATCCTCTTCCTTCCATTTGGTAATTTTTTGCCGATGGTACAGTGTAAACAATAACATTTACTTTTTAAAATATCCCATGTAATGTTTTAATTAGTGGAAAAAAAAATTTTTTGAAAAGGGTTTTTGGCTAGTTTCTTCCTAGCAAAAACAAGAAAAAGCTTAAGAATAATTTTCAAAAAATGTAATTGTGTTTTTAAAAAAAGTGTCAAAGATTTTTCAAAAGTATGTGTACATCTCCTCTCGGCAAATCCCAGCATAATGTCAATAAAACTCACGAAAGCCTATGTAAAGTTACTAAAATAGAAGAATATATCTTTAAAAAGCTATGATTTTAAACAGAAACCCTAAAAAAGACTCCCATCATTATATTATTTATCTTTTTTCAGGCTCTATCTGGCAAATCCCCTAGACTCAGCAAATCACAGTATAAGGCCAATAAAACTCACCAAAAAAGTTACTAATCGAATAGTATCACCAAAAGCCTATGTAAAGTTACTAAAATAGAAGACTATATCTTTAAAAAGGTGTAATTTTAAACAGAAATGACAAATAAGACACCCATCTGTATGAATGTATCAGCAAATCGCAAAATAATTTCATGTTGATAAAACTCTCGAAAGCCTTTGTAAAGTTAATAAAATAGAGGAAAATATCTCTAAAATGGTGTAATTTAATCAGAAACCATAAATACGACTCTTTTCAGTATAGTGAGCGAGAGAGATGGTTATGTGTTTATAAGTAGCTTGGGACGCAATTGATTGGGACATAAATGACTGGGACGCAAATAACCGTTCCAAGATGCAAATGCCCGGGATGCAAATGATCAAGACACAAATGTCCAGGATGTAAATGACCGTACCAGAATGCAAATGACCGAGATACAAATGTCTAGGGACGTAAATGACTGGGATGCAAATGAGCGGGATGCAAATGACAGGGACGCACCCAATTGAACCAAGTAAAGATTAGTACCACCCAATTGAACCAAGTAAAGATTAGTATCACCCAATTGAACCAAGTAAAGATTAGTATCACCCAATTGAACCAAGTAAAGATTAGTATCACCCAATTGAACCAAGTAAAGATTAGTACCACCAATAGGAAACGTGATCCTGATCTTTATTTGACCCATCATCTGTTTTACTTGAGAATAAAAGATTGAAAACTTCTTACCGATTCCAACAAGAAAACATTCCTCTTTCAGACTCAAGGCAGGAACATTCATATTGACAACCGTCTTGCCACTTTTGTCCAGTGTGGTACTTTTTCCCTTTGTAGGTACATGAGTAGACTGCCGATTAAAAGGGAGAAAAAACAAATATAAACAAGAGATTATGAACAGTGGTGTAGTGCTGTGGGAACAGGTGGGAACAGTATTCCCTCACTTTGTTTGGGAGGTGGACATACCTACCTCACTATCTATGAATCTAATTTATAAAATTATGATGTTTAATTTAACGTAAACTCCTTTATGTATCAATAATAGATCTGTATGTAACATGATAAATCTTCAAACAAGTTTAGTCTAGACATTTCACTTTTTAACCAGCAAAAAATTAAAAATATTAAAATATTTTTAAAGACATTTTTTGGGGGCCCCTAAAGTCTTTGAGCCCTGTGCAGCTATGCTGTTTGCTCTCTACAAGTACAGCCCTGAAAAGGCATATTTTGCAACTTGTCTTTTGGGTCTATTATGAAAGAAGAAATCCTTGTCAAGCATTTATCAAACTCCAGTACAAAGTCTGGGGTTGACTTTGTTTTCCTGCCATAACAAGAACAATCCTCACAAAAATGTGGGGTATACCAATATGTAAAATGCACATTATTCTACCATGATTTGAACTCACAAACAACTGATTACAAGGAGGCTGTCTTAGATGTTAAAAAAAAATTATTATACAGATACACGCAGGCTTATTTCATTATATTAAATAAATACATTTATACAAAAAATATATATTTTTATAATTTTGTATTCATTATATATACAATACAAAAGTTGCAGTAATCATTGTCAGTCTGAATAGAAGTTGGAGTGGAGTTCGATTCTGCAGCAGCCAAGATCTGTCCCTAAGTTTGTCTAAGTTCAATTTGTAGATAAGCAGTGGTGGAAATGGAGGAGGGTTATGCAGTGGTACAGCGTATACCTACTTCTCAATTTCCAGGTTTTTGTCTGTCTGAAAACGATCTCTAAATTTGCTATATTCTAAAAACAAATACCCACAGGGGCTTACAGTGCTCTGGAATCCCCAGCTGCATGGATTCAATTAGCTAATCCCCAATGGACCCTTCTGAAATCCCCAAGCATACATCCTACATACAGCCTTACCAATTACCCTCTGAAATCCCCAAGCATAAATCCTACATACAGCCTTATCAATTACCCTCTGAAATCCCCAAGCATACATCCTACATACAGCCTTACCAATTACCCTCTGAAATGTGAAGCATTTAATGAAAAATAAATTAGGACTAGTATTCCAAGGGAAATTATGAATCATGCTGTGTTGGGGGTGATCAATTAAAAAGTTAGAAAAAAGGGCTGATCAATGAATAAGTTACTTCTCTCACCTTTTGTTGGGTTTAGCATAAGCTTACATTGCATGTTGAACCCCCACCTCTAAAACCCTATTTAAGGGGGAATTTTCAACAAAAAAAAACTTTTTCATACTTTGAGTGGAGAGTGTGCTTTCAAGTTTCTACTATGAATGGTTAGGGCTGGGCAAAGTCCGAATACATAGATAGATACATAGATACATATAAATGTCAGAACATATGAATAACCTAAACCCAGCAATAAACCAGTGTTGTGTGTGGCGGTGAATAATAAGTATTTTCATCCTTGCTGTTTTTATCATTCCTTTTTTGCCAATGTCTTATGCCAATTTTCTTGTGTGTATTTTGTCAATGTCAATTTTGTCAATGATTCCCAAAGTGAATGTCATGGCGCCCCAAGGAACTATAATTAGCTCACAGGGTCATCACAGGATATTCAGAAATTGTAATAATTCAAGGCAATCATAAACAATGCGCTGATGCAATGATAGGAAGCCATAATTTGCCAACATGGATTTAACCGAGTTTTTCAATACAAGTAAAAGATGAATATCATCTGCTAAAACTCAGTGAATCCTAATTCCATTTGCAATTACTTATCTCTGCGAAGCTGGTTTTTTGGCAATAGCTGTGATAAAAAGCAAGTATCGTGCAAACATTAACAGGAAATGAGGCTGGCTGTCCCTAGTTTGATTCCAAGATTTCAGAAACTGTAATGTGAACAATGGGCTCACCCATCCCACTAGTAATTATGATTATTAAAAGAGGAAATATAGAACTTCTTTATGGATCTAAATTATATGTTTTGTTTTTTATGCTTTAACTAAATGATCTAACAACATGAATGTAAATGCAATTGTTCAGAAAAAGAATTCCCACAGGAGCTTACATAAACATTCCTATACACTAAGGGCTCAGTGATCAGAAAAAGATTGAGAACCACTGATTTATGTGATAGGCTTTTTTTTCTTATAGATGGTTTCTGTGATAGTTAGGCTTAAAATCTTCTTACTCAGTGGGCCACGTACACCACATATTGCAGGGCCGGCTGGGCTTTGGAGGCTTCAGTCCAATAATTTGCTAATATATGTTCCTTATTTATTTCGAAAAATGCTACAAAAAGTTAGCTTTAAGATTACAGAAAATAATGTTTTTGTTAGTTCATAGGATTCTAAGGGACCTGCTGTATGGGGAACTGGTCTCCAACAAGAGAGCATAAGCATAGCACCATCTTTGTTTTGAAGATGTCTGCAAGAGAGACATGAAGTTTCTGAGTATGAACGTTGAAAGTTGGGGGGACATCGTAAGCGATCACTCTCACTGGTGGCTATAAGTACACAGATGGCTACAAAATTATGGGCAATCCAATCTCTTCTTCCCATATTTGATTTTACCACAACTTTTAAGCCGATTCATTCTATGGCCTTCTTCATGTGTAATATGTAATACATGTAAGGAGAGTCTTCTTTTTGGTAACTGTCCCTGGTAGTGTAAAGCAAAAAGAAACAAAAAAGAGAGATCGAGATTGAAAAAAGAGACTGACAGATATTATATATTACACCTGAAGAAGGCTGTAGAATGGATCTGCCAAAACATTGTGTCAAAATATCCAATTGAGATTATCATGGGACTTCACTCCTTCAGCTTCTAGTAGAAAAGTAAGCTTTTTACTCAAAGTGGGAAGCTAATATACCAATGGTGGCACCCTGATTGGTCAATAACCCAGCACTATGTAAATCACTGCCATTCAAGAGCTATCTACCTTGATATACTCTAAACAGCCAATCAGGAAGGGGGACACTACTCATATTAACTTATAAATAGTTAACACGTGTTAACATCAAAGATGGGAAGAAGAAATTTGATTGCCCAAACAAAAGTTGGTATGTTAATGACTCTTCTCAAAGTTATAGAGAATAGGAATCTTTATCTTTAGTAATTTAGAATTTTGATCATGTTTTTTTTCTTACCTTTATCACCAATTTCAGTTTTATTTCCTGAAAAATAAAGAAAATTAAGTCATTTAGGTAAAAAAAATGAACTTGAAATGTTAAAATAGTGAAATAAAGTTTGGAAAACTTTCCAAGTTTAATGTTTTATTCTAATTTTTAGTGAAGCCGCAAAAGCAATTTCTTTCGTAATTCTGCAATGCACAAAAGACAAAGAAACCTTAGGAATACATGGCTTTGTTTTTATTGTGTCCTGGAGAGTAATAAAATCAATTACTTCTGTTAATGAGTTTGTTATTTTTCTGTTTTTCCTTTTTGTTTGTTGATCAATCATAAACTATTTCCAGTGGAGGCGCAAGGCCCGACTGAACCCACCTGCAAATTGTTAAATGTGTGCCCCTTACAAAAGTAACAGGTTTAAACGGAAGGTATGATTGCACCACCAGAGCAGTGCTAGACATGACTGCACCCCCTACAAATTGTTAAATTTGCACCACTCACAAAAGTAAAAAGTTTAAACTGTAGGTCGGATTACGGCCCCAGATGCCCCCCCCCTCCCCCACAACTGCAGGGTGTGACTGTTCCCACACGCTGCCTCGACTATTTCTCATTCTCATTTCTCATTTACATAAAATAAAATTAGAGCTTATTGTATATTTAAAGAATTGGGAAATGAGACATATTAGAATTCTTTTCTGTTGATAAAATGAAAATTCATTTAAATCAACCGAAGCATTCCAGAGACTGAACAGACCATTTTTAAAATTGTTTTTTTAATTTAATGATGTTTCTGCTTTCTCCTAATTATAATTAGTGCAACATAATACATTTCACAATATCATAGTTATTGTTTGGCTTTCCATTATATCTTTATATTAATGACTAGAGAAAGGTTTAAACCAAAACCAATGTAACATAATCTATATATAATACTAAAAGTCTGATTCTGTTTATCTGTTTGTGACCTCTAAGCTGCTGAAACGCTGCATTGTAACCAGAGGTATTAAATTAAAGTTATCCTAAAATTCTCTAACTTAAAATGCAAAAAAAAAAAATGCGGGTGATTTGCAACTTAATAACAATAGTGTGGGGTCTGTGTTTGCGTTCAGCCCTATCTATATTATAATGAGTGACTTGTCAGTGTAGTATAACCAGTTTCACATGTCGATATGCAAAAGACACGCGAGTCATGTGTCTCCAAAAATGCATAAGTGCATTTCCTTCCACTGATGAACGTCTCGTTCCAGGTGGGATGATCGACTGCGGCTAAAGCAACAATTACGGGAGGTGGAATATCTGTAGAAGGAAAAGAAACAGTTGATCCATGAAGGACAAAGTTCTCCTAGTAGCCAGAGAGAAATACGACAAAGTCCAGTTGTTTCCAGGAAAAATGTGTTCTTTTTATATCTGTTGATAAACATCGATGCAGGGCAGGTTCCCGGATCAATCAGGGTACAGTGTTATGTTTTCTTGGAATCCTAACAAGTTGTTTAAGTTCTGTTTCTAGTTACTAGTTCTAGTTACTTTACTGAAAGACTGATGATCATGATGATCATAATAGCCCTAATCAGGCCGCATTCTCTTTCTTCCTCCCTCCACTCTCTCCCACACCCTGTGTGGAGTGGACTGCCAATCATAGATGTTAACCCTTTTGCTCCCAGGCCCGACTGATTAACTGACTCCAGATTTGAATAGCCGGCTCACCACTAAAAATATTTGAAGCTGATTGGTCAAATACATTCTCTTTCTACCTTTACTTACTCTTGTGACCTTGGTCAGCTGTTTGACCCATACACTATGTACTGTCTTTCTTACTAGTAGTAAACGAACACACAACCAGAGTGTATTTCATTACATCAACGGGAATAACTATCAAATACTAATTATAGAATAGACTCCCTTATTTATTTATTTGCAAATGCTTACAAAATCAGGGTTAATTCTTGTCACATCATATTGCACTAATTTTCTCTCAAAGGATGACTCAGAATGGGTCACAGAGTTGTCTAGTTTAATTACAACATTCAGAATACAGTGTAGATTAACAGTATGATAGAAGGAAAATCAGTGTAGCATACTATCAACATATTGCTTGCTGCCATCTATTATACTGTAACTTATGAAGTGTCAGATTCACAATGATTCATGATTTCTGGCTATCGAAATGACATGCCCACAGACATGAGAGGACGACTCAAGGCCTATGTGCTCCTGGAACTGCAGCAAGTTGTGCACAACCAACTTTGCCCTGAGAAGCCACCAACGTGGTCATGGAGGCCGAGGTCAACACCCTAACCAGTGACAAGAGCCAAATGACAATCCAAAGATAAATCAGTTTAGAAGCCCAAAATTGATGCCAAGAGCAGATATACAGGGCGTCTTCATTGATATTGATGGAGTGCCAACAAGCAAGCAAGCTATCAAAGCGGATTTAAGTGGGTGTGTATTACATTGTATTATTTGCAATGGTAAATTAGGCTATTCTACTGTTGTATTATACTGTACCTCATAAAGTGTTGGATTCACAGACAATCATGATTTGGTGCAATCAAGATGGATACAAGTGGGTGTGTATTACATTGTATCATTTGCAATTGTAAATTAGGCTATTCTACTGTTGTATTATACTGTACCTCATAAAGTGTTGGATTCACAGACAATCATGATTTGGTGCTATCAAGATGGATACAAGTGGGTGTGTATTATATTGTATCATTTGTTATTGTACATCTGTAATATTACTAGTATATGCCCATCGCTGTGTTAATAGTATACCAAAAGGTGTGTTCTATGTCAGTACATTTGTACAATAATTTGAAAGTTAATGCAAGGTATCTCTAACTAAAAATCTTTTATTCACATGAGGTTAAGAACAAAATTAACACATCAGCAGCAGTAGAAGCAGTAGTAGAAGTTGTAGTTATATTATCAGCAGCCATACATGCTATGACATGAGAAGAAATGCTATTTTGTGTTTGTGTGTTCGTTATATTATCAGCAGCCACAAACAGAGCAGAACAGCTATTTTGTGTTTGTGTGTTTGTTATATTATCAGCAGCCATGAACAGAGCAGAACAGCTATCTTGTGTTTGGGTGTTCGTTATATGATCAGCAGTCACAAATTGAGCAGAAAAGCTATTTTGTGTTTGTGTGTTCGTTATATGATCAGCAGCCACGAACAGAACAGAACAGCTATTTTGTGTTTGGGTGTTCATTATATTATCAGCAGTCACGAATTGAGCAGAAAAGCTATTTTGTGTTTGTGTGTTCTTTATATTATCAGCAGCCACGAATTGAGCAGAAAAGCTATTTTGTGGTTCTGTGTTATGTTATAAGAGAGAGGACAGATATGGAAGTTAAGTAGTATAACAAGAGGGTAGGACGAGAAAGGATAGAAAGTTAGTAGTTTAATAAGAGGGTAGGAAGAGAGAGGATAGAAATTAATACATGTTTGATTAACATTCAGATGAAAACATGGACGGGCAAGACAGATCGGAAGGGATAAGGGAGAGAATAAGAAAATGCAGACAAAGGGTGGGAGAGGAGCAGAAGCATGATATATATATATATATATATATATATATAATGGATAATCTTAATTGTCAACACCCTTGGAATTTCCATGGGTTCAGCTAGTTGAAATAATTATGCTACATAAAGAAACATAACCCTCTGGAAATAAGTAATTATGAAAAATAAAGAAATTTAATTTTCTGATTGGCATCTCACAGCTGATGGTAAACAAATGTTGGGGTTAAATACCAAATTTACCTTTATCTCCACAAAAGCCACAGGATTTGCCACAGTTTTCACGAGACCAGGCTGGATATTCAATACAGTGTTTCTGATCTAACATATGACATGTAGGAGCTAGATCAATGCAGTTAGATGGAGCTAGGAAGAAAAAATATATGAAAGAATGAGATCAAAATGAAAGAACTGATATCAAAATGAAAGAATTGATATCAAAATGAAAGAATTGATATTAAAATGAAAGAACTGATATCAAAATGAAAGAACTGATATCAAAATGAAAGAATTGATATCAAAATGAAAAAATTGATATCAAAATGAAAGAATTGATATAAAAATGAAAGAATTGATATCAAATGAAAGAATTGATATCAAAATGAAAGAACTGATATCAAAATGCAATGGTAAATATATACAAATTGACCTATTTTAATTGGTTAGTAAAGTTTACATTTTTGGAGTCTGACAATCAAAGAAAACAGACATCATTTTCGAATGCATAAGAAAACTACATTTTTTAACAGATGCCAGGGCGGATCCACGATTTTGAGCAGGGAGGCGGGAGTCATTTTTTTTCCTTTTTACTCCATCTATCTAATTACACATGGGGGTCTGGTTCATCTTCCTGAATTTCATTTTCCAAAACTTTTTCCCGAATGTTGATTGGCTCTAATTTTAGAAAGAAAAAAGTTAACCTGAGTTTTTTGTAAATAATAAAGAATGAAAAAAAGGCCTGTTCAGTGACTCAAATTGTCTTCCTTTGTTTTTCAAGCAAATGAAAGGTCGGGAATGTGAAAAGTCAGCCAATCAACGGTCAGGAAAACCAAATTCGGGAAAGTGAAATTTATTAAGATGAATGCCAACCACACATAGATATAATATAACATTTCTTTATCTAGATATTTAAAAACAAATTATAATTGTGCTTTGCTTGAGGAAGATGGGTCCAGACCCGTCGGGATACCCACTGGATCTGCGCAGATGTTATCAAAATATGATGATTTGTTTATTCATCTATTAATTCATTTGGAGTCTGACAATCAAAGAAAATGGATATCATTGTTTATTTATCTAGTAGCCATAGTACCCATCAAAAATGGTGCATTTTTTTGTTATCTATGGATAGATTAATATTTTAGAATATTTCCATTTTAAACAACATTTTCAGTCACATATGTCTCACTCACCCTCTCTTTAATCAGCTTTAAAGAGAGGAAGTTATGTTTTCCTAAAAAACTTACACACAGACACAGAGTGCTGTGTGTCTGTTTGTCAGCTACAGCAGTCAATCACACATAGCTGCTGGCCACATTCAGTCACATGTCTTACTATCTTTAATCAGCTCTAAAGAGAGGAAGAGAGTAAAAGTTATGTCTTCACCGTGACATGAACAGAAAACAAACAAACAAACAAACTTGGCGACTGCACGTAAGCTTTTGGCTAAAATCCATTGAAAAAAAAGGTTATTTTATTTTTTTTCTAAATCCAGTCAATTAATCATTATGTTAACTAATTTTCTTCGAATCAATTTTCAGAGGCCTACTTTATTTTTGAAACCTTTTTTTAAACATTCTTGACAGAACAGTTTAATTTTTCTGTTGAGGAGAGAAAAGAGACACATCCTTCGAAGAAGTATTTAATTTTCTGTTGTTATTGACATGTACAATTAAATATCTAAAAACCTGCTTTACAAATAAGCTTAATTAATCTATGCTTATATAACTTATAAATGACCCCAAAACATTGCGTTATTCTACTTAATAATTAATAAGAATTTGTTTTTTTGTATCTTTTGACTGAAATTTGGGCTTCTTTGTTGCTAGCACAGCCAAGAAAAAAACACAAGAACTAATTTTTTTCAAGTTTAATTACGTTTTTAAAATAGGATGTCGATGTCTGCTTGATTATTTCTCTGATCATTCGCAAATATTCAGTTTATAAAATAATGTTTTTATCATCCTGTTCTTCCAATGTTGTTATTTAAGATGTAAAATAAAATTATTTTTCAGAAATTTCAGTTTTTTTTTCGTTTTTAATCTCTAAATGCTACAAAAAGAAATATTTGAGAAAACGGCAGTCGGTGAAGAGCCAAGTCGTCAAAATTGATGTTCGTCAAACAGGTTGTCTCCTAATCATTTGCATGCTGAAACTGACTGTGTGTCGGCGACACGTCATTTGACATTTTTTTTCAATGGATTTTAGCAAAAAGCTTACGTGCAGTGAAGAAGCCTAGGACTGTACAGAGTATGTACTATGTTGAAGAGAAGTCCAAGACTGAGCTGAAATAACTCCACCAGCATATCATGGGCCAGCATGGCAGGGTAAGGTCCATCACTCCTATGTCTTACACTTACAACCACAGACCTTGGGAAAGGCCTATGTCCAATAATCGACTTTAAAAGCTGATGATAGTGATGGTGATGAGGATGATGATTGTTAAGTATTTTGAGTTATTCTCCTTAGGTAGGAGAGTTCTTATCCACTTCCGGTAAGGGGGCGCTGTTTTACGTTCTGGTGAACGAGCAGCCATATTGTTATTGTTATGAGTAGATCAGAGAGCTCGAGAAGACACGTGTGTGAATCGTTGATCACGGTCATTGTATGAATAAAGGATCTCTGTGAGTACGTCTTTTGTTGCATTTTTAATCTGTTAATATCTGTCATTATGCCAACATTACAATGATGATGATGAGTAATGTTTAGCTGCTTTCTAAAAAATCAATGAGCAAAGAAATAATAAAAGAACTTACTGAAGCACAATCCACAATACTTAGGACAGAAATCATGAGACCAACGGGGATAGCCTATGCAGACATCTGGCTTGAATATATTGCATGTTGGAATCCTGTCTTGGCAGGCTGAAACATTGAAAGAAAATAAGGAAAAATATTATGAACAGAAATTATAGTAAATATTATTGCCTTCTATACTTGCAGTTTATAGAGAAAAAGGTTGGAAAGAATGAAAGAGAAAAGAAGTGGTTGAAAAGGTGTAAGACAAAGAAAAAGAAGAGATGGACAAAAGAAGCCAGAAAGAAAGGGAGAAAAGAGAGAAAGAAAGAAAGCGGAAAGTGGATAAAAACTTTGAAAAAAGTGAAGAATGGGGAAGTAAAAGCAGAGAAAATATGGTCA
>VCCN01003888.1:210112-224890 GCA_006491835.1 Architeuthis dux
CAGTCGGCGTATTCTAGGCCCCAGCCGACAGGGCCGGTTACACCTGAAGAAAGCCGCAGAGTACAACGGCCGAAACGGTGTGTTCAAAAGATGAACCTAGATGAGGACAACTGTCCGTAAACACTTATACATAATGATAATCCCTCGTCTCTAAAAATTCAGACATAAATCTTTTTGTGTGTGCGTGTGTGTGTGTGTGTGTGTGTGTATAAATATTGACAAGTGTTACGCACTCAATAATATACACTTATGTCGCTTCCTTTAAAGTATGCTTGTGCATAAAGCCACTTGACTCTTCGGGTAAACGATCCCATTCGAACTCTTACGGCTTCCTCTTCCGTTCTACAAAGAAGTAAAAACATTCCCAATTATTGTCACTCTTAAGTCCAGGTCTTATAAGTCCGTGTCTCCGACCTGACGACGAAATCATTGCAACTCTCCATAAAAATAACTACGTATTTCTTTCCACTGGCCTCTCTTCTTCCGTCGACCTCTTCCAGGGGGTGGGAGGCGCACCCCCACCCCTCATGTTCTGTCGGCAAATTAATCCCGGGTTGCCAATTTAGCCATTTTTCGGATAATTCTTTTCAATATTCTGCCAATAAAAATCTACGATAGCCAATTAAATCTGGTAAGTTTAATAAAAGAAAACGTTCAATTTTTATTAATAATTTGTTCTGGAATCTTAGTATATAGTTATTTCATTTGATACATGGGCATATATATTTAAATTACATTTACAATGTATACACATATAATGTATTCAAAATGTATACAAATTTAGCCATTTTTAAAGACAGTTTTAGCTATAAACAACAAACCATACTTGGCAACTCTGGTTTCTTCTCTTATTCGGCCTGAATCCGCACGCTGTCGGCAAATTGGAGGCCCACACGCCCACTTTGTCGGCAAATTAGAGGCACCCCTACTACAAAATCATTAGGTAAGTCCTTGTGTGCAACTCTCTCTTCTCTCTCTTCTCTCTGTTTCTGCAGAGATAAGTAGATCATCCTCTGGAGTTGTTGTCACGACAGAGACCAATCTCTCTCTCTCTCTCCTTCTATCTTTCCTTCTCCCTCTGTCTCTTTGTCTGTCTCTCTTTTCTTCTGACTTTTCTGGATTCAACTTCATATAACAAAACTGAGACGACAACGCCGACGACGACGGCTATGACTACAACAACAACAACAACAAGTTCAACCGCTACTGTTGGTTTTTGGCGATCTAAGAAGGAAGCATTGCACCCGTACCGTAACGGACCCCCGCCACCTCTACCACCACTACTACAGATGTAACCACTTTCTTCTTCTTCTTCATCTCCATCATCATCATCATCATCGCTATCTTCTTCCTCCTCCTCCTCATCATCACCACCGCCAATGACAACAAACCGATCTTTCATTCCGGAGTTCTATCTACGACTTCAACACAACAACTACAGCCAGTGCTGCTACGATGATTACTACGGCGGCTGTGGCTAGCGCTACCGTGGCTTATATCAGCTGGGCTTCTGCCTTATAGCTTGTCACGCTGAGCGCACGCACCTCACTAGAGCTTCACCTTTTCTGTCTCTCATTTTATTTATATCCGTTCATATACTTCCTAACTCGCAACTTTTTGGTTGTTTTACGTCTCTCATACAAAAGGTATATAAACTAAGACCAACAAAATGATCACTGCACAACTGTATGTTATATATATTGAAAAAAAAAAGAGAGATAAACTAGACTAAACTTTACAAAAAAATCACAAATACCAAATTCACCACCAAGTATTAGAGAAGGATTTATAACACCAAGATCCCTTTCATACTGGAACACCCTTTCAGATAAAACAGTAAACTCTATTTCTACTAACACGTTTAAAAAAACAACCTATGAGAAACAAAGAAACTAGCTTAACACACAAGTATGAACATTTCTAAAATACTAACACCTTAAATGCCAACCCCTATTACATCTGTTGGATGTATCTCCAGTTGGTCACGTTTTGTGATGTATAATTTTGTGATGTATGGTTCTAGATTGTATCATTTCATTACTGCATGAAATGAGGATGGTCACTGCACATTTCAGGATGATCACTGCACATCTTGGGAACACTGTACTCTTATTTTCTACCCCCGTCCCTTACTCTTCGTCAGATGTCTAGTGCTCTGTATTAGGAACTTCCTATTGTCCCAGCAATTCCAAAGGTCTTTCATAGTTCCTGCTACACATAAAAAGAGAAAGTTGGCAACAAAAAAAAAAGTACGAAAAAGAGGTGGTCGGTATATAATAGAGGTGGCGCGTGGGACCCGCAGATCCGGCAATTGTGGGGGGCGCCGGAGCTCTGGGGTCGCAATATATCTGAGGAAACCTGAAAATCTAAAAGAAATACTTTTAAAAAATTGCAGGTGGGCGCAGTCGGACGGACCTAGCGCCGCCACTAGTATATATATATCCAAAATATATCCATTTATATATATATATATATATATGGATGCATCGCTTGAAATAGACCTGTTCAACTGACCTATCGTAAAAATGATGCCCGAGGCGTCCCACAAAAGGAAGTGCCGAGGAAACTGGACAATTTCTGGAACCACGTACACGTGAGGGTTCTCCCACTTTAAACTTGGCCTTTTGTCACATTTTCCTTCGTAGAGAGGCGAATAAGAACCCATATATGTATATATAAAAAAAATATACAAAAAAACGATCAAAAGTGTTTATTTGAGGACATGTTACGGGTAGATTTGTCGTTTGCTTAAAGAAAATGTTTCTTTCTTTCGGTATCTCTTTCTCGGTTTTTGGCATTCGTTAATTGTATGTTTATTTACTTTTTTTCATATAGTAGCAATACTCGACTATTTTGAGTCGCTAATAATGAACCATGGATCAGTCGTCGTGTTACCCCCTTGATCGCTGTATTTAATTAACGTGGTTTTGACATACGCGGTAACAACAGAGGATTAATTAATCGCGTTAATCAAGGGAAACCTTTATTTGATTTTTAATAACAATCTTTCTTGGGCAGATTGACCCACCAAATCACGTGATTCTACGTTTTCGGGAATTTCTTTACGTGTTGTTACACCAGCAGCAAAAGGAACTTGAGAGACGGACGGATGCGTTATTAACAGCGAACAAGACAAATCAGGGCCGGCGCAAGTGTAACGAGTGCCCTAGGCGAGATTTAAAATTTGCGCAAGGGTTTCAAGCACCCTAGGCGAGTCTAAAAAGAAAATTGCGTCTTCAGTTGTATTCTAAAAACTATTTTTATTTTCAGTTTGGAGTGCGGCCCTCGGGCATTTGTACCCTAGGCAACCGCCTAGGAACACCTACTGGAGGAGCTGGCCCTGAGTCCAATGTAGATTTTTAAAAATACAAATTTCTGTTATTATTGTTATGATTAACGTTAGGGGTTTTACTGTTGTAAAAATAGGAGAGCATTTCTCATCATCAATATCGCCATGACCACCGGGAAATAACACAGAGATGCTTCAGCAGTGTCGTTTTTGGGGAAACATGACAACCAGATAATTTTATTTATTTATTTTAAAACTTTAAAAAAGGGTGAAGTGAGTGACGTCGTTTCGGGTACCCGTCTCTAAGTTTATTTCACATATCGCGAACTTCGAAGTCTAGCCGAGAAAGAGAAACTTGTGCTATGTGAAACCCGGACGGGGACGGCTGATGCCGTAGCCAGCGTGAGGACACTATTTATATTTATTATTTAAAACTTTAAAAAAAAAAAAGAAAAGGCTGAAAATGTGTGGCCCAAATGTTCGCTAACGGTCCTTAGAGTGTCTGAAACAGCAGCAGCTGGCTGCTGCTGCTGTTGTCACATATTTCCTTTTTTTTTTTTTTTTTTTTCGGGCTCCCTCAGAACGATCACACAGCCAGACGCGACTGTCGGACACTTTTTTTCAGAGCCACCACCACCACACCTCCTCGGCTGTCTTTACTAATCCACCACCACCGACCTTCCTCCAAAAAAAAAAAAAAAAAAAAACCACAGCCCTCCCCTTCCTCAGACTTAACCGCCGCCTCCGAGACCAACGTCAGCACTGTTCTTCTCCATGGGATTTGGGGGAGGCTCAACACCCCCACTCGTACTGTCGTCTCCACTCCAGTGCCACTTTTGAAATCAACAATAACACCACGCAGAAGTCACCATCGCAAAGAACGCAGACATTTGGAACTTAGCAGAAAAAAAAGGCATCGACAGTCAGTACAACGAGGCAAGAGCAAGAATTTGGAAAAAAATTTCTTCCAAGAAATTTCGAAGGGGAATAATTAAAAATCTAATTAAGAAAAGGTCCAGCTCAAACACCAATTAAATAGCCTTTTAAAAAAAGAATAAAGAATTCACGGAGTGATTACTTAACATTTTACTCTCAAGTTTTTGGATTTGTTTTTTCGACTTACAGGAATTTGAATTAAGGTAAGTCTTCGCTGTTTGTTTATTTATTTTCACCAATAATTGATCACACATACAATTCAGATTATTAAACCTAACCCTCAGCTCTTTAAAATATTATAAAAGTTAAAACTTTAAAATGTGTACAACTGTTGGGCAGTTGCTTAGGGGCCCTGAAATTCAAACTAAAAATTAAAAACTTAATTTTAAAGTGTCGAGGTTAGGGGGCCTTTGACAGTCTGTTGCTTTGACAGGGGACCTCAAATATACTTAAGATGGCTCTGACATTCAGCTCTTTTATATATTATAAAATATGGTAGAAAAGTTATAACTTTAATATTTGTACAACTTTTGAAAAACCGCTTTGAATTTGTTTTCTCTTTTGCTAAAAGTAAATTTGTTACAGCCTCGTAGACAGGGCCGTCTTATCGCATGAGTTAACTGGGCAGTCGCCAGGGAACCCATTGAAGGGTCCCAAAATTCAATTGGAAAAATAAAAACTTAATTGTAATGTGTCGTTTGCGAAAGGGTTAAATTGCTTTGCTCGGGGGGCCTCTAGATGATCCTGACACTCGGCTCGTTTCTATTTTATAAAATATGGTAGAGAAGAAAAAAAGTTAACTTTATTTGAATAACTTTTGAAAAAAACACTTCGAATTTGTTTTTTTTGATAAAAGTAAATTTGTCTCGTAGAACAAATATTTATTCTTCAGGAAATTGTGTACAGAATAAATAGTACCTGAGTGAATTGTTGTAAAACAAAGACAACTTGTTCGATCCTGTAACAAAAAACCCAGGTCCGTGGGAAGAACTATTGAAACTAAACTTGAATCTCCAGTTCCCGTTGTCATCTCGGACCGTGGATGTAGCGGGGAGCGGTGACGATGAAATCTTCACTCAGTCAGGGCCTCTGAGAGAGAGGGGGTGCAGCCGGTGGATCGCACCGGAGGCCGGGACACAGAATTTCTTGGGTAGAGCTGTGTATCGAAACTTTCAAGTCGACACGATATATCCATTAATAAAATAGGTTGACTCTATCGTTTACCGGCGAGCCGATATAGTATGACGTGACAAAAGGGTTGTAGCAGATGAAAACAGGATGGCTAAAGGACGCGGGATTTTGTGCAATGTGCGAGGCCCTTCTCTGAGTTCTATGTAATTCTATTTACCAACAGAAACCTTAAAACCAGAGAAAGTGTTGTATTATAAACAGGACAGGCGCAAGGCTTTCATGCACCTCAGGCCAGACTTGAAATTTGCGTCTTCTATTTTATTCTAACGATTATTTTTTTTTTTTTTCCTCCACTTTAGAATGCACCCCTAGGACCATTGCTCCCTAGGCGACAGCCTAGTTTCGCCTAAATGAACGGGCCGGTCCTGATTATAATCATGGATAATATTATCAAACGGTTATTATCATCAAGATCGGACGGCCCCATACGCTTTATTTAAAATGAATTGCTAATTATATTAAATATATATTACTGTTTTTTTTATAATGTAAAGTTGTTTATAACAATGAATTTAATAATATAACAATGAATGTAAATTGTTCCATTTTTAAAAAAAAAAAAAAAAAAAAAAAAAAAATCCTTTGCTTAATGTTATCAGTCGGTTGTTATCTTAGAGACCGTGTCCAGAAGTGATCACAATAAGAGGCTTCCTCTGCACTTAAAGATGGAATTATCTTTTCTCCAATAATCGCTAATCGTCCGTATAAATTTATTTTTTAAGAAAAATAGATGAATGAATAAAATCTACAATTAATGATATCACATCTCATTGACTGAAAAAAAGTACGAAAAAAAAAATAGTATTGCTTAAACTTGAACAAGTTAGTTTTCATGACAGCTTTGAATCTTCTGAAATGTTTAGTTGAATAAACAAGCCTGGCTGCTGCAGAGTCAAACTCTACTCCGACTTCTATTCCGACTGAAGATGATTACTGCAACTGTTGTATTGTATATATAATAAATGAATTCGTAGATATATAAGATAAGTCAGTTTAGTCAAGTTGATAAGAGAGTCGCCTTCCAATCACAGTAGGGAAAGTGTTACTTTTATATGTGTTTGATTTAACGTGACGTGATAGACAAACAGTGCGGAATTTACTTCCCTAAATTTGGTGAGGATTGTTCTTGTTACCGGAGAAAAATAAAGTAAATTCCAACTTGGATTGAAGGTTGACAATAGTGTGTGTGTATATGTTAGAGGGTATCCTCTCCCTAGTCGACGGATGAATACTGATATCAAACAAGACTGACTGCTTCAGGGTCAAAATTCACTCTGACAGAAATCATTTAGACTTATCTTATAAGTTTTCCTTTAACTGAAAAAGATCTTTAAATTTGGCAATCGAAGGAGCCTTAATAAAATAATCATCTAGATATCTTTCCAGATAAATAGCATGGAAATCTAGATAATCCTAGATATAATTTGAGGCGATTATAGATATAAACTGAAAAAAAATAAGGTGGCCGTGTGACCCCAATTTTTCTTTATAAATCTTCTAGTGGGGTTGAAATGCTAAATTTCAGCCTTCTCAGGTAACCTTGAAGGGTTCGAATCTTTTGTGAGGGTTATTGTTGTCATTCACATTACCAGAGGGAAATGAAGTCACCTCCAAAGTAGGAGATTGTCAACAATCAAATGTCATATTTCTGTAGAGCAGTGGTTCCCTACCAGGGGAGGGGGGATAAGGCTGTTAGATAAAAATAAAAGTCCAGTCTAGAGATAGGGTTTTCTGCACTTTTTTCTATCAAGTCGAAGGCTCGAAATAAGCTCCAAGTGGAGAATGATTTAAGATGTACTCTCTCACTAATAGACCCACAAATTGAAGAACTAGTAGCAAAAAAAAACAAGAACAGATCACATTGATGTGTATCTGCTACGATAGCAGAATTCTTTTCTTTTTCTTTTTTTTTTTTTAATGAATTTGAATCTCAAATGATGTGTTCTAATTATTTTCGCTTGCTTTCTGAGAGTAACAAATACACAGCAGCAGCTGCACAACTATAACATACATATGTAAAATAAAGTTAATTATTTGAAATTATTCTTTGTTGCAACTTAATACATAGAGGGAATACTAGTAATCTTATTGACAAAAGTTGGGAATGACTCAAAGGTTGGGAACCACTGCTTGTAGCCTATGCAGCTCAAGAATTGGCAGAAAGGAGGGGGTACACTAATCCGTCTTTTACAGTCGTGTGAATGGTAACTCTGAAAGAAGACGTTTTTAGTTTTATAATCGGATTTAGTCCATGTGTTGAAAAAAAAATCAGCTTACGATGTCACAAAATTCAATGGTCCTTAAATTAGTGCAACAAAAGTACAATAATGTGGATTATTTAAACTTTCCAACATCGAAATAGGAAAAGAACAAAGCTTGAATTTGTCTTGTGTGTTGTGCATTAAAATGAACTAAAATCCCTCATATATATATATTTATTTTTTTAAATGGTAAAATCCAATTCTACTCGCGCAGCAAATCTGACCTAATTTAACTTATTGAATTAAACATATCTTAATGTTCCAGACATTTTATTTCTACATCTACAAATTCCGGTTGGCAATAAAATGGCTCCCCCGACTGTAAATGGCTATAAAATGGCTAAACTGAGTGTAAATGGCTATAAAATGGCAACCCATATTGTAAATGGCTATAAAATGGCAACCCATATTGCAAATACCTATAAAATGGCTACCCCAGTTGTAAATTGTTAAGTTCAACACACTCGCTCACTCGATGTTAAAAATGGCGCACAACTTTTGTGCGCCGTTTTTAACATCGATGGAGCGAGCGAGTGTGTGGTGTGGAACTTCAATTGGGATAGCCATTTCATAGCCAAACGAATTTTGGCCGCGTATAACCAAAAATGACCATATTTTATTTTTAGCATGAGTGTACTAACTTTTAAAAAATAACCTCAGTAGACGATCAGTGTCCACAGTAAAAATGGCGGTTTATTAAAGATTTAAAAAAAAAATCATAAACTTCTGTTTCTTAACAGACATTAAAATTCTAGTATAAATATATCTACAAAACTTAAAAGGGTTTAGACTACTTTAAAGTATGTATTACTTACTAATTGGTTTATTTGCTGCGTAAGTGAAAGTGAATTAAAGCAAAAAGAAATTGTCCTTTGTCCGAGCTCTGGGGTGGGGGTGTCTGGACCCCCCCCCCTCCGGATCTGACATATACATAGTTCTGTAGAGATTCAGTGATTCAAAGATTGTCATTAAGTCACATCGACTTTTCCCACACTCTCTCACGCACGCACACCCACCCATAGACCTCCCCTCTGTATATTTTACTCGCCACGTTGTAAGAAAACCGTTTTCCCTTAGCCTCATTTCCAACTCAGACGAACTGTTGATGTTTGCATTTATTTCTCCTGTTCCCCATCTATCATCCACGTTGTCTTAATTCAAATCTCAGGGAAAATGTTATTTCCATGCACATTTCAGCTACACAATTCTTATTACTATCACTTTTCCCCCTAAAAGTATGAAGCTTCTCCGCTTTTGTTCACAATGGAGAATGATTTTTTAAAAATCTTTTTCGTGATTCTATTCAGATCTGCCAAGGTCAGTAAAGTTAAATGGGGGAGGTATCATTCGTGCGTACGAAGTACGCGAATAAATCAGCTGGGGGGCCTGGGGGCCTTGAGATAGTGTTTTTGTTTTTGATTTGTGGCCCTTGTAAACGTTTGGAAATAGCATGTTCAAAGCATACACAACACAACGGGAATCATTGCAATTTTTTCTTTAAACTAAGGTCGGTATATCGAAGTAACAAAAATTTAAATATCAGAATCTCCACCCCCCTCTTACTTAATAAGATAGTTCTTTTTAACACAACCTCGAGAGAGAAGAACTCGGTTATCCGATACTTTTGTTCAAGTAAAATATAAATCCCAAGTATACGATATTACCTTGATTTTAAGTACCTAACCGTTACACGTTTTTATCTACATATATAAGCAATTTACTTTTTCAGTTCAATCTCAGAGTTATTTAACTTTTGAATATAATTTTTTAATTGGCCACAAACGAAAATGTGGGAGAAAACAGGTTTCCACAAAAATCATGTGGGAGACAAAGAATAATGCGGGATTTACGCAATGCGGGAGACTTGACAGGTCTGTTTATTGTGAAGTATAGGTGTACCCCGTTATAATGCGGGTGTTGGTATCCAAGAAAATCGATCGCGTTGCAACCGAACCGAGATAAGATTTACCTATTTTGGAGCTGGGTTAACATTTAGGATTCCACCATCCACCCGTGTTATAACGCGAACCGCGCTATAACGAGGAGGCCTGTATTATTGTCAATATTTACCAAATCATTCGTACTAGTATTCTCGCCTTTTCGAGTTTCGAATCGCTACTTTTTTCCCCGTCGGTCGGCTCTCCAACCTTCCTCGGTTGTGTGTTGAATCCGGTAATGTTTTATTATCAGATTATTGTTTAATTTTCCTTTCTTACTGATTCAAGTATAACAACCATTGATCCGGCAAAGAGAAGGGCGGGGGGGGCGTCGTCTACCGACTGGAACGAATACTACTACCCCGAATGATCCGCCGAAGAAAGAAATACCATGCAAGTAGTGCGGTCCCTAAAAAGAAGTGCGGTCCCTTCCAACAGAGCTAGTATTATTTTCGCAACCGCTACCCCCGATGACCGTGGTCCCGATTTACAAGCTGTTATTATTGATTTATTTTTAATAAAAAATTAAAATGATTTCCAAGCACTAAGTCTTATTTTGATGCAATTCAAGGCGTAACATACTTTTGAAAAATGTGCAGCAGTGTATATATGTGTGTGAGCTCTTCGGAGTAATTCGAATTGAGCGCTCTTGTAAATAGAAAGACATATGGATTATAAATTGCCTACAAATCCGCCGTGGTGACTTGGAGCATTGGTAATGCCTCGGACTGCTGGCCCAGAGGTCCGGTTTCAATCCTTGCTCGAGGCACCAAGGCACTTATAGTCAGTAGCCACACTGATGAGTCGTAAGACGACGAAACGGCGCTGTATGTGGATTTGACATATATATGTGTGGTGTATGAAAGGATATATATATATTAGTCGTGGTAGTAGTATTGTAACATATATAAGAAATCCGATAAATGTTGTTGAAAATATTTAATTTGAGAGCTCGACCTGAAAAAGTTAATTTTATAATTAACACTATCCTATGGAGCTAATATTCCATATTGAAACCAGAACGGTCGAAGCTGACGACGTTCGTTACTGCTTCCTGCAATTTTGGGGATTAATTTAGCATAAACCTATTATTGTGGGGCGGGTTAAAAAAACAAAAGATTTGCAAATTTCAGGAAAGCAGTGAAACGAACGGTGTCAGCTCTGACCATTTTGGTTTCAATATCGTGTTATATATTATTCCTGCTGTACCACGTTAGCGGAAGGGTTACATAATTCAAGACCAGTCATTGGAATATGAGATGCGAAAATAAATCAATGATACTAGCTCTGTAGGGGGGACCACAGTACTTAACTTGTACCAGGGACCGCCCACCGATAAAATAAAGACGAGGATACTCGTTCGTGTGATCAATAGAAGAAAATGCTTTCTTGACATCAACTTGATTAGTTTATCCATTTCACAAACTTATTGGCGTCTCTATACTAAAACCCAAGAGAAGCTAGCATTCCAAGGGAAATTATGAATCACCGCCACCTATATATGCTGTGTTGGGAGTGATAAATTAAAAAGTTGGGAAAAGTGGTGATCAATGAATAAGTTACTTCCCTCGCCTTTTTCTTGGGCAGTGATCATTAAAGAGAAGTCTGCATTTTCCAAAAGACAAGGGATCAATTTAGCATAAACCTATATTGCATATTGAACCCCCCCCCCGCTCCCTCTAAAAACCTATTATGCCGGGGGGTGATTTTTAAAAAAAAAACAACAAAGGGGAACCAAGGATGTAGTAATGTTGAGCCTAAGCAGGACCGGCAGACGCCCTAGCCAGCATAAGGGCAGTACTTAATTTACTTAAATATAAGATGTTTTCGACCTGCGTGTTATGGAAAAGTAAAAACCAATATTGTAAAGCAACGAGTTCGTCAAAGTATGCACTGTTGCAGTTGTTCCCAACCGGGGGTAATTTGGATAGTCCAGGGGGGGGGGATAAGGCTACTAGGTAAAAATAAAAGTCCAGTCTAGAGATAGGTGTTTCTGCACTTCTATCAAATCGAAGGCTCAAAATAAGCTCCAAGTTGAGAATGATTTAAAATGTGTCTCTCACTAATAGACCCACAAATCAAAGAACTAGGAGCAAAAAAAACAAGAACAGCGATCAGATTGGTGTGTGTATATCAGTTGCGATAGCAGAATTTTTATCTTTGTTGTTATAAATTGGAATTTCAAATGATGTGTTCTACTTATTTTCACTTGCTTTCCTTGAGTAATAAATACACAGCAGCAGCTGTACAATTAAACTAATTCTTAGTATTAAGCTGTCTAATTATACGTAAAATAAAGTTATTATTTGAAATTATTCTTTGTTGCAACTTAATAAATTGAAGTGGGGTGATACTAGTAATCTTATTGACAAAAGTGTTTGGAACCAATGCACTACTGACTTCAACATAGAACCATGTTGATTCTGTGCTCCTATTCCGAAAATAACATTTTATGTAGCCAATGAACACCTTGTGATTCCAGCGGACCAGCTCAATCAGGCTGCACCTTACCAATGTTCTGAGGGGTAGGATCAGCGCGTTCCTTGATTCCTGTGGCGTACCAAAAGGCAAGCCGGAGGGAACTAGACGATTGTTGTCCTTACCCACATGTACGCGTGTGGGCCTCAGATTAAACTCGACCTCGTGTCCCATTCTACCCTCGCGAAGAAGCCAATACTCAACGAAAGCTTCTTTGTGTAGCTATCTGATTATGAAAGCGCTTGCTGTTCAATAATTGTCCATTGCTTTGAAGACATGATAATCTTTGGAGGGAAGGTCAGCAAAAAAAAAAGACAGTGAATAAGCAGTGATGTGGGAATGCGTAGGAACGGCGTTCCCTTACTTTGTTTGAGGGTGGACGGCGTTTCCTCACTATATACAGCTGAAATTTTCATTCTGTTTTTTCTTGTATTAGCCGAAACATGCATTGTAGCTAAATATATTGAATCCTGTAACCCCCCTACCACGAGCCAGCCGTAGAGGCTTTCTTCGCTCATCGGATCGCTACACTCACTAGAGCAGGCAACCCTGCGTTCCCTCACTTCTATTCTCTTAGCACTACATCACTGTGAATGAGACAAGGCCTAGATTCTCTGAGCGTTGCTCTTCGAAGAGATACACGTATACAACCTGTGACAATACGTTATTCGTAATCCAGCTTCTAAATATGGTCGGGATAAATAAAAAGAATAATCTTGACGCCTTAGTAATATACTAAGCTTATCTTAATCTGGTACAAGGCTAGTAATGAGGGTTCTATTACACCATGACTGGACTGCGAGATAAGTTCGCCACTTTATTTTTATCAGCCTTTTTTAAAATCTGTTGTTTGACATAGGCCTTCCCCAAGGTCATGTGACACGAGGGAGGGTGATAGGCCTTACCCTGCCACGCTGGAACATGACGTGTTGGCAAGGAGGAGGAGATGGATCCGTGCCTTTCCGGAGAGCATTAGTACGAAGATCTTGTCTGGATTTTGTTAGACGGGGCGTTTTGATCATTGTGTGTGGCGTAGTTGAGCTATTTTCCTCGCCTACGCTGTTCATTTCATTAGGGTACGCGGTGGAAACGTTGCGAAAGAAACAACAGCATAGACGAGAAAAATAACACGACTATACCACACACAACGTCTCAGTCAGTGTTTGAACTCAGCTCGCCTGTCCCATTCTCCGTGTCGTCAACGGCTCGGCCACCTCGCACCATTCCCCCTGACCAACTTAATATGACCCGAATTCTCCTTCAGCTAACGCTTGCAGCGTTTACGCCATGACTATTCAGCAATTTTCTACACAGGAAACGACGTGTATTTGTAGTTTCTGTAAAGTCGAATGCCGGCGAACACCCGATACGCCTTGTCAGCTAAAATACACACTTGTATAAATTTCACTTTCGAGCTTTTACGTCTCAAATAGCAGCCGTACTTGTTTTCTTTTTGATCTACTCTGTGAACAATCTTTTTTTTTTCTCCATAAGTACAGATTACATCGCAGTATATATATATGTGTGTGTGTGTGTGTGTGTGTGTGTGTTGAGTCAGCATTTAGATGTTAGACTGTGTATTTATTTAAATACACTCTCTCACAAACGCGTTTAAGGACGATATTTACATAGTGTTTACATTTTCTCACACCAGCGCACTGTTACTAGAGTATAAGTCTCGATAATAGCGCTGGATTAACCATGTGGCAAAAGTAGCATATGCTACGCACCCCGCAATTTCGATGGCCCCACGCTACACTCGATACGCTTTGTCAGCTCAAATACAAACTTGTATAAATTTCACTTTCTAGTCGTCTCGTCTTAAATAGCAGCCGTACTTGTTTTCTTTTTGATCTACTCTGTGAACAATCTTCTTTTTTTTCTTCCATAAGTACAGATTACATCGCAGTATATAATATATATATATATGTATGTATGTTGAATCAGCATTTAGATGTTAGACTGTGTATTTATTTAAATACACTCTCTCACAAACGCGATATTTACATAGTGTTTACATTTTCTCACAGCGCACTGTTACTAGAGTATAAGCCTCGATAGTAGCGCTGCATTGACTATGTGACAAAAGTAGCATATGCTACGTACCCCCGCAATTTCAATGGCCCCGCGCAATACTCGATACGCTTTATCAGCTCAAATACAAACTTGTACAAATTTCACTTTCTAGTCTTCTCGTCTCAAACGGCAGGCGTATTTGTTTTCTTTTTTCGTCTACTCTGTGAGCAACCGTTTTTCTTTCTTCATAAGTACGTACATATTACATATGTTGAGTCAGCATTTATATGTTAGTGCATTTATTTAAATACACATTCTCTCCCAAAGGCGTTGAAGGGCGATATTTACATAGTGTTTACATTTTCTCACACAAGCAGCGCACAGCGACTAGAATATTCGGCTCGATAGATATTTCAATTCTGCCAAAGAGGTTGGAAGAGTTATATGTATTCACTCGTGTCCGTCTGTCTCTCCACACAATATCTCCGAATGTTCTCAGTGAATTTCAATGACATTTTGTGGAAGGGTGGACAATGGGCTAGGGAAGAAGTGATTGGATTTCGGGGAGAATCCAGGAATGTTTCTTCTTCTAGCGTTATGTCCGCACAATATCTCCAAAAGTTCTCAATAGATTTCAATGAAATATCCTGGAAAGGTAGGCAATGGGGTA
>VCCN01003888.1:257278-268015 GCA_006491835.1 Architeuthis dux
AAATGTTTCCAAGATTGACATGTTTATCGCACCCGTTAGGAAAATCACTCGTGCGCGCATTTCAATTGATGTCCCCCTCGTTTTTATTACGGTGGTATAATTTACTTAGATTCTTTCCCTGTTTTCTCTGACAATCACTTGAAGAATCTTACCGTCCAAAAAAACACAACCTCCCTCCCACTTCTTTGGATCTTTTATTCTCCGACTCTTATCACTTTCATACACAGAAATAATTGGGGCAGAAAACAGTCGATAGACATTTGAACGTTTATCTATTTCACCTCGTCGATTCATTACACATTTTTAATTCAGGGGGAAAAGATTGCGTTATCTAAAATCAAAGAACCATTTTAGCCTGATGAAAGTCATACTGTATATCGTCGCATTGGATCAAAAATGCCGTATGTCCACTTTTTGGAAAAATAACATTTTTACATATTTACAAATGTTACATCAGTTTCTTACTTCAAAACAGCCTTATGTCCAAATACACTCATGAAAAGGCTATCATATCTGGATATATTGACTTTCACTTAAGGTAAATCAAATACAGAAACGTGTGTCAAAAAGGCCTTAACTCCAAGTGCATTGATTCAAGAAAGCCTTATGTCCACAAAACCGAGCTGTGGAAAGAGTGCAACATTACCAAAAAACATTGTTATAGTCACCTTTTCTGTTTATTCTGCCATCAAAATATAACTGTTCACAATATTTAATTGCTCATATCTCAAAACCATAACAATGGACGTACGGCCTTTTTGATCCAATGCGACGATATGTCTTTACGTAGTAATATAATTTTGATTTATTTTTACGAGCTGAAATCGGCGCGGTTTCCAGCTAGTATGTATATATGAAATCAAGGAATGGATACATTTGTATCCGACAGGATATGATAATTATAAAGACAATTATTAATTAACAAACAATTAATTGAGAACCCATATCAGCCCGGAATCGGTGTTAGCTATTACTAAACGGGCTGCCTAGATCGTATAAATGAATAAAGAAACGAGCGCCGTGCTGGGATCGAACCCGTGTCCACCTTGGAAGCAACCTATACGCGGCCCTGCTCTATATGTATATCGAATGGAAATTAAATGTTCTGTTTAGCATTATAGTTACATTGTAAATAGAAAGACCCTCTAGAACCCTTTTTAAAAATGTTTTCTCAAAACGTTTTACTTTAAAATATCCCCCTTTAAAAGTCCATTGAATATGCATGCCAAATCTGACTGAACTGCGCCAATGCTTAATGGTAGGGACACCGTGACAAATAGTGCTAGTTGTTTTATATAATAGATTTTTTTCCTAAACCGCAATTTTAGATGGCAACTGTACATGTATATGCAATATCATCTTAATTCATTTTTTATTAGATGAAGCAGTTTGAACTGTTAATATTTCTGGCTAGTATTGATTAGTATTTCAAACAGCGTTGGCTACAATGGGCAAAGATTTATTTTTATTTGATGGAACATTGTCAACCATTATTAACTTTTCTGGCTTAATTTTAGTTGCTTTTCATCGCAACTACTCAGTCCGTTAGTCAGTAAACAGCGCGTATTGGAAATAAAGGTTAAGCTCTCGCCGAGACTCGAACTCGCATCCCTTTTGCCTTTGGAGACCTGGTTATCCGTGTCAGCTGCTCTGTCACTTTAGCTGAAAGAGCTTTTACGGTTGGCAGAAGATAACATCTAACCACAAAGAATTACCCTTTATTTTCCCCCCGATCGCTCGGCGCCATATTTATTGTTTTTACGTGTTATTATTAGTAATGTATATACTCTAATAATGAACAGTGTGATTTTCTTCGCTTGTCGTAACACTGGACTATTCCACTGGGTTGGCGGTGGGGGGTTACAGTTTTGATGAAAATACTTCCTGCCCACTGTTTCAAACTACGTAGTATTCCCGATAAACGAATTCAGTATTTTGTTCTATAAACAAAAAACATCTCAATCCAAATATATCCGATGTTTTTTTGTTTTTTTTTCCACTGGTATTTACGAGTATATCATATGAGAACAAAACAGATTAGGACAGATGTCATATAGCAATGATCAGCAAGCTAATCTTGCTGGCCGTTGTTAGTGGGTTTGATCCTCATCAGATCTACCAATATCGGTGGTCTGATACCAATTCGTGCTCTTATATAATGAACAGTGTGTTTTGTTTTGTTCTGTTTTTTGTTTTTGTTTTGTTTGTTTGGTCGGTCGGTCGTTCGTAACACTTGACTCTCTCACTCGGGGGGAAAACTTTGCTGATAAAAGTGCCTCCTTCCCACCTTCAGAAACTCTGGACTCTTCCACTGAAACAAATTGGGTATCATTTTTCCTTAGAACAGACTTTCATAGAAATTCAAATACCTATAAGTTAGTCCCCCAACCCACCCCCACCCTATAAGTAGATATTATTTCCCAAGCAACAAGAAATGTCGAATGGAACGAACAGACTTTTTTTGTGACTATTTCATGCTTTAATACGTCTTTCTTTCAATTATGAAAATCTAATATTTCCCGTTTAGGTTGAAAACTGGTTAAAATCTGGATTTGTGTGTGTGTTTTTTTTGGTTTTTTTTAAATTTTTTTTTTTAAGATTTAACTATTCGCTTGCATATTTCGTAATGAAATATGTGCTCCCATTTGGACGAGAACGAGGCTGATCACATATGCGAAATAAAGAAAAGCATTGAGTTAAGATTCTGTAGAAAGTTGCAATAATTGCTTCCTCTTCCACAGCATAACACACATGTGACTTACTATTTATTTCACTAAGTTTTTTTTTCAATTAGCTGCAATCACTTGCTTATAATTTCGACCCCCCCCCCTCCACCAAGTGGTTGCGTTGCTCTATAAAATATAGCACAAGTTGCGCTGAAAAAAGGTTTCTACGCTTACAGTAAAACATAACCAGCCTCGATAATTACCGTATTTTATGGCATATAATCAGTGGCGCACCTACTGTTCCTGGCGCCCCGGGCAAGCTGAACTTCAGCGCCCTTTTTAAAATATAGTATTATCTTATTTATATATTGATTGATTGATACTAAATATCAATAATTTAAATTATAACTTATTAGTCCGAGCGCAGCAAAATTGGTTATTGACGAGGATTTCTGTACAATTTTTCAATACGGGAGACTTGTGAAAAACATCGCTTCAGTACGGGAGACTTGTGAAAAACATCGTTTCAGTACGAGAGACTTGTGAAAAACATCGCTTCAGTACGAGAGACTTGTGAAAAACATCTCGTCTGAGAGTAAGAGATTCATCTAACCTCCCCTCTCTTCGCCATACTAAATGTCAATCATCAGCGACAGCTGCTGCTGATTGAAACAAAAATGTGATCTCAGGCTAAAAAAGGTGTATGTCTTCTGATCGTCGTCATGGTTCGGACTGGGCTTTCTTTCTCTTAGTTTAGCATCAACGGAAAGTATTTAACTGTCAGATATTCCTGAAAAATCTGACTTCACATCAGGGAATTTTCTTATTTTGACTGTTTTTATTCCGTTAAATTTATTCATTTTCCTATTTTTCCATTTGTATTTGAAAGGTCCAACAGTCTTGCCCATGTTGCCGGTAAATTGGGCCGGCCCGGCATATAAGTACATTTTCACCCCCAAAATGGCTAAAAAATCCCCCCAGATTCTATATGCGAAATTGAGGCATAGCTAATCTGATTTTGTTTTCTTGTGAATTACAAGTGAAAATGATTTTTTTTCTGCCGTCCTAGTTGGATTTTTTCCAAGTTTGTGTTTTCTTCTACTATACTGTAGCTACATATTTCAATAACATTAAATGCTTACCCGTAAATACACTAACAAATGTTTCATAATTGTCCCTGCTGAAAGTGCCAGATTTAGACCCTAAGCTATATACAATTACGCCAGCAGGTCTTACAAACGTATATGCCTTTTAAATACTGACCTTTTTTTTAGGTCCTTCTGTGGATTGTGAAGCCTTAAGCTGAGGCTTATTTAGCTTATGTCTAAATCCGGCACTGCCAGCAGAAATGGGGTTGGGAGGGTCTTATATGCCATCAAATACGGTAGCATTCTTCTCTGGGTGCTGGGCCGGTGCCACTTTTTTACCACATTGCAGGGGGGGGAGGGAGAAACTTGTTCTTAAACCCAAGATAGATATGAATGTTAGCAACAAAGTATAAACTAGTTAATCCCCGTGAAAAAAATCACTGATATACAGGTTTCCTCTGAAAGTATAATGTTCCTATACAAGCCTTTCGTAAGCCGAAATGACGAAGACCAAAGAAAGAATTACCATTGATTTATAGGGGGAAAACTTAGCGTTCCCAGAACTCCAAAAATGTTGAGACTGGTATGTCAGACTGAGTCATCGGAGGTTATGGAGGTGGGAAGTACAGAAAACGGGGGTGCGCTGCCTCTATAATGGCTTGCTGCAAACAAAAGCTTTTCGCTTTTTGTCTTTTTTCGAGAAAGCGAAAAAGTAGCCAAACGTGAATTTACGAAAAGTGGGGACTACCTGTATTTGAATTCTATCGTTACAGAGTAAGAGTCCATTGTTTCAAACGGTGGGTGGGATATATTATTATCAGCAAACTTGTTACCTTCAAGTGGAAGAGTCGATGGTTACGGACAGAGAACCAAGCATATCACATAGTTCATTGTATAAGTAGATATCAGATATAGTCATGACGAGAGCACAGTTGTGAAGGCACCTAATGAAGAGGTGGTTTTTGAGAGGAGCTTGTTAGCCACTACTCTGCATGAAAACATAGTTACTAAATTTCACTTAGTCTTGCACAAAGCCACACGTGTGGTGAGGATCGAGATCTCTAGTGTAGTTATGTCCTGAGAAAATAGCTCGCTAACCACTGCTTAACGACAAAAGGCCTTAGCTTAGTATGGCACAAGGCCACGTCCTCACGGTGAGCTGATATAGTATAAATACAGGCATACCCCATTATAACGCAGGTGTTTGGGTTCAAGAAAGCAAGTCACGTTATAACCGAGCCGTGATAACTGCGGGTAGGTATGGGCGATATTCAAGTATGACTTCTCTAGTATGACTATATGTAACGGTTTGCAGTCTCATCGGTGGTCTCTAGGAAACGGGAAAGTGCAATAGAGAGTATAACGGTAAAAAGAAGGCGTAGAAAGTGTTAAATGTAATTTTCTAATTCATTTAATTTTCACAGTTGGTCAAATATATTTCTTAGTGGGAGTTGTCACCTCTGGTATCAAACGGGCTTATGGTGTAGTAAAATATCGGGCTTACAGGTTGAAAGGAAAATTCTGTTTTTTATTCGCGGTTTTCTGGGCGATAATATACTCTTGGGTACCGAATAATTAGGGTGGGAGTGAAAATCTAATTAGCGGCGTGGTTGGAAAAGAAATTAAAATCTAATTAGTGGGTGGGGGAATAAACGCGCGGGGTGATTCATTTTTTTATTTTTTATTTTTTTAAAATTAATAAGCGGTGGGGACGATATTTGGTACTCAAGAGTAGGTAAACATGTTTGGGTCCTTCAACCACCCGCGTTATATTGCGAACCGCGTTATATCAGGATGCATAGATGACTCAAAAGCGATTCTGACAAAAATCTAGTTCATGGTGATAATGCCTGCTCCGTTGGCTTTTTTAGTGTGACCTTTGTTTTCCACACAAATGTCATCTTCCCCTCCCCCCTATTTCTGTCATGTCAATTGGTGTCTCTTTTTCTTTCTTTTTTTCTGCTCGTAGTTTTCCCTTGTAATTACAAAACTCCCAATCGACGCGCCAGTTACTACACGCTGAAATGGTGGAGAGGTGAGTGAGGGAGTATGGTGTGTATAATTCTCTGAGCGCCTCTACAGCGAACTTTATTTATTTACGTTGACATCGTTTTGTCTCTCTATCCATGTCATTTCCTATCTATCCATCTTGGCCATTTGTGTGTCAAACCTTTTTATTATTTAGCACAGTATTTCCACTGCTTGAATACTGTGTATGTGTGCATACATTTTATGTGCGTGTATGAATATGTTATTGTGAGTGTTCGTATATACATATTTTCTCGTGAGCGTGTGTGCGAAAGTGTATTTTTTTGTGTCTACATACACGCACAAGGAATATTCATACACGTATACGCAAGAAAATACACGCACGCACAGAATACATACACACATATATAGCTGTGTGTATATATTACTTGGTGCTGAGGTATTTGCATATTTGCCATAGGCAGCATTGGTTGGCGTTCGAGCCAAAGTAAAAACCCAATATTTCGGATGCTGATTTTTCAAGGCAAGCATGCCTTCCGCCTCACGAATATTGGCACACTACAATCTCTCTTCTGCTACTTGATTTTCTACCAGACGAAGCTAAGCATATTAAATACATGATCATCATTTATATCTGTCACTGCCTTCTATTTTGTTTAAGCCAGGGACTTCTGTTTCAATTTGTATTTCTTGATCCGATTCTACCTTTTGAAATAATGGTTTAAGTCTGATGGAATTTACTGTCTGACCGAGTCGAATCCAAACAAAATTCCTCAAAATGTCCTGAAAAATTCAAACTTATCATTTGCTCTACACTTCATTACACTCAAAAGGAGTGTGCCTATTGGATAAAGACGAATACGGCGTGGCGTGGCGTACAATGGAAACAGAAAGAGTTTCCCTAAATTCAGTCAAGAAACCAACTTAGAAAAGAACCTGTATATTATAATAGTAGACGTACAAGTATCCCCCGCTTTCCGAAAGTTCGCTTAAGTTACTTTGTCGCTTTTACGAATAAAATAGTGTTATAGAGCCAACGCGCACCCACTTTCCCTCACTCCAATACCCCAGTTTCCTGTACCCACCACACCTCATCACAACAATCTATGAGAAGGCAACCTAACATACCATCACCAATTTTGGAGTCTGAAAACTATCAAAATGTTGTTCCCATATGAATTAATGGTAATTGCATCTTCGCTTTACGTCATTTCAGCTTACGAAAGGAAACACTTTTGGATAGCGGGTGGGGGGCTGTATTTGTTGCTTTTTATCGCACTGCTTTCGGTCGATATCTTTTTCGGACTTGCTATTGAATTGCTGATATCCGGGGGGGGGGAACAACTTCTGATGAGACTTGAACACGTACTCGACCACAAGAGCTTACTATATCATGTAGCAACGCCTGTACCGTTCTTGACCAGAAGCCAAAACGTTGTGCTTAATAGCGAGTATAAGATGAAGATGCTTCTGTTGAAGTGACCAGGATCTGCCGTACAGTCATGAGGATCTGTGATCAAAGTTGCAGCCAGCCGTTCTGTCCTTATTCTCCTTCAAAGGTTCGGTAGAACTCTATACCCAGCTCAGGCATCTACCAACTACGGAATGTTCACGTCCTGTGATCTAATCATGTCAAATTTACTGTCTGAACATTCCCGGAAAGGGACGGCAGACCACCATAGCTAGCTCGTATCTGCCATGAGAAGGACACTCCTGTCAAACCTATGGGCTCTGATCCTATTCGTGCCACCTCTGTGGACCATATGAATCAAACCCTTAACTTAAAGGGTGGGATCGGCCCTGGGCAAATCCACTTCACCATATACTTTCACTGCTCGGGTCGGATGGTTATTCTTCACACAGGCCCCACCGTATATGTGCCTTCTGTTGTGGAATACCCCTCTCCAAATCTTCGTTCGCGAAGCCAAGCCATTCATTCAAGATGAAGATTTAGTCATAGAATGTTTAGAATAATTTAGTGTTGATTAGCAATCAAATGTTATTTTAGACAAGACAAGACAAGACAGGCTGCTGCAGGGTCTAACGCCACTTCTACTGAAGATGATTACTGCAACTTTTGTATTGTATATATAATACATTTTAAAAAAATATATCTTTTTAGTATAAATGTATCTATTTATTGGAATGAAATAAGCATATCTGTAAGATAAATTTCGTAAACACGTAAGACTTGTCAATTTATCTCGGTTGGTAAGAGACCAGCCTACCAATCAGTTGGTCGGGATTCCAAATCAGACACAGGAAAGTTAATTTTTACTTCCCTAAATTTGGTGAGGATTGTTTATGTTGTTCTTGTTACCGTAGAAAAACAAAGTCAACTCCAGACTTGGACTGGGTGTCCAAATGTAACACATGGCACAGGTCCCGCAATTTCAACGACCCCGCGCTAAATACTTACAAACTATCACATTTAACACAGATACCACACTCCCATTAATTACTATGTGATTCATATACGACATATAAATATGAAGGTATTTGAAACTGAAGTCATAGCCGCTGCACAAAGATCCAAACAAAAACAAAGTAATGCTATTATGTCAGACGTATTTGTCGTATTCTCTGGCCGTATATCAACTGGAAAAAAAACAGTTACTTTATTATACAAGTAAAAACTGTACGTGTTTAAATATGTATGTGTGTTTTCTTAATTTAGGTCCCCTTAGTAACATATGCTGCCAGCCATGCCTAGTAGGGAATAGTTTAATGAGAAGCTGACACCATTTCACAATTCCAAGTTATCCCAACTTGGCAATAACTCAAATATGAGCTTTTGAGAAACAATTCTTTTTAAAAAAAACTGCATCCAGAACGAATCCTTTTTACGTCTTGCTGGTAAAATTCTAGTGAAGAATAACAATGAAAAAGTATACTCTTTCTTTTTTCAAATGGTATCAAATTACTTTTGGATATGTTAGGAGTGAAATTCTTGTTTTATGATTATATTCCCACGTTTAAGATTTCAAAAGTAGATCATTACTAGAATGATATCCGAGTACTCAGCACAGCTATAATAGGAATTCAAACTATGTTTGCCGATTGTTTTCCTAGATGATGGCTATTTTATGGCCGAATGTGGCCATTTTGAAAATTGGTCAAAATTTTGACCAATTTTCTCCCTTTCTTTCGAACATTTTATTTAAAAAATGGAAGAAAAGAAAATTTGCAGTTTTCCGTGCTTTCCATCCATGAGATCTTCGTTTCCTCAAGAAATTTGTCAGTTTGGAAAAAGTCAATGTTTTAAGGTTATGCAAAGACGCCTGTTTACAATGTAATTATAATGCTAAACTAGAAACTTATTTTCTGCCATTCGTACGGAATAAAAAAGTTGACTTTGTTGCAGTAGATATTTGAATAAATTCTTATGTTTTGGTGTATTACAATGTTTTATAAACAATTTTGGCATTTGGCCATTTTTTTGCGTGTTTTCAGGCCATAACATCTCCCAACTATCTGGCAACCCTGTGATAAACTGTTTCTTAGCCACTTCACACTCAGAGCCGGCCTGGGGCATAAGTGAACTAAGCGGCTGCTTAGGGACCTGTGGCCACTAGAGGGCTCTCAAGAAACAGTAGTGTTTTCAGCACCGAACCGTTGTGGGCCCTTAAATCAAATTCTGCTTAGGGCCCGGACTTGTTCATACTAGATTTACAAAGGACCTGAAATAATATTGGGCTACCAAAAATGTTCGTTTTCTTTTGTAAACCGAACGAACTTTTTTGGTTACCTAATACTTTATATTATCTAAAGATATTTTTATTTACCGTTTGAGTAAACTAAGATTTTACGAAAAAAATATTGACATAACCACATCTGATTTTAAGACACTTTTCGTTAAAAGAATAAATAGTGGTTTCTGTGGGTTAAGTATGGGGTTTGTAAAAAATTCTAAACTCTTACAGCGCTTATCAAAAATAGCTGATCCACCATTATGGACCTCAGTTGTTGGCATTGTCCTTTGTCTGGGATAACCTTCTACAATAAGACGGAGTGGGGAGGTAGTTAATCTATAATTTGAATGTCTGTAACCTTTACACGACCTCTACTCTACTGCGTTTGTTAGGTTATTTCTCTAGATACAAAAATAGACCCTAATTTGGTGTGTATGTATGTGCACGAGAATGGTAGACGCACATACTAGATATGGCTTGCTCAAATTTGCCATAAGATCTTCAATTTTTCCACTTATTTAGCGTTGGTAAAGTTCGGGTGTCTCTCGCGTTCTCTGGTGTCTTTTCGTGTTCATTCAAAAAGTGCAATTAGAGGTCGTAACCTCGTTTGATGTAAACTTAAAAACAAGAAAGTCGAGTTTAAAGTTTCAAATTATCTTGCGGACAATTCTATTATTGTTAACGGACTGGTGCTTTACTTTTTTCATAAAACCCGGCGTTTGTGTAAATTATCGAATATTCGCCAGAATTTTTCTTATGTAAAGGGATTATGCCGAGAATTTTCGCCCGAAACCTTTTTCTTTTTCAGTGCAAAACGTGTCCCACGGGGAATTACGAGTGTTTTTTGCATTGAAAATTCGTTAAGTAATCGGGGATCAGATCATAATCATCTTTTTAACGTCCATCGTTGGACATAGACTTCTCTATGGTGGGCATCGCGGCTCCAATATCTTCTGAATCTGTCTAAATCATCACGCCATCGTATTTTTTGCAAAACGAAGATGCTGGGTGCCACGTTGCGGGCGATTAACACAAATATTCGTCCACGTTGTGCATCTGTCAGGCAGGGATGTTCTTTCGTTTTTTGCTCTTCTACTGTCAACAACTACATGGTATTTTAGTGATCCTTTGGGAGATTTTAAAAGATCTTTTTTCGTTTTTTGGGGGTTTTTTTTCCCGCTCATTGGATGATCTTTTGAGTTATTTAACGTATTTATTAATACATTGGAATTTAAATTATTGATATTTAGTATAGTACCACACTATAAAATAATACTCTACTACTACTAAAAGAGAACCGTT
>VCCN01003888.1:283110-294461 GCA_006491835.1 Architeuthis dux
TAAGAGTCTGTTATATATATGTTTATCTATTTCCTTGCATGCGGATATTGATCAGTCATATCAAATGAATTTTCCGTATTGATATGTAAAATATTGATTACTTATATCGTAACCAATGCAAGGAGACATTTCTGAAGTGATGCCCACCTTTGTTGGGTCAGTGCACTTATTGCTTTCACCGACTAACTGACATGCTGAAATGTGAGTTACATCCCTTGCTCAGTGTTGCTAATTTAGATGTCAGAAATTGCTATTAGATGATTTGTACTAAAAATTAGTAATATTTGTATTTAATTTATAGTATTCTTATGGTTAATTAATGTTGAAATTTAAAGTCACATGTGACTAAATAATATTATTACATTTAATTAATAACGTGTAATATATTTCCAAGATTTTAGATATATATATATCTGGAGAATCTAGATGTTAAAGATGTTTTTTTTTTACTCAATTTTAGATGTAAACTTGAAAATAAAGTTGGCAACACTGCCTTTGCTAGATCTTCACACAAGAAAAAAAAACTAGCGCATCTATGGTTTTACTTTCAGGCTTGTCAACCAAAACTGCCAACATAGGTTTCTTCAGTGTGTTGGTCTGTTTGGCTGGCTGTGTGTATATGTATTTATCGCGAGTACAGGGCGCACCAACAGAGCTAGAGGGCTGGAAATCTAGACATTTACTCCTTATTAAGTCTAGAAAAAAACGTTTTGTTTTTGAAAGCACCTCATCTAAATAGGTTTCTAGTTTAGAGGAGTGGGGTTCAATTTGCAATGTAAGTTTGTTAAATTGGTCCCTTAGTTTGTGTCCGGCAGCATTCACACTTGTTTGTTTTTGTTGAAAATGTTGACTTTTTTAGTCAACAAAAGGCGAGATAAGTAACTCATTCATTGATCACCCCGATTTCCCATGTTTTTTAATTGATCACCCCCAACATTGCATGCTGCCAAAAGACATTGGTCATGTGACGGTTTCTATTGAGTGACTAGCCAGACATGTTCTATCTCCTAGCTTTTTTCATATCTTCCTTTTCAACCACACATTTCTTTTCCGATAATCGATTCCTGCTTCTATTCTGTCGAGCAATATTCTAGCTTCCTTCAAATGTAAACTTTCTTCTGGTTCCAAGTAAATATTGCGAACGTTAAAGAACATAAAAGAAAACTTACCATTTTTAACAATGAGCACTTTATATTTGAAACATCCTTTCCTTTTGTAAAGATCGTCTTTAAGGGGTTCGGGCTAATAACGATGTCTCTCTCTCTCCCCCTCTTTTGTGTCTTGCTTTATGCTACGCATTGGAAGCAACGTCAAGTCACAAATCGTTACACATAAAGATAAAAAGAAAAAACGCCCTATACTCACGCATACATATGTGTATACTTTTATGGAAATGCAATATATTAAATCCAACATGCATTTATATAAACATTCATTCTGAACATGCGCATATGTAAGTATAATCTCTCAATCAGTTGTGATCTACCAGTGTACACATTGATTTACATAACCATTCATTTTGTACATGTACATATGTAAGTATAATCTCTCAATCAGTTGAGATCTACCAGTGCATAAAAAAGAAGCTTTTTTTTTATATCAAATTTGTTGCAATTACTCTTTCACTCTAAAAATTCTAGATGAAATATTCGACGATGTTATACAACAGTGCATGCAGTACGTTTTAGTATGGGATAGCCTTACCCGCACCCTTGTTTTGCTTCAGAAAACTGAGCCGTTTGGTCATGCTGTCCAATAGTTGTTTACAGTGTACTGCACAATGTTGTTCCATTTATCTGTGACTGCTTCCCACAGCTGGTCAGCGATGCCAAATTTTCTCCCAACCAGTTTGGTATTAATATGCGCCTTTATGTTCTCTATGGTGTTAAGATCTTTTTTATGTTGGAAAGTGCTTGGCTTATCTTTTGCCCAGGAGTATAGGTTACTAACTAGTTATCTATCTGCGTGGGCGGCTCTCAACGTGGTTCGGTTGTTATCTACATGTCTACTGGGTATAATCTATGTGTTCAAGATTACGAATATCTTGCATGAATCGTCCATGCTTAACTATACAGAAACCGAACGTATATGGTTTTTTCAAATCTCAACTCGGATACCAACTATATCGATGCAATTCTCGGCCACCTAGCAGACCTAAATCTGTGATCTCCCCCACCCCGTTTCTCTAACAATCGACTCTTCCACTTAAAGATAACAATTTTGCTAATAAAAAAAAATCTCCTATTTACCATTTGAAACAATGGATTCTTCCACTGGAGTTCACTAGTTTCTTTTCTTCAAAAGAATCATCTCCATAGAAATTGAGATATATCCGTGATTTTTAAAAAAGAAATCTTTTTTTTAACAAGTCAGTTATAAATAGCGAGATAAATAAATAAAAACAAAACAGGAAGAAAATGAACCTGTTTTTAAATAATATATCAAGTAGACGCGCAACTGAATAAAGAAGCATATATAGGTGGCGTTGATTCATAATTTCCCTTGGAATGCTAGTCTAGTTTTCTCTTATATCTTATTTTCTTTCCATCTTATTTTTGTTGCTTTTTATCGCCACACTAATGTCGTTTTTACATTTTACGACACTTAAATAAGCAACGTGGGTCGGAAATGAAGGCTAAGCTTCCGTCAAGATTTGAACTCTCGTCCCATATCCTTGGAAACCTTTCGGTGGGGACTAACGAATAAGCTCACACATTTCTTTTCTTTTCACTAACTGCTTGTTACATTATTAAAACGTATAGCATTATATGTGTACGTCTTGCATTACTGTCGTCTGTTAGGATTGCAATGTTTAACAGCAAGTCCTTAGGGAACATGTGTACGTCTTGCATTACTGTCGTCTGTTAGGATTGCAATGTTTAACAGCAAGTCCTTAGGGAACACAGCACAGACCTTTCCGAAAATAATTAGAACCTGCAAACTAAACAGCTGCATTAACTATGCAATAAAAATGGTCAGTAACAGTATGATTTTGTTTTCGCTTTGATCTTTCTGCAGCGGCTATGACTTCAGTTTCAAATACCTTCGTATTTAGGTGTCCTATATGCATCAGATATATACCACACTCCCATTAATTACTGTGTTAAAACATTAACTCCTATTAAAAGGTGACAATTGGCTATAATTGCCTAAAATAGCCTATTATAAAGATAATAATAGGTTAAAATAGACTAGTATCAACTTTTAATTAGAGTTAATGTTTTAACACAGTAATTAATGGGTGTGTGGTATATATCTGATGCATATAAAACACATAAATACGAAGGTATTCGAAACTGAAGTCATAGCCGCTACACACAGATCAAAATGAATACTATTACTGAAATGCCAGCCTATTATCTTGCTACATAACAAATCAAAAAAATTCACTATGCAAGTAAAAAAAACTGTTTAAATATGTATGTACAATTTTCTTAATTTAGGGCCCATTTATAACATTCTAGATGCTCCACACTAGCTAAATCCGACCCTGATTTGTTTTTCTACCTTTTAAGAGTGCTTAGAAAGGAAGGGTTGTATTTGCGAAGCTTGCAAATTGATAATTACAATTCTAACTCTTTCCTAAGATTGCGAGATGAAGTATTTTCCATATTCCATAATGCTGTGTTCAAAACACCAGGGATAATCTGGATAAAAAGTGTAAGACATGTCTGGCTGCTGCAGGGTAAAACTACACCTATGATTACTGTAACTTTTGTAATGTAAAATAAATTCGCAGGTATATACGATTTGTCGGTTTAGCTCATTTGGTAAGACAGCCGTCTACCAATCAGTTGGTGGATTTTGTTTAAATAGGTTTGGTTTAACGCGACGTGATAGATAAACGTTGGAGGGTTTAATCCCTAAATTTGGTGAGGATTGTTCTTGTTACGGGGTAAAACAAAGTCAACTTGAACTGGAAAAAATTCCCACTTAGCCACATAATCAGTTTTTCAAGGGTTGAAAGAAGATCGTATACGAAACAGCGTGATTGCATTTTTGATTTATTCGGTAAGCCAGAAGAAATTTGCCGTCTCCAAAGAAGCAAAAGATTATATTTTCATTTCTTTTTATTGGATTTTTCATCAAGAGCGTCACCGAAAACACCTTCATAAGAGAAAACACATGTTCTGATCTGTAAATAAGTCGTAAGATATGGGAAGCAGCTCCAGTTAATGGTATTAGACGCGCTTTCTCTAAGCTGAGACAGGAATTTAATCTCTGATAACGGAATCGGCTTAAAACCCTCTTAAAGATGACTTCAATAAATAAAAAAATTCATCGTTTGAGAACTTTTTAAAATAGATGTATGTCTGTTGAAACGCCAAAACATTGAAGAACCACTTACTGCTTGATGTATGTAAACTAAACTCTGTAACTTGCAGTAAACCTGTAATTCCCACGCACAAAAAAAAAGAAATTAATCTCTTAGAACCGGGATTTTTTTTTTATTCCACTGGTAACCGTTGCGCTGCGGTAGGTGCCCTGTTATGTACGAATTGACCAACGAAAAGATTCAAATTACAAGAGATGAAAGTAACTCCGAAAAGCATGATTGTTACTAATCAATTTTTGATTAACAGGAGATTATTCTGATTAAGGTTATATTTTTGGTTTTATTATGCTAATCTCTAGAACAGGGTTCTTGAAACCTTTTTCGATCACGACTCAGTTTAATTTCATGCGATAACCTCACGACCCATTGATATATGATAAACGATCTATTTTATCTCAGGGTTAGGGCATAAAATTAATGCAACTAAAAAAAGTAACACGTCACACTCTCAAAGTTCATGCAACTAAAGTCAAAGGCATAGCCGTGTGGAACGTACGCGTATGAATGGTGTCTTGCTTATGAGTCCTTACCTCTCTCTCTACCCCCTCTCTCTCTCTACCCCCTCTCTCTACCCCCTCTCTACTTATTTATTGTGATCCCTGCAACCCAGTCAGCAGGACCTCGTGACCCCTACTTTGAAGATATTCTTGGCATAAGGTTGGGAACGTAAGAATATAAGAATATATTTGACATCTTCCGATAATTAGAACTGATTAAAAATTTCTATTTGTATTCTTAAGAGCCGAAATTGATTTTTACTCTGTAATAGAAGCGAGAACGCGCTATAATGAGGACTGAGCTTCCGTACCAAATTCCAAATCAAATCTCTTACCCCAGGATGTGGTAAAAGTTGCTTGACTTCAGTGGTCCAATCAAGTTTTTCGCTCGAATAACCTTCAATTAAGGAGCAATGGTTAGCAAACCAGTTTTGCAAACCATTACTACTGTAGTGAGTTCGATCTTCCGTGGGTTCCCTATATGGTGGCCTTTTAAGACAGACAAAGCTAACTTAAGACGCCTGGCGATTAGCAAACCAGGGCCGCAAAATATTAATACTGCAGTGAGTTTGATCCTCTTTGGGTTTCTCAGATTTGTAGCTTTGTGTCCTAAGCTATTCACCCGCGTCCAGTGTTTGTTTATCGTGAATAAAATACAGTTACAGGAAACGTAATCCTCTCAAAACAGTTAAATTATATATTACAACCATATGAAAGCGAATTAGCTTAACTAAGCCTGGTATTTGTTGTAATTCTAGACGGGGGATTACTATGTCTTTTGATAAACAAAGTTCCCTTCTGGCTTTATTAAAAGATTGTAAGCAGTGTTGCCAACTCAAAAAATATGTTCGCACTAGTTTGACTGCCAAAAAGCGCTAAATTTTTTAAAATTGCCAAAAACCACCTATAAATGGTAAAAAAAATAGCCAGAAAACGGCCAAAATGTTTTAAGCAAAAACGCGCTAATTCAGCGTTTTTTGCACTGCCAAAACAAGAAACGCGCTAAATTGGCAACACTGGTTGTAAGTGCAGTAGCCCCCTTTTATAACGCGGTTGTTGGGGTCAAAGAAAGACATCCACGTTATAACTAAACCGCGGATAATCCAAACTCAATTACGAGTGCCTAAACAAGTTCACCAGTGATTGAAGCTGTTGTTCTCATCACAAATCACAGAAATTAGGTGTAAAACACGATGTAATTATTTGTTAATTGATTACAAATTGAATACATTTAATATTTAATCATTTTAAGTCATTTGATGAAATTCTGATTTTATTCAATTTTCTGGACGAGTGGGCCATAATATAGGCAAGTGTTGGGGTCCACGACCTACCCGCCTTATAACGCGAACCGTGCTATAACAAACCGGGCTTTATCGAGGGACGCCTATATTTGACTAAACTTCTCAGAATAACTTTTTAAGAGACATCAGAATTGTCAGAAAATACTAATCTACAAAATAAAAACGAAAGCACTCATAAAGTTTAGGAATCTATGCAATAAATTTCTATATCGAACTTTAACGAAATAAAATATCCTTTTTATGATTCACAAGTGGAAAGCATTTGTATCCTGCATCTGCTTATTGTAAAAATATAAAATGTTGACAAAAAATTAAAATCATTTTTTAACGATATGTCATTCTTAAAATATAACTTTATGTCCCGCCCCACGAAACCATTAGATGGAATCGTGGCAAAAAAAGACTTACTCCAAATCTAAAATTAATTATATATATATATATATATATATATATATATATATATATATATATATATAACGATACACAATACACACGCCCCAAAACACATCGATCATTTACCGTTTTTTTAAGAAAACAACACTTTACTTGGCGATGGATGTTTTTTCTTTCAATTTGCGTTTCAGAATTTCATTTTTTCTTTCAATATCCAACTTCTTCTCCCGTATACATTAAGGAACATTTCATGTTTTTTGTTGTGTTTTCTCATGAAAAGCAAATGCAATTGTTTTAAGAGTTTTCTCGTCAAATCGCTTTTTGGGAAGATTTATACGATTGTTATAAAAAAAACTTAATTCATATCGATTCTCAGAACATTTGATAGTTTATGGATTGTGTTGTTTTAACCTTTAGCTCTTTGCATTCTTTTTCAAAGGCGCCAACACAGGGGCGTAGCAATCTATTTAGCATAAACCTACCTTGTAAATTGACCCGCTATCCACTAAAAACGGATTTGGGGGGAGAATCTATTTTTAAAAAGTTTTTTTTTTTCTAGATATAATAAGGAGTGAATGTTTATATTTTCAGCCCTCTAGCTCCATTAGCGCGGACTGTACACGTGACACATACATAGATAGGTAGCCAGCCAGGCAGAACCACTTAAAAACTGAAGAAATCTATTCTAACACGTCGAATACATTCATTTATTCTAATTATTACATATATAGTGAGACAGTAAATTCGTTTGAAACATGAAACCTAACCACAAGATTGACCCTCAAACTAAGAATAAAGATCTGCCCGTGGACACCCAGTAATACCTTCCCCCAGGTTGGGAACCACTGCACTAAATGTTGGAGGAGGGGGCTTGAGGGCACCCCCACCCCACCCCATCGAAATCTCCAGCTACGCGTCTGCACTTAATGAACTTGGAAGCATGTGCGTCTCTTCGTGTATGGCTGCAATTGACATAGCAAAACAAGGAGGGAGGTACTTTTATCAGCTTCTGTTGTTTACTCCTGTGTGTGAGAGTCCAGTTAAATTCGTAAACCGGGGATTGGAACTTGGCAGGAAGTATTTTTTTCAGCAAACTTAACCCCCTCCCCCAGTGGAAGAGTCCAGTGTTACGGACTGCAAACCATAAGAATCACACTGTTCATTATTAAAGTAGATATTAACTTAGTATGAGTTGGTATCAGACCTCCTATACTTCGATAAGGATCGACCCCACTAACAACGGCCAACACGATTAGCTTGTTGATCCTTGCTATACGGCGTGCATGCTGATCTTTTTTTCTTTTCTTTTTTCTCATATCTACTCGTTAATCTCAATAAAAAAAGTTCACGGATATATTTGGATTGAGATGGGTTTTTTTAAAAAGAAAAAAAAAAGAATTTCTTTACCGGGAAAAGTGCATAGTTTGAAATGGTGGATAGGAGATATTTTTACCAGCGAAATGTTTACCCTTGACTTACGTTGAAGAGTCAAGTGTTACGGACAGCGAACCAAGAAAATCACACTGTTCTTTACATAGGTAGAAGATTAAGTACGACGCTGCTTGTAGAGGAGAATTTGAAACGATTTCACCTCGGAAATAAATGACGTAATAAGACTGTTTGATGCTTCAAAGGATTCACCAGCTGCGCATGGGCATCTGCTGCCAATTTCCGGGAGGGGGGTGGGGGCAAAGTACATATTTCCAGTGGGGGAGCGGGAGCAAAAGGATAAAAGGATCTATTCCACCCATGGAGAATGTGTTGCACTTGCAGCCAATTTGTAGTATAAAGCAAGTACGATCCCCTGTGTATGATCCAGGTGTCAGATGGTGTATTCGACCGTTGATGGAGATGCATGGCCTGACCCCCGGGGAGATACGATGCAGCAAGCACCAGCGAATAATAATACAGTATTTTTTTTTAATATGAGAACATTAAGTTGAGGTTACATCAAACAATAGTACTGCATCATTACCTTTTATTGACTATACGGTTCCAATTTTCAAATACCCTTGCCAGGAAGAGGAGGGGCCAATGCCCCATTTGTTCCAGCCACTAGCTAACGCCCGTGTGTATGAGTCATATCGGTGTGAGTGTTTGTGTGTGCAGGGCCTGGCAGAGCTGGTAATAGGCCCAAGCCAGATGGGGGGGGAAATGCAGTCCCCATTTCAAACTGCTCATCAAGTATTTTTGTAATCAGTGCTAAATACATAGGATTTATGTAAGGGTATATACAAATATGTGTAGTGTATATGATGTACTTATAAGTAACAGAACAGAATAAATGAACGAATGATTTATAAATGATTATTATCACAAACCAGGGCCGGGCAGAGCTGGTAATAGGCCCAAGCCAGATGGGGGGAAATGCAGTCCCCATTTCAAACTGCTCATCAAGTATTTTTTGTAATCAGTGCTAAACACATAGGATTTATGTATGGGTATATACAAGTATGTGTAGTGTATATGATGTACTTATAAGTAACAAAACAGAATACAAGAACGATTTATAAAAAAAGGCAATGGCGACTGCCTCCACACTCCCTCTTCCCGGGCCTGTTTACCAGCTGTATAAGTGATGTCGATTTGAGATTGGTGTTGGGGTGGACGAGCTCCATCGACTGTTTGAGATGGTTCTCTTTTAGATAATTATCTCCGTTCGTCAAAACCAAAACAAAGGATGGAAACGTAAACATGATGAACTCTACGGAGCTTTGATATTCGTATCAAACATTTCTCTCCGAAATAAGGAAAAAACCTTCTTATTTTCAAGGAATATATTTTTTCTAAGATTTACTTTGGCTTTTATGTCAATATTTCCCAGCAATATTTTGTTTTGATGAAGAATTTCTTAGAAGTTGCCGAGAAATCTTCCAAGTTTTAAGATAATATGAAAAAACAGGTCTGGTTAGTCACTCAGTAGAAACGGTCATGCAACCTTGAGAGCATGCCGTGTTGGGGGTGATCAATTAAAACAAATTGGAAAATGGGTTGATCAATGAATAATTTAATTCTCTCGCATTTTGTTGGGCAGTGATCATTACAAAAGTCCAAATGTTAAAAAAAAACAAAACAAGCGTGACTGCACCGGACACAAACTAAGGGATCAATTTAGTCGAAACTTACATTGCAAATTGAAAACCCCTCTAAAAATCTATTTAGTGGGAATTTTCAAAAAACAAAATGTTAGACATAATGAAGAGTAAAGTTTCAGCCTTCTAGTTCCAATGGTGCTGCCTGTACGCGTGATACATACATAGCCAGCCAGACCAACTTGAAAACTGAAGAAACCTATGTTGGCAGTTTTGGTTGACGGTTTCTGACACGGAAAGATTTCCTTTCTTTTGAAATCCGTTTATATTTTTACTTTTTCAAGAACAAAATTCTAAAACATCAAACAGCGCTACTTTCCCAATCAAGCTAGCTTGCGCCCTTACACAGACTACGACGTCAGCCGCCCACTGCCAGAGCTTCCCAGATAACAAGTGATCACTGCCCAACAAAAGGAGGAGAATCAACTTATTCATTGATCACCGCATTTTCCAATGTTTTAATTGATCACCCTCAACATGCTGTAATGATTTCTATTGAGTGACTAACTAGACCTGTCTTTTTATTTCATTGTCTCGGTTTGCGCTATGTGAAATAGATTAAGGGGCGACAAGCACCCGAAGTGGCGTCACTCACTTCTCCATTCTCGATTACGGCGCCTAGTATTTATAAAAGGATAACCCATCTAAGTACTGACCAGGCTCGACGTTGCTTAACTTAGGTGATGGCACAAGAACCGGTGTATCCAACGTAATTTGGTCGTAAGCATAATGGGTGTCCTCAAAGGCTATTATCGTAATAATGCAGGTTAAATTTCCCAAACTCGGCAACTTCCAAAACCCGGCAGGGATTTAGCAATTTCCTATACTCGGAAGTGGCGGGTCGTGTTTGTCTTGTCTTGGCTTAGTTCGCAGACCAGCCACTGTGTTTTGGTGGCGCTCGCGACGTTTCGTGGTGCTTTGTATGTTCATCCAGAGTATGTTCGCTTTATGCTTTTTATTCTTTCTAAAAGTCGGCAAATTCCCCAAAGTCGGCTCGCCGCTGGTCCCGACCTTGCCGAGTTTGTGAAGTTTAACCTGTAGCTGATCCTCTTTCAATCTCGTCTGTTCTCTCTCACTGGCACAAGACTCAAGCACTCTTTCCCGTCACTTTGTTAAACTCGTCTACATGTTGAGTAGATGAAGTATTGGGTCTGTTGAAAAGTTCCCTACGGGGATTTAATCTCTAGTTTTCACAAAAGAAAAAAGGCGCTGTGAACTTTTGCACACACCTGACAGAAGAAGAAAAAACACATTCAACATTCGTCAAGTGTATGCTGGTGTATCAACCGAAAGGTTGTTAACATAGCAACATTGATAGAAATAATTCTAATACTAACTAGCTGAACCCGTGGAAATCCCATGGGTGTTAACAACTAAAATATCATTACTCTGACATATGTATTTCTGCAATTAAAGTATATAATTTTGTTAAAGCAATTCATTACATATGGAAAGTATCTATATTAACTATAAAAACATGCAAAGACAGATGAAACTAATATTGTCAAACACTTCTATTACAGTTGACTTATTTTCTTCCCGTAACAAGAACAATCCTCACCTAATTCAGGGGAGTAAACTCTTCACTGTTTGTCTGTCCCGTCACGTTAAACATAACCTATATATAAAATTAACATTTCCCTACCGTGATTTGAAATAACAACCAAGTGATTGGTAAGCGGCTTTCTTGCTAATTGAACTTAACTGAGAAGTCTTATATATTTACGAA
>VCCN01003888.1:306782-318002 GCA_006491835.1 Architeuthis dux
CATTTTGTTTTATGCAAATGAGATAGTTCTTACCAACTTTTTCTTGGGAACATGTTGTTCTTTTTCTGAAAGAGGACATCCTAAGGAACATTTTGGTATCCTAGATGTAGGATCATGGAAGGGTGGCCCCCGGACTAAAACAGAAACCTTCACGTTCTGTAAACTCTGTTGACACAGCGAGTAGGTCGGGAAGGAACTTATTGTCACTTAATGTCCAGCAAAAGCCATCAGATACCACACGTGCAGTGCGAAGACTACTTATATAATGAATGGTCGCGGGTTCGATCCCCGCACGGCGCTCGTTTCTCCTTATTTATTACCACGAACTAGGCCACTCGTTTCGCTATCGCTCACATCGGTACCGAGCAAATATAGGTTCCCAATTAATAAATGTCTTTATAATTATCGTGTTCTGTTGGACATAAAATTATCGATTCTTTGAATTTCATAATGAATACTGTGACTTATTTTCCGGTTCTCCGTCAGTAACAATGGACTTTTTGCACTTAAAGGTAATCATTTTGCTGATAAAAAAATCTTTTACCCACCATTTTGAAATAATGGACTCTCCCAATTAAATGAGGTCAGTAGATTGTTGTTTTTTTTAGTTTTTCTCTTCTTTTTTTTTTTTTTTTTTTTTTTTAATTTAAAAAAAAAAAGAAATTCAAATACATCCGTGAACTTTTTCACGGATTAAACAGTAATTAGATAAAGAACAATAGCCAGAAAACGTTTTCAAAATATTTTATTTGGTTTCTAACGATCGCCTGATTATAAAGAAAGAACATATTTGTGATTGTCTTTAGGATTCTTAATCTTTTAATGCTCGTCTAGAAATAACATTTAATTTTATCTGCGTCCATAGAAATATTAATCTTATTCTAATCTTGCTTGGCTCATCCCATCGGCAATGCGATGATCCTGTTTCTTAATTATTAGCCAACTGTCCAGTGCTTGATTAACCATGCAACAACGGTAACATATGCTACCGGCCCGATTCCGATTCAGTGATTCTGCACTTGCTTTATTAATATAGTAACTATATTTCCCTCAACTTTTTATGAATGACTGGGTGTTTATAGTTAGCGATTTTAGCCAAGTGTCATCTTTAATAGCATAAGCTATGGACCCCGCATTCTCAAGGGCCCCGCGCTAAATGCTTGCAAACTACCAATTCCGATTCAGTGATTCTGCACTATAGTACTATACTGCACTCAACTTTTATGAACGACTGCGTGTTTGAGGTTAGCGATTTTAGCCAATTATCACCGTTAAGTGGTGTTTTTATTCTAATACAGTGATGAATGGTAGTGTGGTATAATATGCTACGGGCCTCGCATTTTCAAGGCCCCCGTGCTAAATGTTTGCAAGCTATCAATTCCGATTCAGTGATCCTGCACTTGCTCTATTACTATAGTACTATACAGTCTTTAACTTTTTATGACCGACTGGATCTTTTTAGGTTAGCGATTTTAGCCAATTATCACCTTTTTAATTGGGGTTATTATTTTAACACATTAATTAACCCTTTATGGAGCAAGTGACTATATATGATCACCTGAGGACCGGTCAACCACATGCAAATATTGTAGCCACAAAGACAACATAACCCGCACCAATGTGGTCTGCAAAAACTGTTTTGAGGCATACCTCAGGCATTTCTTTTGTATCTATTTTATTGAATGTTATTCTTTAATTCTAATAGGCGAACACACAATCAGAGTGTACTTCATTACACAAGCTATCAATTCCGATTCAGTGGTTCTGCACTTGCTCTATTACTACAGTACTATACAGTCTTTAACTTTTATAAACGACTGGCTCTTTTAAGGTTAGCGATTTTAGCAAATAATCACTTTTTAATTGGGGTTATTATTATGTGGGCGATGTATATATGTGATACATATACGACGCATAAATAAATATGAAGGTATTTGAAATTGAAGTAATAGCCGCTGCACAAAGATGAAAACGAAAACAAAGTAACACTTACTGAAATGTCAGACATATTTGTCGAATTATCCGAATGAAAACAAAATAATTACTTTACTATATTATAATTATAATGACATCAGTTAAGAACCGGTGTGAGCGACTGCTAAACGAGCTGCGTAAATGTGAATAAAGAAACGAACTCCGTGCAGTGATCGAACCTACATCCACCCTGGAAGCAACCTTATACGCAGGTTCTGCTCTACCGACTGAGCTAACGCAGATCTCATGGTAGGCAGGAGTCCTTTAATCCTACACGTTGTTGGCTTCTCTACTCTCACGTTCGTATTTTAGGCACTAATACAATTTGGTTCTCTATGTCGGCAGTATGAAATCAAATTATGGATAATTTTTAGATCCGACAGAATATGATAATTATAAACGATTTAGGCCGCTAGTTTAGCAGTCGCTCACACTGGCGCCGGGCAAATATGGGTTATCATGTTCTGTCGGATATAAAAATTATCCATAATTTGAGTTCTTACTTTACTATGCAAATAAAAATGTTATGTTTTAATATGTGTGTAGATATGTTGCAGGACTCTGACATAATGTGCAGAACCTAACCAAAGGGTTGACACTCAAACTGAGAACCATGCAACATGCACAAGAAGGAATCCTGTTCCACATCACGCGGAGAGATCACAAGACAAAACAGGAGTCAGAGATATCCTAGAATCGATTTGAACACACAAGTGTCAATGGGCTGATCATGTTGCAAGAATGTCTAACAACCACTGGACTCACAACGTGGATCCCCAGATATCATATGTGAAACTGTGGCCGGCAAAACATAAGATGGCGTGATGAACTAAACAAGGTTTGGCTCCGCGATGCCCATGATAGAGGTCGGGCGAATCTTGGGAAGGTCTATGTCCAACGACGGACGCTAAAAGGTTGATGATGATGTATACTTATGTGCGATTTTAGGCAATTATCATTATTAATTGGGGTTATTTTATCACAATAGTTAAATGTGAGCGAGATATATGTGATACATATATAACGCATAAATAAATACGGATGCTTTTTGAAAACGAAGTCGTAGCCACTGCACAAAGGTCAAAACGAAAACAAAGTAATACGATTACTGAAATGTCAGAAATGTGTGTCGATCCCCGCACGGAGTTCGTTTCCCTATTCACATTTACGATTTAGGCCGTTCGTTTACCAGTCGCTCACGCCGACGCCGTGCAATTTTAACATATGATACAGTTGTAATGAAATACTCCCAGATCGTATTACCGGAAGCCGTTAAAAGGAGCGCAGATTTGAAAATAAGGAGTTGGAGATCTGAAGCGGTTAGCAACAGGTCGACAAAGAGGCCCGCTCCCCGTCAGAGGCAAGGGAGAGCCGGTTAGCAGCAGTTGAGCAGTTTGAGATTTGAATCCAGCAGCAGGTCTGGGGCGAAGAAGTTGGCTTCTTTCACTCGGACGGGTGGAAGAAAGGAGGCACAACCCTTGATCTTCTTAGCAGTAACTCAGAAAAGTGACCAACTCATTTAGAAAACTAAATGCAACAGAATTCCGTATCTCGAAGCTACCCGCGAACCGTCCCAGAGAAGAAATATATATCGACAGAAATAAGACCCCAGATTTCCAATTGAAGAACCTGAATTGTCGTCTTTTCTCTCCACCCACGCGTGAGAGCCTTTTCTCCGAAATTAATTTCCCTCCACAGAAAGTTCAGCTCCCGTCAGCAGACCCGGACAGAGTCCCCACACTAGTTTAATGCGGCCTTGTTGATTTTCCATGATTCTCTTCTTAATTATAAGCCAACTGCCAAGTCTCACACTTATCTAATCAAGTTGTGGCTTCCAATTTCTGTTTGGATTGGATTATTCCATCGAATACCTTCGGGAATACAAGCACAACGACGACATCTGTCAATGCGCAAGTGTAAATCCAAGAAAAAGTAAAAAGAAAACAAATATTGATTGAAGAGGTTCCGGACAATTACTGTTATAAGTTGCACTGATGACCGTGGATTTATCAAGCAAAAAACACACCTAAGGAAGACAGCGAAGATCTGATTACAACAAAAGAATCTAAGAATCTCATCTGACGGTAGAAACCCCGTCATCACACGACGAATCACGTCATCCAACTTCCATTAATCACAAGAGTTATATGGATTCTGACATCATTCGCTGTACTCTTGCGAGATCTTCTTGTACCGCTCAGGGAGGGAGATTGTAATAGAAAAAAAAGAAAAAACACTGAGAATTCGTATTAATTCTGAGTTGTCAAACTTGTAAATAATTCACTATTTAAATACATTGTAGATAAGTGATTACATCAGTATTATTACTTTCGACAGTGAGTAAATGATTTAACAGCACGGATCAGAATAAAGAAGAGTTTAGTTGCGATAAAAAGCAATACAAATTAAGATGAAGATAAATAGTAGCCAACAATTTAATCAAAATGATTTACAATACTTCATCTAATAAAATGAATAAAGTGATTATAACTTTTGCCAGAGATGTTGATGTCAATATTAAATGACTATTCAAATGGTTCTTCGGACGATTGAACTCCTTCTTGTTATTTGTGTTGTAAACACGACGTAGAAAATATCATTAAATGACTAGTTAATACAAATAAATAAAATTGGATTACCGATACTGAACTACCAGTTAATAATTAATTAAGGTGATGTAGTTCAATAGCTCAGTGGTAAGAGCGGTCGGGCGTTAACCGATCCACCCTCCGGCATAGAGGGTCGTGAGTTCGATTCTCACCGGGAACTCATTCTTTATTCCGATCGGACTGAGTTTAGTTGCGATAGAAAACAACAACAATTGAGACGAAGGTAAATAGTAGCAAGAAATTTATAATGACTTACAATACTTCGTCTAATAAGATGAAACCATAAATAAAGCCAGGGATTTTCATATGTTAATATTGAATGACTAGCTAATACCAGTGAAAAAGGATTCACGGAACTATTTGAATTTCTATGAAAAGATTTCTTAGGAAAACAAATAGTGAATTTGTTTCGGTTAAAAGAGTCTTATGGACTTTTCACAAGTCTGAAAGATTTATTCACTTTGTAAACCTTAAATATTTAACACAGCGTAGACGGGTACTTCAGATAGTCTCTCTCTCTCACATATATATATATATATATATATCACCTGCATGTATATTTTATGAAACAGAAAATGTCCAGTTTATTATTTATCTTTACATATGTATTTATAATTTTGTCAAACTCCAGTCTAGGTCGGAGGATGGAGTTGACTTTGATTGAACAATTGATTTGTTTAGCGGCATATCAACCCTTGATGGGTCATTTAATGCCGAAATCAGTTTAAAGTCTTGCGACTTTGGTGAAAGGTTATTCTTTTTTAAATAGGGTCTTGCGAATTTGGTGAAAGGTTATTTTTTAAAATAAAGTCTTTCGACTTTGGTGAAAGAACAGGTGGCACCTGTTTGGGGGGATCCTACCCCTCTGCAGTCAGCGCATTCTAGGCCGAAACCGACAGGGCCGGGCCCCTGTATAGGGAGGGGGTGTCTTACCCCTCTGCAGTGGATGCCGTCGGTGTATTCTAGGCCCCAGCCGACAGGGCCGTGGAGTTTTTTGTTGTTTTTCCACCATAACAAGAACAATCCTAATTTAGGGGCGGCAACATCTTCAATAAAATATTGGAAATGCAATCAGTGAAGCGTTGCCTCCACCTCACCCAACTAAAGTGTTGTGCTCGACAAATAATCATTTTCTGTCGGAGTAGAAGTGGGGTTTTACCCTGGAGCAGCCATACTTGTTGAATATGTTTTCGTTCGGATATTCTGAATTTTAACAATATCCTTATGCTCTAAATGTTATTCACCAAACATCTGAACACAATTGAACTACAAGTATTTGAAGAAGTACTTATCTCCGCTATTCACATGATACAAATACACACGGACATGCTTACATATTCTTGAAAAGCCCTCGTGTATAGGGTGCGTGCGCAGGTATGTCTAAAAGAAAGAACCGCGAGTTAAAACTGACTCTGTTCTCAAGTTTACTATTTATACCTTTCAGTGCTGTCAATTCTCTTACGATGAAAAGCACAAAAGAGTAATAATATCAACGCTTGCAAGAAGCAGAATCCGTTCAATTAGCAATGCAGATAGGTTTGTGTATTTTTGTATGAATTTGAGAAGCCGCTGCATTGATGTGTTTTTTTTTCTCTCTCCATCCGTTGCTTGCAAGACCAGGAAAAATATCATTAGTCCATTGCTGAACAAAGGCCTTTACCAGGTCCTTCCATGTCGACCGTGACTGTGCTAACCTCTTCCATGTCTTTCTATCTCATCTCTCCATGTCTTTTTATCTCATCTCTCCATCTTCTTCTCCTACTGCGTTTGCTGTCTTTAGGGCACCAATCTGTTAACTTTTTGCGCCATCTGTTGTCCGTACTTCTTACTAGGTGTCCAGCCCATCTCCATTTTTGTGTCTCAATTATTTCTATGATGGAGCGAAAAATATGAAACTGTTTATCTTTCACCATTCCTAAGCATATGTATGCATACCGGTCAATACAAGACAGACATGGCCGATTAAGCTATTGCGGGGCCTGGAGCATATGTTATAAAGGGTCCTTAAATGGAGAAGATAGTCATAACTATTAAAATGCGTAATTCTTTCACGAGTAAATTATTTTGTTTCATTTGCTAAACAGCCAATTAATACGACAAATATGTCTGACATTTTAGTAATAGTATTATTGTTTTCGTTTTGGTCCCTGTGCAGCGGCTATGACTTCAGTTTCAAATACTTTTGTATTTATGCGTCGTATATCAATCACAGACACCACACTTGCATTAATTACTGTGTTAATATTAACCCCAATTAAAGGTGATGATTGACTAAAATCGCTAACCTTAAACACCCAGTTGGTCATAAAAGTTGTAGGCACTATAGTAAAAAAGCAAGTGCAGAATCACTGAATCGTATTGGTAGTTTGCAGGCATGTAGTGCGGGGCTCGTAGCAAATGCTACATAGTTAATCTGCGTCACGTTTATGTTAGCTTGTCGAAGCAACAGTTCTCGCTGTGAATTCTGTCGGTAAGATGAGGATGATACTCTTAATAGAAATGATTAATTGAAAATTATATTAATGATGAATTACAGTAGACCATCACTAATCAGGCTCCATTGAAACCTGGTGAGTGCCGGATTAGTGAAAATGCAGAATCACAGAAGGGTTGCCTCTAGAAAATAGCTAAGCAACTCATCGTACCTTTAAAATATCGTGGAACAGAAACATTAAAAGAAAAACAAGTGAAATTTTAATGAAGTAACGTACACATAGATTTTAATGAAATAACGTACACATAGATTTTAATGAAATAACGTACACATAGATTTTAATGAAATAACGTATACATAGATTGTAACAAAGTAACGTACACAGATAAATGTTAATGAAGTAACGTACACATATAAATGTTAATGAAGTAACGTACACATATAAATGTTAATGAAATAACGGACACAGATAAATGTTAATGAAGTACGTTACTTCATTAACACTTATCTGTGTACGTTACTTCATTGTGTACGACAGACAAGTAACGTACAGAGATAGATGTTAATAAAGTAACGTACAGACACAAATAAATGTTAATGAAGTAACGTACACAGACAAGTAACGTACAGACACACACATTTTAATGAAGTAACGTACACAAAGATAAACAAAATTAAGGGTACAGATAAATGTACAGTAATTAACTAACAAAACAAAGTTGAGCAACTCCGCTTCCGAAGTAAAGACTAATTCACATTCAGGCAAAATGACATGTCTGCGAGTGTTGGGACTGTTAGGATCACCAACATCTTCATATTCAAACGTGAATCTTTACAAGAGGGCATGAACAGATCTAATGCAACCAAAACAGTGAGCAGCAGGTTGGTACCGTCACCCGGGAAAGTTGAATTTACAGTCTATATACGGAATATTAATTTTAAATTGGTGAAGGAACCGGATTACAGGTAGCCAGATTAGTGGAGGTCTACTGTGTTATCATTCATTTCTAGTCCCGTAAAAATCTCTTCAAGTACAGTTGTATTAAAATCTCCAATGAATGATGTTAACTTTTCCGCCATCTTGAATGTTATATCGCTAACTGAAATGGCGTGAAAGTTAAATGTTTTCCTTGTTCAAATTAGTTTTCATTTATATCTATCTTGAGATCTCCATAACGTTAGGCTGAAGGGCATAACAGTCTTCTGAATAGACTTCATCGATATATATCTTACGAAAGAAATATTCTTTGTAACATTTAAAGGGTAAGTTATACCTGTTTTTATACTAACTTCAGAATTTATTTTTTTCCCCCCACAAATATCTATGCTTCTTCCAAACCAAATAATATATTTTTAGAGCTAAAAATATAAATGTTCTCCGTATTTGTGTTGTGAGATTTTCTATTTATTAAGAACTACGTAGCATTACTGGCGTCAGTCGAAAATCTCTAATATTTCAGACAAATCTAACTTAGACTGTCCCGTGCAGAGTATTTCGGGAGAAGAGGCACAATAATGAGGCGGAGCAGAGGTGATGTTACCCATTTGCACTCATCCTTCTTTTAAATGCGGTGTCAGTCGTTTGTTGATTCTGGGATCTAGCACAGTTCTCCAGCTACTCTTCTTCATTACTGGGTCGCAAAGTCCTGCTGACTGAGTCACAGGTTGACAATAAATAAATGAAGAGTAAGTGAGAAACATATTGGTGACAATGAAATAAATAAGATTTGAAATATCCCTATATCTTAATAATCTTATTACCTTTGTCATCAATAATTTAATTGTTTAACTTTTAAAATCATAACAGTAATATTAGCCTTGGCATGGTTGAAAAACGACAATAGAGGTTTAATGAGAGAGAGAGAGAGAGAGAGAGAGAGAGAGAGATAGTAGGATAGTAGGCAAGACATGATTCATATGTGTACAGAGCGACAAGTACGTTCAACACCTCTATGCTTTTGAAACGAACACGCGTTTAGTTGCATTTGAACTTCGCGTGTGAAGTGGTCCTTTTTTTTTTTTAGTTGTATTAAGCTTAAGAAGGGAGAGAGGGGTTATAGGCAAGAGAGATTCATGTGTACTATACGACGAGTACGTTCAACACATCTAGGCCTTTGAAACGAACACGAGTTTAGTTGCAATTGAACTTGAGTCTTTTCTTTTTTTAGTTGTATTAATTTTATGCCATAACCTTGAAATAGAATAGATCTTTCATTCTATGTCACTGGGTCGCGATAGAAAACGTTTGTAGAACCCTAATCTAGCAGATCGTGGGGGGTACCATGCTGGCTTCTTCATCTCTAGAACAAGCGGATTTACTTTGAGGAGCCTGTCTCCTCTGCAAGTAGTTCTGGTATTAATAACAGAAGAATCCTTTACCTGGCTGCAAACAATGTCGTTGTGACCTTTATCCACACATTTTGCAATTGGATAGCTGGATTACTCATGTCTCGACCCACAGAACCACAACTGGTAATCGAACCCGGTACGCCGATTTCATTTTCTGATTTCTGACAACCGTTTCGCCATCTCGCGTTAATTAGGGTTCATCATTAGCAAATACATATTTTTAATATGTCTGTGGAAACGTTTTTGTTTTCTCGTAACTGTTTAAACATTTCCTAAAAAACAAAACATTAGTGCATGACAAATCTCCCGTTCTGCCTTCCCCATTCCGAAAAAAACATCCGCTATCAATATACCTGACCCGATCCACCCCTCATCAATGCACTGTCTATATATATATGTACGTAGAGAAAAAAGAAAGAAAAAGTTTATATATATATAAGTTGCAATTTATTTACATGACCAAATGAATATATGCAATCGGTGTTCGAACGTAGACACAATTTATGACGCCATACCTATTTTTATTATTTTTTTAAAGTTTTGATGTAAACCTTTCTGCATTCTATATTTTTTTTTTTTTTTTTTTTTTTCAGTTCAAAAAAAATCCTAATTTCAACTGCGTAAGAGAAAAAAATATTAGTTTCCGTATTTTTTGTTATTCGTGCATTTTAATTAATCACTGAAATTAAATTTCAGGGTAATGAGAATTAATTGCTTATTATTAATTTAGGTCTTTTGCAATCTGAGAAGTCTGGAGCCAGAACTGCCATTTCTGGAATCTTTAATCAGCACAGCTCAATTTTGAGAAGTTTGAACACGCCTTCTAATTTGTTTTGATTCGCATACTGCTCGACTCAGCATATAACAATTTGATTTGTACTTGGGCTTTTTAGACCTTATTTGTCGTTGGATACAACCGGTTCTCGTACGATCAACGAAGCTAAGCAACGTCGATCCTGGTCAGTACCTAGATGGGTGACCATCTGGGAATACCAGGTGCCGGAACCAGTTGGTGAGGAATTCCCTGCAATCATGCCGATCTCCAAACGTATTGAACACTTATTTCCCCCTGTGGATGCCTTCAGTAAGGTCAAGAGGGTGAGAGTGGAACTTTGGAAAAAAAACTTCCTCCATACTAAGCACCCAGCTATAGCAGCTAGAAGCTGTCCACCTATGGTCAACCTTGGCCTCAGATTTTACTCGCTTAGGTGAGACCAAATTATGACCATATTTGTATGCCTCGAATTATATGAAATGAGGAGACCTACACTGTGGGATACCTGTATATTAGCTCATTGTATTTGTCATGTGCTTTACATGAAAAATAAATGAGCTAATATACAGGTATCCCCCACCTTTCGAAATTTCGCTTTACGCCATTTGTTTTCGCTTTTACGAAAAAGGGGTGAAAAGCGAAAATATCGTTAAGCGTTTGTTTTGCAGCGAGCCGTTTTAGAGGTAGCTGCACCCTAACTTCTCTTTCCTACACTCCAGTCTCCTGTACCTCCGACCACCCCAACGTCTGGCGACTCAGCCTAACATGCCATCCTCACCGTTTTGGGAGGCTATGAACGCTCACAATGTTGTACTATATAAATTAATGGTAATTACTTTTGTCTCTTTAAGCTTTTTATAGGAACGCTCTACTATTGGAAATAGCGGGGAAAACCTGTATAATCTATTAGCCTCATTGTTCCTCTACTACACAAAGTGGGTGATTATTACATCACATACAATGGTGATCATTACATAACGATAATGGCATAAGTAACAGCGTGACTGTTGTATATTGTACAGGTCTATAAATAAGTCACATATGTACAGTATCGCCCATAAATAAGTACACCCCTACCA
>VCCN01003888.1:379651-391244 GCA_006491835.1 Architeuthis dux
CATTATCTGGTCTCCACACACCAAGAAATGCTAGAAAGATTAGTGGAGGGCTACCAAACTGGTGCTACAACTAAAAGATATGCCATATAAAGACACTCAGAATACTGACTTCATCATTACAAGAAATCACTGTAATATCGGGAATACCGCAGGGCTCGGTTTTAGGACTGGTCCTCTTCATGATATACGTTAGTGACCACTCTAGCATGTTATAAAACTTAGTGTCTCTGTTTGCAGATTATACAAAACTGTTCACCTACCTCCTGGAATATGATGCAGTATGCAACAATCTACGTAGCACAGATTCAATCCAGAATGACATTAACATAGTTGCACAATGGTCAGAGAGAATACAAATGATCTTCAACATAGATAAATGTCACTCTCTACATTTGTGATCAAACAACAAAACACATTAGTTATACCATACCTAAACAAACTAATACAATATCCGGAAACAATTACAAATCATCCAACTACACATCACACGACCTAACACAAGTAACTGAAGAAAAGGATCTAGGGGTGATAGTGGATGAGCAGATACACTTCAATAAACACGCAGAAGAAAAGATCAATAAAGCAAATCAGATGCTTGGCACAATACGCAGCACGTCCAAATATATGGACACCACTATATTCAAACACATGGACACCACTATATTCAAAATTCTTTACAAAACCCTGGTCAGACCACATGTAGAATATGCAAGCATTATCTGGTCTCCACACACCAAGAAATGCTAGAAAGATTACAGTGGAGGGCTACCAAACTGGTGCCACAACTAAAAGACTTGCCATATAAAGACACTCAGAATACTACAGCGTCCCACTCTCAAATACAGAAGATTCAGAAGTGACCTGATACACATTTACAAAATAACACACAACATGGTAGAAATGGACACAGATACTCACTGTACGATATGTAAACAGAGTAAACTCATGCTACACAAACACCAAGAACAAACAGATGTCACAGTAACAAATACCAAATACACCACCGTCTTGGTATTAGTGACAGATTTATGACATCAGGATCCTTTTCATGCTGGAACTCCGTTTCAGATAAGACAATAAACCCTATTTCTATTAAAATGTTTAAAAACAACCTATCAAAAGAAACTAGCTTACCACCACACGAGTATAAGAAATTCTAAAATACTCAAACCTTAAAAGCCAACCTCTGGTGTATCTTCAGTTGGTCATTTTTGTGATGTATAATTTTGTGATATATGGTTTTAGATCGTTTCATTTCTGCACAAAATGAGGATGGTTATTGCACATTTCAGGGTGATCACTGCGCAATCAAAGTTAAATCCTGATAAGAGACAGGTTAGGGGAAGATTTATGACACCAAGATCCCTTTCTTACTGGAACTCCCTTTCAGACAGTAGACTCTATTTGTGTTAACATGTTTAAAAACAACCTATCAAAAGAAACTAGCTTAGCACCCCACAAATGCCGACCCCTATTATATCATGTTTGTTATATATTTTGTGATATATTTGTTTTCCTCAGTCTTTCCGCGACGTCATTTCTGACGTCATTTCTGTTACGGTTTCTTTTTTGAATTTTGAAAATCACGTTTTACTTCGACTTCTTTTTAGTCGTTGAAAATATTGTTTTCATTTTTTTTTCTCTCTACATTTTGATATTAATTCTGTTCTTTTGTTCAAGACGTAATCAGTTTCTTTGAAACATATTATCTTTATCTTCTCCTCCAGGCAAAGAATACATTTCTTTTGATAAAATATTTGGTAAAAGATAGATATATAGTCTTTAGAAAATCTTTTGGTTTTATTTGTGTTTTAAAAAAACAAAAGCTAACATTGAATGAAAAATCTTCTGCTAGCAAATCTACAGTCGAAAAGCATCCGCGACGCTACGTGATGCAAGTCAGTCATTTCCCGACCCCCAACAATGTAGTGTGTTAAAGATGCTCCATGTTGATTTTACTACTATTTATTTAAAATGTTGGATCCTAAATAAATAACATTTTACATAGGGGATCATCAGCTGTTTTCCCATGGACCTGTTTCGGGGAGATTACAAAACAGTACACGTGTTTGTTACCATGGGTTCCCCCCAGCTGTGTTAAAATATCTTTTATATTAACTTGATAAAACCAAACGTATTTTTGGGTGAATCCATCACAACGCGAATGAAATGGAAAATATTTAACAATACAAAAGTGAACATGACTCAAAGAAACATTGTACTTATATTAAATACTCTCCATGAGGAAGAATAAATGAGTGGCCGCGCATAATAAGTGCCCAACGCACCATCTTTAAAGTTGATATTTTCGTTATTTTTAGAGCTACAATGCTCATTTTTTTATTTTGAAGCTTGGACACTCTATGAATCATAATGCTGACGGTTCAAGCTTTTAAAAAAACTGAGCATTATAACTCACAAAAATATCATCTTTTAACAATGGTTCGTTGGGCATTTATCATTCGCAGCCACTCATTATTCTTATTCATGGCGAGTATTTAATATAAGTACAATGTTTCTTTGAGTCATGTTCACTTTTTGTATTGTTAAATATTTTACATTTCCTTCACGTACGTATTTGGCGTGGTAATGGGTTCACCCCAAAATTACGTTTGTTTTATCAAGTTAATATGAAAAGATATGTTAACACTGCTGCGACCACTCAAGTATTCTATGCGAGTAACCGATGAAACAGTGACTATATATATCCTGTCTTTTAGTTTACTAACACCTGATAGTTCGCGGACTCATTGTTACGGTGAATCAGGTCAGCGATCTTCATTTTCTTTTCAATTGAGACACGTGGACAAATAATGAGCCAATACAAATCATGTTTGAAGAAAGGTTTGTCTACATTGCAATAAACATTAATTTCGTCTCGTTGCATCGCTGTCGCTCTTTGTCTTTTTTTTTCTTTCTTGAGACAACTTTTAAAAGGCATTTCCAACGACATCAGCGATGAGACCTACCCAAGCATGAACGTTGTAAGAAAGCACACACACCAGGGATGCCATTTTGGCCATTTTATGGCAAGCATTTGGCCATGAACTTTTTGGTTTGGCCATATTTAAATTGTTGGCATTGTTTTCATTTCCTTCGAACATTTTATTTTTTTTTAAAATGGTAAAAACATTTTTAGAAAGTAATTTGTGTGCTTCCAATCCATAAGACCTTCGTTTCCCCAGGAGATTTGTCACTGTGAAAAAGTCGATTTTAGGTTATGCAGGGGGGGTCTATTTACAATGTAATTGTAATGCTAAACTGGACCCTTACTTTCTACCACTCTTACGGAACCAATGTCTTTTTATAACAATTTTTGCATTTGGCGCACATACAGACACACACACACGCACATACAGACACGCACACACACAATCTTGCTGATCTTAGCACTGCTGTTGTTGTTTCTGTCGATGGTTGATAACTGGAAAAGACCCAACTTCACACATTGACCTTAACGATCTCCCAAACGGTCTATCATTATTCCACGACAATGAATTCTTAGGATTATAAAGATATTAAGCAATGAACTTACCTTTTCTTTCCCCTTAATTTTTTTCAAAAAGAAGAAAAAAAAATTTCTGAGCTTCTAAGGAAAAGGAAAAGGAAAAAAAAAAAAAAGAAAAAGGAAAAAAAAAAAATATATATATAAACAAACTGTTTCTCATAAAAAGTGCAGAGACATTTTATTTCTTATTGAGCTTTCCATATTGAGCTTTTCTTATCGAACGTGATTAACTTCTAGTGTGGTTCGTATCTTTTCTTTTTATGGGCAATAAAACCTTTTGTTTATTCGCTTTGTCTCGTCAGTATATATTAATACCACTTGCACAGTGGGATAAGGAGGTGTGATTGACGTAATGGGGCGGACAATGGAATCGGCGACCCGAGTTCAAACTCCGGTCGAGGTCGTTTACGTTCACTTTGCACTAATGCCCTATGGGAAGGACAACTCTGATTCCAAACCAGGGAGTGGCGACCCCCTAAGGCGGTTTGACGCCCAATTTGACGTCTTTCCTGCAGCCAAGCTAATGCCAGACGTATCTCTCTCTCTCTCTATCTCTATCTCTATCTCTCTCTCTCTCTCTCTCTCTCTGCTTTCCTCTGGACTACATCAGCAAGGCTGAGAGGGGGATTCTGACGACTGGGTATCCCATGATCTCCAAACGCTTCACCCAAGCAGGCGCCCTGGAGGGGAAGTTCCATTGACTGTAAAGACCATTCATTCCATTTCGGGGGTCAGCGCTAACAAAAGACGAAACCTTGGCGACGTATACACGTCTCCTCCGCTTTACGAAAGTTCACATCGCTTTTACGAAAGAACTCAAGCCGCTATAGTTTTCATCTGTGTCTGCACATCTGTGCTTTATTACGGTTTATTTTGTGTTGAAAATGGCGGCCATTTGAAAGAATTACTTTTCCGTACACATGTTAATTAAATTCTCCTTTGTATATATATATATTTCCTTTGTCAAAAACAATTTTTAAAAATCATTAACTACAACGATATGAATGTTTTAAACCACTTCGCGACTTTTTCGCCACTCTGTAGTTACTGGCAAATCATTGCTAGAGTCTCGCACACGGCTACAGTTGTGGGATACCCGTGAGGATCGATCTCACTTACAAAAGCGAGTTGGTCTGTGAGATCAGCTTGCTAATCATCGCGCCACGGTAGGCGCCCACTATGCCAGTTTCATAATAACTCTCTTCCAATAGTTGACAAAAGAAACATGAGAGGAAAAAAAGAAAGAAATTAAAAACAACTTTGGCAACTATTCGTTTTTTTAATGGTTGATCTATCTATTTATTAAATAAAAATGCTTCTAAAGGAATCTCAATTTACACCTCTAGTACTATGCAAAAGTCGTTATCTGTGTGTGTGTGTCTGCAGTGAGCATCACGGCCAAACTAAATCACAGGGGTCTGAGATTTTGCATGGATATTGACTTAATCCAGGGATAAAACAGGCGATTTTGTTTTTGGAAAATTCCAACACTATTCGATTCACAGTGCAAGTATTATGGAGAGAGAATGAGAGAATGTTTATATGTGTGGTAGAGAAGAAAAGGGTAATCTCGTTAATAGTCAAAAGCGAGGAAAACTTTTAGGAGTCTAAAATGAGAACTCCCCCCGACACCTTTTTAGACGTCAAAATCAGGACGGGGACTATTTTTTTTCAGGGGGAGGCATACACTTTTTTCACGTTTTAGGGGTCGAAATTGGGAACTTTCTCCTTAAGGATAAAAATCGAGGAGTTTCTTACTCTTTCAGTGGTCAAAATTCGTGGGGAAGTTTGTTTGTTTGTTTTTTCCTTTTTAGGAGTCAAAATCGAGGGGGAATTCCCCCCCCCTTTTATGGAATCTCTATAAAATATCATTTGTTTTCCCGTGCTTTCATATTTGAAGTTATTTTCCCCTGGGCAACACCGGGTAACCCTGCTAGTTTCACATACGTATTCAAGATTAAACTACAAATTAATGCAAGTGATAAAAATGTATGAAACTTAATAAAACAATTACACGCTTATCAGTACAGAGAAACATTTACCAGGTACATTTTATTTATTTTTTATTTTTTCCTAAATTCTTCTATATATCTCATCTGATAACTCCCAAATTTGCCCTATTAATTTACTTTCTATCCCAAATGATCCAAATTATTCTTAAAACTATTTATACTTGTACTATTTTTTACATAAGCTGATAAACTATTCCAGTATTTCAAAATTCTCTGGGAGAAAAAATCGATTTGTTTTTGCGACTAGCTAATATCTTAATGACTTATTAAACATTAGAATTCCACTTGTACTCGAGATATCGCGGGGTGGTGGGCACACAGGTCGCGTTATTTCATCCGTCTGTTTTGTTTTTTAAATTTGTATTCTCGTTTATTTCACAATGTATTACAATCCACTTGCTAGGCCCGTTAAAACTTTACTAGAGCCCCGTTAACTGTACAGTTTCGGAATCACGTTCTCTATTCTGTCCATTGCCAGCCCCTCAAAACGCAGGACGAGGGATTGGACTTTCTCGGTCTGAATTCAGAGTTGTCCGTTTCCTAGAATGGTTGCTAACCAAAGCTGAAGTGCTAAGTCTGTCCTGCTATTTACTCATAGTTATTTTTGGGGGGAGGGATGGATTCATGTATTTCCTAAGGGCGTTAGTGTGAAGTGAACTGTCTCAGCCGGAGTTTGAACTCGTTTCATTGATTCTATTTTCCAGACTGTCAACCGTTAGGCCCCCGCCCCAGCGACTATTTGTAACCTTGAATAATTAAGATCATAATGTCGAGTTCCTTACTTGATGACTGAGGTCCCGCACCCCCAATTCAAACCCAGAGCGCAGAAGTACGAAAACCAAAACGAGCTTGTCTTATGCAGACGTTTGTTCTTAATGGACGACGGAAATAAAAATGGCCAACAAACTCCGCTCCTGACATCAGAAGATTTTCGTTTCTGGCATCAAAGTAGCTTTCATTCGAGATTTACTTGTAATCCACGCGATTAACTGATCGCATTCTGAGCCCTCAATGGCCTGGAGGCTGTTTTGCTCTCCAATCTCATTATCCTAGCGCCGTTTCTCAGTGGCTTTTGATGAGTTTTCCATTAGCAAGCGTCCTTAGAATTATCAAAGATTCGGAACACAAACTGACATCGACGAAATCTACGATTCTTTGCCAATCTGATATGTGCCGCGACGCGCCGCCGCCCCCGCCACCGTATTCTCTTTCTCTGATTTTCATTCTTTTTTTCTTCTACTCTTTTCTTCTTCTTTTTTTTCTTCTTTTTTCTTCTTTTTTTTCTTCTTTTTTTTTCTTTTTTTCTTCTACTCTTTTCTTCTTTTTTCTTCTCTTTCTTTTTTTTCTTTTTTTCTTTTTTTTCTTCTTTTTTCTTCTACTCTTTTTTCTTCTACTCTTTCCTTCTTCTCTTACGTTCTTCCTTTCTTTCTCCGCCTATTAGTCTTTTCTTTTGTTCTCTTCTTTCTTTAAATATGCACTATGGTCAACTGACCGTATATGCCGGTATATCTGACGGATATTTAATTAGCAAGCCTAAAAGTCAGGCCATAAATGTGCGAGTTCTCTTCCTTGCAGATTCAGACATATATAGGAGGAAACGAGAGGTGGTGGGAGTGCTTCCGTATATCTGTCAGTCAGTGACAGTCATCACTAGTAGAGTTGCTCACGCATCTAAAAAAAAAACACAAGATGCAAATATTACACTGCGGTCAATGTGCTGGTATTATGACTAGGGGGCCGTCTCCCGATGCTTGACATGGACAGTTATGGGGCTTGGGTGTTTTGCAGTTAGTGGTGGTCCTCTGTAAACCGTTCGACTTTATAGTTCGGCATATACAGTAGTCCTAAAAATATGAAATCCTGGATTTGTACTCGAACACTAACCACTGGCGATGGTGGAAATATCTTAACCAAAAGGCAAAGCGTTCCTTTTTTTCTTTCCTACTTGTTTTTTCTCTATGCGTTATGATTTCTAAGCTCAGCTTAGTATGTTAAATGACCAGGAGTAAATGAGGGTAGAAAGATTATAAAGCGACTTCCTCTAAATGGGTGGGCCTGCTTGTTTTGAAAATCAACATTTTGGAATCCTGACATTGTTTGGACTCTAACACCGACCACCGGCGCCAATGAGAAATACGCAACTATCTCAGCCATAGGGCAGGGCATACTCTTCTTTTCTTACCCCTGTTTTTGTTTTTCTTCTTTTTTTTTATTGCTATCTTTCTTTCTCTGAGATTTTAGATGCGGGAGCATCTCTAGTAGCGATGCCCGTCACCGACTCACAGGTTGACATAGCGAAAAGCCCCCCCCCCTTCTTCTATCTATGTCTGAAAGTGCAAGGGAGAGAACTCGTGTTATTTTGACCTATTGTATTGACAGATTGGTCTCGTTTGACATCGGGCTTCGCGGCCTTTTGGCTAAGATCAAAGTGTAGTATCTGTTCTTCGAAACCACCATGGCCTCGAAGTACAGGGAGCCACGGCCCATCAGGGTTCCTTGTGGCATGCTCGGGTATCGTCCTGGGAGAAGTTGCACAGGATATCTTGGCCAGCTGGTCGGGTGGCGATCACCATTAGTATGCTCAGGATTCGTCCTGAGAAGCTTTTGGGATCCCCCCCCCTTTATCCCGGTCCTCGTTGCATTTGTCTCAGTGACAGGGATTCTCCCCCCTCAAGTCTCTAGTCACGGGGGCATGGGATCCCCCTCCCCCTACTGAATCCTGCATTAAATGACCCACCCAGAGTCGATGTGCCGTTAAACAAAACAATTAATCAATCGTTTGACATCCTTCCAGGGGTGGCAATCCATGAAATCTAACTAGCGCATATATGGTCTGACTTTCAAGCTTGTTTATCATGCTTTCTTTCCTCGTTGACTTCCTCTCTTTCTTCCTCGTCGCTTCTTATCATGCTTTCTTTCTTTTCTTTTCTGTCCTCTCTTTCTTCTCGCTTATCGTTGCATTAATAGTCTCCCCTCCCCCCCACACACACACCGAACAGTACACCAATCAGAGACGTACAACAACCAGTTACAAAAAGAATCAACACGTGGACAATTATCGATCTCTATTTAAAGGCAATTTAGCTGAGATTCTAATTCTGATTAGAGTCGATTAAAATATCGTGGAATCCCAAATGAGCCAAACTCTCTTCAGGAAATCGCAGACACGCCGTTTATTTTTGTGTTCTTATGTTGTGAAAGTCGTAATAGCGGTCATCAGTTCTTTTACACCCTCGAAATATCCTCATGGTATTTTCATTCATATCAATTGTGATTTGATTCAATCTATAAATGTCCTCAGCAACACCAACTAGTCTATTATTAACCCTTTCAGACTGTACAGATCGAAATATTTCGTTGTTGTTTCATAAAAGATAAAAGATAAACTATCAGAGAGAAGAGTAGGTTTAAGGGTGTTAAGGCTGCTCCCAGTTAAGGCTCGGTCGCGTAATTGGTAAAGCAGACCGGGATAAACGGTGCTTCTCCTGGCTAAGGGATGTGGGTTCGAGTCCCACCCGAGGCGTATTCTTTATTTTCCAATTAACGCTATTTGCTAACTGTCGGAGGGTAATCTGTCTGAGCAAAAGTTGCGATAAAAAGCAACTGATCAAATTTAAGATGAATGTAAAAAGTAGTCATAACAATTTAAATAATAATGATATAACAACGATTATTTTCATTATTATTTGATTAGTAGATGACGTATTGTAAATCAGTATTATTAATTTTTAGACTACTAGATGAAGTATTGTAAATCATTATTATTAATTTTTAGACTACTATTAACCTTCATATTAATATTTTTAGTTGCTTTTTAATTACAACTTTTACTCAGGCCGATTAGCAATTTGATTTGAATATCGTTTGCCAGTTGGCTTCAATAGCTGAATTGGTAGAGCAACAGGGCGTAAACCTGCACTCCCAGGGGGGGTGTGAGTTAGTCTCACCTGAAACTTGTTCTTTGTTTCCGAACAAGACCAATTTGCTAGTGGCGTGACTTCAAGGATTAAGGAATCAGTGCTCCACTATTGTGGCCTTGTGCCAAACTAACCTAAGCTTAGTAACTAAATATAATCACGAATCTGGTCTTGCCTGGTGGTTGACAACGTTACTTATTCCCCATCGGTGCTAGTGGTCGGTGTTCAAGCCCAGGTATATGTCAGGATTTTAAATACTTCAAGTCCTTCATGACCATTCTCGCCTTATCGATCGTGCAGCACAGTGGTAATTATATATATGAACATTTTAAATACTAATGAAATACCATGTTGCTTTGCAAACGATATAGCTAGGAGGCGATATCTAAAGCACTTTAGTATCCGGAAAAAAACTCATGGTAGTTGCATAAAGCGACCATTCCTGGCAATTAACCAAATTTTCCGCTCACAGACACTCGAAAACGAGTTCAAGTCAACATTTTATTGCCTTTCTTCTTTTATCAACGGCAAATTTCAGCCGTTCTCCTATAGCGAATGTCTTTGTTTCGCCCCTACTTTTTGCGTATCCCTACCCTGCATCTCTTTCTTTCTCCCCGTCCACTTCACGATCTTTGTGTCGCAATTCCATTTTTAGAATCTCTTCTCTACACTTACCCCTTTCAACGTAAATTCTTTTTAAGTGTGACAGACGAACAGACAGAAAATGTGACAGACGGACGGACACGTTGCTTACGCTTTCTTTTTTCGTCATTTTTCTCCTTTTACTTCTAAAGCTAATCCGTATGAATTAATTTATAACTAATTCCACTGATCAAGCTAAGTAAATGTGTGTATACAACAACGAATTTTTTAAGGGATGTTTTATACAATTTATGCAATCGTTATTTGTACGTCCCAGCCTGCACAAAAGCACTGTAAAATGTTTACTATTTAATCTTCATCAAAAACTAGTGGCTCTCATGTGATGCTAATTCTGTCTCCACGAAATGCGTAGTATTAGTTCTCGTCTGATAGAAGACGTTAAGCAACCGGCGCCGAGCTTTTAACGGATGAGTAGACATTGAGAAATAAAAAAAGAATATTTAAAAAAACCTTGCATCTTTTCGACTAATAGCAGATAAAGACAGAAAAAATCAGTTTAAAACTGTTAGTGTCAGCATTCATGTTTGTTGTTCTATATTTGGAAATCTTCCATGAAGAATATTAAAAAAAAAATTACTGTTCTGTTTTTGGGTTGTTTTTTTTAAAATAATCTTTGGAAACCTTTCGTACGTTTCCAAGTGATCAAAAGAAATCGCTCATTTATCACTGGTTCGTTTTTAGCACACGAGACAACTTTAAATATAAAGCAAAATGAAGCGAGATAATAAAATAAATATCAGTTTTTCGTACAAGGTGGGGCATTTATATCTGACACATTTATAAGAGTCATAAAAAATGTTAGTAAAAGAGATAGCTACTATATACGGTACATGATTGGAAAGTACACAAATCAGAGATTTTACTGTGATGTTACTTTTATTCTTATTCTTTATTTCATAAAAAAACACATAAGACAAATTGGCCACGTTTGAATTCTTGCATTCACAACATATTATTCATGCAATGTCTCTTGATCAAAAGAGCGGATGGTTTCAGTGATGTTTACCTTCAATTCATCGATAGACGTTGGACGTTTCTTTTTTTTTTTTTTTAAACTTGGCCCTTCAGAAATCCTTATAGGAAGAAAAATCATTAGCTTTGCCAAAACTGCTTCCGGCTCGAATGATTGCAAATGTGGCAGATGTAAATGCTCCACTCTGTATTTTCAGTATTCGATTCTTAAATGTTTCGATATGTAAAGTCGCACTATACACTGAAACTAACAGTTGTATGGCTAATTCTGGATGGACTCCGGTAAGGCGCTGCCACGGAAAGGCGAGCTGCGAAGGATATGGGATGCTAGTTCGAATTTCGTCGGGGGCTTATTCTTTATTTCCGATGTACGTTGCTTGCTTAAAGGTCGTAGAATGACGATCCGAGAGTTGCGATAAAATGCAGAAAACATAAAATGAAAGAAATACTAAGTGGGTGTGTGTGTGTGTGTGTGTGTGCTGAGCTAACGAAGGTCAGATGGTGGGAAGGAGTCTTTTATC
>VCCN01003888.1:607536-624273 GCA_006491835.1 Architeuthis dux
TTAATAATAATTTAATTGTTGCTTCCCTTAGAACTGGCATTACTTGTGGGACAAATCGGGAGTTCTATAGTTGTTTGTTGTTAGTAGCATAATAAGAACACCATTAAAATGTTGAAGAAATAAATAATTGTCCAACTCCAGTCCAAACCTGGAGCTGACTTTATTTTTCTACCGTAACAAAAATGACAAGAACAAACCTCACTAAATCTTTTAAAAATCCCTTCCGTCCCGGAGAAGTTATTTGTTCGTCCCGGACACATTTTTACCGTCCCCGGGACGACGTTAATTTCGAGCCATAGAGAATAAAGATCCCAATTAAGTATTTCGTGACATTTACATTTTCTAATGTCCATGCAGACGACAAAACCTCCGTACTATACTTTTGAATGACAGGGATTTGGGATTCTCCCCCCTCAAGTCTCTAGTCACGGGGACATGGGATCCCCCCTACTGAATTCGGCACTAAATGACCCACCAAGGGTCGATGTGCCGTGAAACAAAACAATCAATATACTTTTGAAAAATATATCTCTAATCAAGTGTTATAAATTTGTAGAACCGGAAATCTTCGAAATCGTTTCGAGCTTCTAAATACTAAATTTATTGGATCTGTTCGTTGAAAATCGCCTCGTTTTTTTAATATTTGTTCTGATGAAAAAAACTTTTTAAAAAAACGACAAATGTAACAAAAAATGGATTACAAATTCGTCGTTAATTTCATGGGAACTTGCGCGCTAAATTCCAACTTTTTGAAAGCAAATCTATATTCGCTTTAATTGTTCGTTCTATTTTGGTAACAGACAAAAATATTAGTGGAAAAAAACATCTCGCCTTTGGCGCATAGCCAACCGCAGGAAATGAACAGGAAAATGTTTATTGCCATCTTTTGCTATTCTTAGCTAAACTCTTAACTCCTTTTATCTTCTAAACCCCGACAGCTATGGCCTCCTTGGATGAATATCTTAATTCAGGATGGGAGATCGAGGCTGCTAAGTTTTTTTTAGTGTCTCTTGTCTTGGGCCGCTTTAACCAGTTCTCCGCCAAATACTTTTGTTAACATTGTAACTCCTGTGCTGGGTTTTTTGTTAACGTTGTAACTTCTGTGCTGGGTTTTTTGTTAACGTTGTAACTCCTGTGCTGAGTTTATTGTTAACGTTGTAACTCCTGCGCTAGGTTCTTTGTTAACGTTGTAACTCCTGCGCTAGGTTCTTTGTTAACGTTGTGTAACTCCTGCGCTAGGTTCTTTGTTAACGTTGTGTAACTCCTGCGCTAGGTTCTTTGTTAACGTTGTGTAACTCCTGTGCTTGGTTCTTTGTTAACGTTGTAACTCCTGTGCTGGGTTTATTGTTAACGTTGTAACTTCTGTGCTGGGTTTTTTGTTAACGTTGTAACTTCTGTGCTGGGATTTTCTTGTAATAATCTATGAAAATAGAAATTCTTCGTTCTCTAGTTGCCATCAAAGTAAACATTCAAATTTCCTTTGTTTGCACAAGGAGATGCTGCCATCTGGCGGTAGAATGACACACTATCGTTAGATTAGTTATCTTGACCGTGGCACTTGTTAAGACGAGTTATCTCGTCCGTGGCAGCAAACATGTTAACCCTTATAGCACTGTCAGGCGGATATATCAGACTCGATAACGTAGCCAAAAACACTATACGGGCGATAGATCGGCCTAGAAAGGCCAGCCGGACCAGCTTAAAAACTGAAGAAACCTTTGGTGGCTGTTTTGGTCGACGGTAATGTTTTTTGCTATATGGTCAAAAAGGCCATACCGGGAGACAAATCAATCAACTTAATTTCAAATTGTTTCATCTGTCCCGGAATAAATGGGCAATGGGACAAATGTATCCCATCATGATTTTGATTTTTCGAACTATGGAAAAAAAATGTTATTTAATGAAAGAATATTTTTCTTTAGCCATTAAATAACAATTAACCATTTTGGCTTTTTAAAAATTCAGGCATTAAGCACCTTGATAGGTTAATCTTGAAATGGTAAAGTAATTTTTTATACGAAACTTGAACACTTGGAAGAAAGCTTTTTGGGTGACTTTCTTGGATAATTTAAGTTGTTTTTGTTACTACCTTTTACGCCAAACTACAAAATCTACATCTTAAAGTACGCACTTAAAGTAGCTGTCAGAGCTTTGCCAAAGATTTTTAAAAAATCTTAAAACGCTAAGATTCCCAAATTGCTCCAAAGTTTTTCTAACTTTGCAAAAGTGTAGTGATTTATTAAAATTAGTTTTTCAACTTATGTTTCTTCTTATTGAAAGATGTTTTGGCTTTTCGTTTTAACCCTTTGTGTACTAACAGTACCTTTTACGCACTACGGGTTTTGTCGATTAATTTGTGTCCTAGCGATAATTGTAAGTCAAATGTTTTCCAATAAAGTGTTTACCTGATTGATTAATTATTATTCAATGTTTATTTGTCTTTTCTATGGCCTTTTTAAATATGAATAATGAAAATATAATTAAAACTGATTTCAAAGTTTAAACTAATCAGGATATAAAGGGTTAATAACCTATTGATCCGCCCCAGTTTCATCTGGGGGCTTTAGTGGGTTGTATTTTGGTGGACAAATCACTTAGAGTTTTCTCTGTCCTGGGGCTATAAAGGGTCAGGGTGGAGCTGGGAAGTCTAATCGATAATCGGGCTAGTGGGGTGGCAAAGACTAATCAATAATAGACTCTCTTAGAGATTTTCTTCACGTATTTCTCTTGTCTTTTTATATCCGAGCTTTTCATTGCAGTCAGGGATCGATCTAAAACAGTTTCTCTCGGATGAGAAATAGTCATACATTACGATGTATGTGTGTGTTTATATACCCTTTTCTTTCATTTTTCTTTAGGCTACCCCTCTCCCCCCCACCCTTAAAAAATAACGTTTGCCTCTTATTAAGTAGTTGCATTAATGCAGAAGGGGGAAAAAAGCAGCAGTGCGTGACGGTGAGTAATTCGCAAAATTATCACCCGGGTAAAACTCTGAAAGACACTAATGTTATATCGGTGTGTATATCCAGATTCCTTCTGAAGTAAGATTTTGAAAATATTTTCGTTTCTCTCTGATTTGTCTTATTTCTGAATCAATAGTGCAGTTCCCATTCCAAAGGTGCATGTTGGAACGGATACGACTTTATGGTGCGTGGCCAGACGTCCCCCGTGCCGTCCGGTGCGAGATTTGTCCTCCTTTTTGGGGTCAGATTGAAAAACTTATTCAGCATACCTATACGGATATACATAGACCGGTTGGAACTGAAAGCCAACGGCAACTACATATAATAAAAAATATGTTAATGGTTGTTAACTGTTAATGTATTTTTATTACATGTTGTTGCCGTTGTCAACACTGCTGATGAGCCGCAGTGTAGAATCATGTTGTCAACATGTGGGAGAGGGTCAGTCTGTCTCCCGGAGGTCGATTTGCAATTCATCATTAACAATACGTCCAAGAGAGTCGATCTTTCCAAGTCCTTCTTTTTGGTCTGCAATATCCTCCTTTTTGGAAATGTGGCAATGACCCCCCCCCCTCGGTAATAACCTTTGTGGTCTCCTAGGAGGCCGCAGACCCCCAGGTTGGCAACCCTGGGCTAGAGTGTCCTCCTCTTTGGAAGTTTGGAGATGGCCACCCTAGTAGAGCAGCCTGTCATAATTGTCATCATGTAAAATAATTTTGAATGAAATACTTTTGTGTAACCATTATCAGTGAAGAGCGAAAGTCAGGGGAGATAATTTATAGAAATAAACTGTGTTCGCTTAATATCCGACATGAAGTTAGCGTGTTAGAGACACGTTACATCAGTGACGCTAAGAGAGGCAGAGCATCCTTGTGTTTTCGTTTAATGGCCGACATGAAGCTAGCGTTTTAGAGAAATATTTATTTTTATTAGATTTCTCAAGAACCGCTGATCCAAACAACTTCAAACGCGCCACTGCAATGCCTTGTGTGCTGGCTAATATTTCTGGCGAGTTCTTCGATTGTAGTGAGATTAGATACAGTTGACTCTATCCTTTTCAACTAGGGATATGTTCGCCAGTGGATGCGTGAAAACCGCGGATAGTACCGAACACAATTTATTCTATGTTCTTTTCCTCCACATACCAGTAAGAAAATGATATAAACTTATGTTTGCTTCTAGAAAGAGTTTTTAGTAATAAGGAGAAAGAAAATGTACCTTTAAATCAGCGCTTGCTCTCATGGACGAGAGGTTACGATCAAATCGCGGTGGGGACACCGGCTCTCGTACGATCACCGAAGTTAAGGTTTAATTTATAAATTGGGTGGGGGGGATAAGAGGTTACATCGAGGCTGTGCAACTGGTTCTCGAGGTATTCATAACGACTGGATACTTTCCGGACACACCTCGTATATATCTTGAATATTTTCCCCCCAGCCAATAGTGGAGATATACGAATCATTGTGGTGACAGTTCATCACCTGCACTTTCCATTAGAGCGTCTTGCAACCACTGTCACTTTTAACTTATTTATTGTTTTCAGCCGGGGATTTCTTTCTCGTGACATTTCGCTAATCATGCTGTAGAAGCCCACAACATTGCTTTTCATTTTAATTCGAACATGTTAAAGATTCGTTTACATTGTTTTGTTTGTATTATTTTGTTTTTTAAGCAAATGCTCTTAAGGGATTTTTACAAAACAAGACTTTTCTTTTTGTCTTGAATTCTTTTGACATTTTACGTTTGCCATCGAGTGTTTTGTTGTGTTTTTTTTTTCAAGATTAGAATTACGTTACTGCCCGAGACTATGAAGCGAAACTCAGTTTGACAGTTTAATGGTTAGTTATTTCACTTTGTTAACTGCGCAGCACCCGGACAGAATTGATGGAAAACCAAACAAGATTTAGGCATGAAAATAAATCCCGGTATAAGATTTTTAATGTAAGATACGAATTTTACATCGTTCAAATTGACTGTATTTCGACTAATCTGACAGCCGTGGTTTTAATCTTGTCGTATTTTCAGTGGTGGAAATCGGAGTGGGAGGGATACGTCGGGGCGTACGGTGTATACCTAGTTCTCAATTTCCAATGTTCCAACGCCTACCAATGGACGCATTACCGTATACCTAGTTCCCAAAATGCAGCCTTGCCAAAACACATTTCCATCACTGCATATTTTGGTGATTGTGGCGAAGGTGCCATCTCTATTAAAGTGCAAGTTAGGCAAGTTTCAATCGACTACTTTTTTTTGAGTAGAAACGTCCTCATTGAAAATCACGTATGTCATCCTAGATTCATCGATTTGTTGTCACTCGCAGCCAGGCCAGTTAGAGGGGTAGTGTTTCGGCTTCTCTCATTGAGCGTAGTATACGATCGGTCTCTTTCTTAGAAGGATTAACGGAATCGCCACAGGTCTCTCTCTCTCTCTCTCTCTCTCTCTCTCTCTCTCTCTCTCTCTCTCGCTACATGATCTCCAGCACCCGGCTGCTTACGGCACCCGGTATACCCAGACGGTCACCCATCTAGATACTGATCAGGCTCGACGTTGCTTAACTTCGGTGATCGTACGATCATCGTACGTCCAACGCTATTTGATCGTAACCTCATCCACGGGAGCAAGCGCTGATTTAACGGTGCATTTTCTTTCTCCTTATTGCTAAAACAACTCTTTCTAGAAACAAACATAAGTGTATATACACTGACGGAAAATAAAAACTCTGTGGCGGAAGAAGGACATGCATAATACCCGTGCTGGACACGTTCAAGGCTTGAAATACATGTTTGGGTATTTGGAAAACAATTACGCAACATAAGATTAATAGATAAATGTATATTTCAACTCTTAATTATCTCATTGTCACCAATATTTTTTCTCACTGATTCTTTATTTATTCATTTATTTATTGTGGACCTGCGTCCCAGTCAGCAGGACCTTGCAATCTAGTAATGGGTCGGGACCCCTACTTTGAAGAACCCTGCTCTATAAGTTATAAATACCAGACAAACCCAACTGAAAGCAATTTTTAGTTGTAGCAATGTTAACGTTCTATATACACTGGCGGAAAATAAAAGGGGAGGGGAGAAGATATGGATTCATGCCTTTCCCAGGGGCATTAGTGCGATTGGCTTAGTGGTATCTATGTAGGCGTTTATGAAGTTCTTCTGCAATTTAGATGTTTAATAACTTTAATATACGGTATAAATATCTGTCAGATTTTTCTCAAGTGAAGGCATGTTACAGCGTACCTTTACTCAATAAAGTCTCACGCTCTTAAATATATTCGTGCTAAGACAATAAATGTCAACAGTCTTAGAACTCAAAAACAGGTGCAGAATGTTGGTGGACTTCAAGAAGATACACTGACGGAAAATAAATTTGCAGCACCCTGAATATGTGTTTCAATTTACTCAATATTCAACGTACAGGTAATATAGCTGGATTACAGTAAATGATCACATATACAGATCTATACGTGCACAGGTTCCAAAATAAATGGTGTATGAAAGGTACTCAGACCTCATATTAATACACTGTATATCCTCCTGACAGTAAACCAAGGGGGTCCGAGTCTTGTTCGTGCACCCCTTGTTTTGGAACCTGTGCACGTATCGACCTGCATATGTGATCATTTACTGTAGTCCAGCACTATTACCTGTACGTTTAATTTTGAGTAAATTGAAACACATATTCAAGGTGTTGCAGTTTTATTTTCTGTCAGTGTATTTACTGAATGTCAATTTACAGAATTTAGATCTTATTTCTTTTTAATTTCAAAACTTTTATATCAATTTTTACTTTTTCATCAGCATTGTTGTTAAAGGTCCGTTATTGGACATAGGTATACCTTAAGTAAATGTAAGACATCGGGGTGATGGGCCTTATCCTGTCACGCTTGCCCATGAAGTCTTGGAAATGAGGAGGAGGAAGAAGAGATGGATTTATGTCTTTCCCAAGGGTGTGAAGTGAACGCCGTGTGTCTCAGTCGGAGTTTGAACTCAGCGCGCCGATCCTATTCACCGTGCCTTTAACCCCACACCTGTCAGTAGTACTCCCGCAATATTGTCCCCCACGATTTTTGTTGAAACCTGTTTTCTCCCGCAGTTTTCGTTTGAGAAAGATTTCAGGATTGCTTGTCACCCCCCCCCCCCCATTTCAATGTTCCCACTTGGCCTGCGTGACCCCCTGGGTGCTGTTATTTACAACAAGCAGAGTATTTCAATTGTTTAACAAAACAACCTGGGGTGGGGGGCTCAGTGTCCCCAGGCCCCCAGCTGATTTACTCGCATACTTTGTACGCACTAATGATAACTCCCGCATTTTACTTTAATGACCTTTGCAGATCTGTAAACCCCCCCCCAGCCACTCCCACCACTGCCTATTTGCTTATTAAGAACCCTCGAAAGTATATTGACAGAAGATTAAAGGAATTCTGGTAAAAACATTAATGAAATGTAAGATTTTTGGCAGGTGAAATATTTATTAGAATAAAAACGAAACTGCTGGTAAACTACGTAAGAAAGTGAAAATCCACATAATGAAAGCTCCAAGTAATAAAATGTCTTAAAACTGTGTTCATCGCCAATTTTGGTAAAAAATGAAATATTTGTTTAAAAATTTGAAGAACTGATTGGGAACAACATTGCACCAATCGGGATATATTTAAAAGGATATTTCGTGCAAAAAATGAATTTGTTTAGAATATTCTGGTAATTGAAGCCCCATGACTGAATTTAAGAAGAAAAAAATAAAACTGTTGCCACAGATTTTAAATGAAAACGTTATCTCAGAAGGCTAATGCACAGGAGGGCAATTTGGCGAGCTCAGTATTGCTAATTTAGATGTTTATAATCTAAATTTAGATGTTTTTGGTTGGCTGTCTGACTAGCTGATATACCGAAGTGTGAGTTATGTCCCTTGATCAGTGTTGCCAATTTAGATGTTTTTCATCGAAATCTAGATGTCTTTGGCTGACTGACTGACTGACTGGCTGATATGCTGAAGTGAGTTATGTCCCTTGCTCAGTGCTGCCAATTTAGATGTTTTTAATCTAAATCTAGATGTGTTGGTTGTGTCTAGATGTCAAAAATGGCTATTTAGATGATTTTAAAAAAATAAAATAAGTAATATTTTAATAAAATGAATGTGATAATTATGAAGACATTTTTTTATTAGGAACATATATTTGCTCGGCTGCGAAACGAGCGGCCTAAATAAAGAAATTACACAATTTAGGCCGCTCGTTTCGCAACCGAGTCAAATCGGTGCCGAGCATATATGTTCCTAATAAAAAAAAATCTTTTATAATTATCATATTCTGTTGGATATAAACTTATCCATTCACTATGAATACTAAAATAAAATGAATGTTGAAGATTAAAGTCACTTTTAATTTATTAATAACGTAATATATTTCCTAGATTTTAGATATATATCTGGAGAATCTAAATGTTTCTAAGTGTTTTAAAATGTTTTTTGACTCGATTTTAGATGTAAATTTGAAAATAAAGTTGGCAACACTGGAAGAGGTAAGCGCGAATATACATTAGAGATATACGTGTTTGAAGCCAAATTTCAAATCTTTTTTCTCTCTCTTTCATTTGAGCTGTTTATTACTTGCGTGTGGCTGAGTGCATTTTGACGAATCGCTAATAATTTCACTCTGTAATTTCCAACATCTAACAAGTCGAGCTTTTAACTTTTAAGAGTGAATAAAAATTGCCTACACCATAAATGGACAAACTTTCCTTTTCCCCTGTTTGCTGGACTCGAAGGCCTTTAATGATGTCTGTAAATTGGCACAGACAGACAGAGGCCTAGGCAGACATGGAGAGACAGACAAACAGAGGGAGAGGGGACTGGCGGACAGACACACAGATAGCGAGACAGGTAGACAAAGACAGGAAGAGAGACAGATAGACAAAGACAGAAATAGACAGAGAGACATTCTTGTATTACATTTGATAACTCATCTAATCTATTTTACATCTATATGTTGATCACACGTTAAATTGAAATACAGTGAGTATCCAGAATAAATTCTGGGGGTGGGGACTTGTGATAACGAAAGAAATCTTGGTATTGGATGACAGACATTAAACAAATAAGAAACTGTCTCTAAAATAGGTTTTTCTCTATCTGTTATAAAAAACTGAATACGAATGAAAACTTTCATGTTTATTAGATTCGAGGGCTTTTAACGATGTCTGTAATTTAGTCAAAATCTAAACACATACGAAAATTGGATCAAATTTTCTCTATTCTATTGTCAGATTTGAAAACTTACCTATCATATTTTCAGGGGTTTATAAAGTTGCCACGTGTACTCAACCACAATAATCAAAGGGAAAATTAGGGTGTGGGGGGTCTAAAAGAATGGGGGGGGAGGTAAAAGGGAAAGAGAGGAGGAAGGGTAGCGATTACTAGAGAACTTAGAGAAGTAGAAATGGATTGCCTAAGCGAAGGAGGGGAATTTTATATATGCCATTTTGATCAGGTGACTGTTATTAGGCTTAGTGTAAGCTGGTTAAAGTATGGATACCATAGTTTATCAGACTAGAAGTATAATTGGGAGAACAAACTCCATCCTACCCATACTTCAAGGGATATCATTTGGGGCAAAACAAAGTTAGGAGTGAACCTCTAGGTTTAAACTAGCTATATTGAAAAAAAAAATAGTTAATTAGCTGTTACAGTAAGAGTATATCCACATTCCTATCAAAGGTGCCAAATGTATATTTCAACAAGGCTTTGTGGGGAAGAGAGGAGATATGGTGGAAGAAGGGATAATCAAAAGGTGGTGGGGAAAGAATCTTTTTTATTTTACATCGTTTAATGTTGATCATGTGTTGCGTATATTGACCCTGATGCACAATCTCAAAATGTGTCTTCCTTCCGAATTTAATAACCTTTATAGAAGGCGAGATACTAGAAGAGGTCGATGAATACATCTACCTAGGTCAGTAATAAAGCTAGAGAAAGACCATGGCTGCGAAATAAAACGATAGGCTGGAAAACATTTGGTATGACTAGAGACATTCTGAGGAGCACCTTGCTAATGTGCCTAAAACGAAAAGTATATAACGGCTGCATAATACCAGCCATGACTTATGGATGCGAAACCTGGAAATTAACCAAACGAGCAGAAAACCAACTTAGAATAGCACAGAGAGCCATGGAAAGAGCAATGCTAGGGGTAACGCTAAGAGATAGAAAAAGATCAACATGGATCAGAGAAAGGATATTATACAACTAATTAAACAACAAAAGTGGAGATGGGCCGGTCACCTAGCGAGAAGAGATGACAATAGATGGGGGGGGGAGACTAACAGATTGGTGCCCATGGGATAGTAAAAGAAATAGGAAACGGCCAGACACAAGATGGAGGGACGAGATAGAAAAGTTTGCCGGTAAGACTTGGCAGAGATTAGCACAAGATAGGTTGTCATGGAAGGAGATGGGAAAGGCCTTCGTCCAGCAGTGGACTTATAACGGCTGATGATGATGACATGAGGATGTTATAACCCTATCCAAATTTAATACCGAGTATACCAGTATATAAGACAGACATTTATTTTTTAAAAATGTTGCAAATATTACACTGCATCCAATTCGCTAGTATTATGTCTCGAGGGGCTCATCTACCAAAAGATTGATATGGACAGTTATGTGACATGGATTTATTGCAATGAGCGGTAGTCCTCCAAATATCTTTGTAAACCAGTGGTTCTTGAACTTTATTGCTCGATGCCTCGCGTCGACAACTCAAAAAAATTGATAAGCCCCTTCTTATAAAAAAAAAAAATCATAACCACAGCTCTAATTTATTTATCAAGTGTAGAGTCTTCCACAAGGCCAGTGATAGATCGAATGATCGTACTCTACACCAACGAATTGCGAGACGTGCTTTCGAACCATGGTAGGCGTCCCTGAGTTGTAAGTTGACGAATGGCAAAGACATTCATGTTAATTTAACTAGACAGTGTCCTTACGCTGGCAACGGCATCGGCTGTCCCTGTCCGATCTTTCCATATCAAACTTTTCTCTGGTCTCGGCGTGAAATAGACTTAGCGGCGATGAGCACCCGAAGTGGCGTCACTCACTTCATCGTTCTCGCTTACGCCACCGGGTATTTCCAAGCAGTCACCATCTAGGTATTGACCAGGCCTGACGTTGCTCAACTTCGGTGATCGTACCGGTGTATCCAACATGATTTGACGGTAACACATATTCATGTTAATATTTTTCGCTAATTATGGAAAGGAGTCATTAAAAAAGTTAACGACCTGTAGCCTACAATCCCGTTAAACTTTGTATTTTTTTCTTTCTCTGCTTTCGTGATTACCAGATTTAATGCAGTTTTAGTAGTACGATTGACAGTCGTTTGATGAAAATAGCCATAGGCTGTTATTTGATCTTTAAGCAAATAATCCTCAATTATTTTGAAATCATATTTATTTTTGTTTATTTCTGGCTTATTCTTCGCTTGCGAGGATCAGGGGTGTACACCCCTCCCACGTTTGCTGGTTGTTTTTCTTCTTTTTGTAAGTGGAGATCAGCTCGCGCTCACCGAGTCCACTGTTTGGGCCTGATACCTTTCCTCGGTAGCTCGGTGAGCCGATACGGCCAAGGCGACTGCCAAGCTGTTTAAGTCGCCACAAGACCCCATCTGCCCTACTGGATTCATGCGTCTCCCAAGGGCATTAGTAGCTCAGCCAAAATTTGAACTCGATTTGACGATTTCATTTTCTGTGCCGTCAACAGTAAGGCCACTTCGCACATCCATGTTTGATGGCTCACTAAATAGTATGAATTAAGTCAACTCGCCAAAATTACATTTTTTAGATGCGAGAGCAGTCACTGGCATGCTGACTTACCAAAACACTTCTACCACCTCTCGCTTCCACCTCCTTCTGTATACGCGGTTCTGCTCTTTACCACTGAGCTAACAGCCCTCTCATGGAAAGGCAGCGGCTAGAAACATACACATTCGCTCGCCTCCTTATTCAAACCAATAGTATTTGTAGGCACATGATATGAAGTGGTCCCCTATGCCGACAGTATGAAATCAATCATTCCTTGATTTCACATAGTGTACCATGATGCATCCGTGTGTTGCACAGCCAAGATACCGTTGTGGAAACTCCGGTACTTGACGAGTCTGCAGTCGTTGGTTCTTTGGATCACAGCTGAAAATGGGAAGGTGGCTCATCTCAAAAGATAATGAGGCAATGTAAAAAATAGGTGTTTTTAGTAATTCGATTTATTTGCAGTTTTTAGAAACTGCCCGATAAAATGAGAAGACACAAAGCGAATTACTATTTCCCACGTTCACCCATCGTACCCCCCATCCCATCTTCAGTCACCCGTCTTCATCGTGCCGTGGTCAACTTCTACTGATCTTAGTAGTCACCTTCTACTGATCTTAGTAGATATTCCCGGTCTGCTCTGTCCGGCTTCCCCCCAAAACCCAAAGGCCTCCCCTTGCTCCCACTCGGCCAATCAACTCCCAGCCAATCCCCACTTTGTCCCAAGCTCTGCCACCTCGGGTGACCTATATTCGGAGAAGATGTTTCTAAGCCAAATTTTCTGAGACACTTGTTCTTTCTATACTACGATGCCTAAAATGCTCTATTTCTATTACCCCCCCACACACACACTACTACTACTACTACTACTACAATAGATACATATAAAGTGCAATGGAGAGAACTTGCGCGTCTATGGTCTGACTTTCAGGCTTGTTTCCTCCTTGCCCTTTTTTGTTTTTAAATAAAGCAATTTCCCACTAAAATTCTGAGAAAATATTCATCGTGTCTTCATTTAAATTTTCTGGCGGGGCTGTGTACTCTTTGACCCCAAATGTCAGACAACATATGAGAAAATTAATTCAAGTTTCATTTGAATATTTTCCAGAAAAAACAAAAAATTCTCACTTAGTGTCGTTGCTCGCGGCAAGGCCATCTAAAGTTTTCAGCTCCTCTGAATGTTTTCAAAATATTCATTAGAAACTGTGAGCGCCAACGTTAAACATAGGTGTTTTTTCTTCTTCTGCTTTTAAGTGGTTTTTCCCCTTCTTCCTGGTTGGCTATCTATCTATGTGTGTGTGTGTCACGCGTACAGGCTGTGCTAAAGGAGCATGCGGGCTGAAATCTTTAACATTTACTAATTGATCACTAATTGATCATCCCCAACACCGCGTGCTACCAAAAGAGGTTGGTCAGGCGACTGTTTCTATTGAGTGACTGGCCAGACCTGTCCTCATTAAAATGAGGAGAAAGTTAGTTACGATTATACGACTGATATTAATAAAAATGCATCTTTCTAAGAAACGTGTTTGTTCATGTAAAAAGAATTATATAAAAATAATACTTAACTAGCATCCCAAGGGAAATTATTAATCACCACCACCCATATATGCTGCGATGGGGATGATCAATTAAAAAGTTGGAAAGGGGGGGGGTGATCAATGAATAAGTTACTCCTCTCGCCTTTTGTTGGACAATGTGCTCTTCAGAATGTCCCTATTCATACCAAATGCTTTCCAACCTATCGTTATGCGTCGCTTTATTTCGCAGCCATGGTCTTTCTCTAGCTTTATTACCTGTCCTAGGTAGATGTATCCATCGACTTCTTCTAGAGTCTCTCCTCCTATCGTTTGACCTTTTTGGGTACTTTATCGTCGAACATTACTTTTGTCTTTGTTCTGTTCATCTTTAAGCCTACTCTAAAGATCCGCGTTATTTATTCTAAGCATTTCCGTACTTAGACACTCGCGAGCTGTTGGTTATTTGAACGTATTTGGCGAAAGTTTATTCCGACAAAAAGTATGATCAATTTGTGTCTAGATTTGTTGCCCAATGTAACCTCCCTTCCCCGCCCAAAAAGAAAAGCTGCAATCCTTCTCAATCCGAAGTTACAGATCTGTGACTCGAAGCTACATCTTTTTCTTCCTTTCCTCTCTTCTCTCTTTCGGTACTAATCTGCGAAATCTACTTGATTTAGCATTTTGATTACTTCTGGGATGACTCCGGGCCAGTGAGAAATGGTGAATCACGGATCAACTTGAGAAATTAACTACCAAAGATTCCCCAGGCTGAAAAAAAAACCCATTCCTCTAAGAAACATTTGCAGGTCGCATGCGTAAAACTATATAGAACTAGTTAATTCCTGTGAATATTCAAATTTCTACAACTACTGAACTATCATTACCAATCCTCGACTTCTATTTCCAATCATCTTATTTATGAGTTGTTGTTTTTTTTAATTACAACTTAACTCGATCAACGGTACTGAGTAAACAGGGCAGATCAGAAAAAGGAATAAGCTCTCGGTGAGAATCGAACTCACGTCCCTTTTGGCCTTGGGAGCCCGGTTAAATAAATAAAGGAAAAAAAACTACTGATGTCTCTTCAGTGAAAGAGTCCATTCTTTCAAATATGTAGTGGGTTGCAGATATTTTTATCAGCGAAATTCACCCCGTTAAGTGGAAGAGTCCATGGTTACGGACAGAGAACCAAGAAAATCACACTGTTCATTATATAAGTAGATATTCGAATCTCGCACGGGGTTCACTGACGTTGTGCCAGACTAAGCCAAGCTTAGGAAATATCCATATTGGATCGTAATCGAAATAGTAACCACAAAAGTATCTCTTTCTCTGTCACCGAGGCTCATTAACTAGGCATCTGTGAAAGTGAAAGAGTCCATGTTTACGGACAGAGAACCAAGAAAATCACCCTGTTAAGTATATAAGTAAGATTAGTGCCCTTACGCTGGCTACGGCATAACCCATCCCAGCCCGGGCTTCCTATATTAGAAGAATCTCTTGCCTCGGCTTACGGTATGTGAAATGCACCTGAAGTGACGTCGCTCACTCCATTCTCGCTTACGACACCAGGTATTCCCCAAGCAGACACCCATCTAGTTACTGACCAGACTCTACGTTGCTTAACTTCGATGATCGTACGAGAACCGGTGTATTATCCAACGTGATTTGACCGTAATCCTATAGAATTTATTGAATCTATTTTTTTAGATGGCTTGTCGGAAGTAAAAAATTTTTTAAAAAATAGTAATTTTCATATCTACAAGTCACAGGATGGTTTTTGTGTGGCACAAGTCTTACAGATTAATTTTGTTGAAAATATTAAAATGACTTTCGAATTTGTTCTTGAAATTACAATTTAACAAAAGGAAATTGATATTTAATTGTATTTGCATTTATTTAGAAATTCAAGTTTGTAAAATAATCAATCATGAACGTGCAAATATAATCGATATCCTCGAATTGCAAATCGTCCATCCATATGTTAAAAGTGATAATTTATATAACCATCATCATTATTAGATCGCTTCGCCGCCTTTTGGCTAAGATCAAAGTGTAGTATCTGTTCTTCGAAACCGCCATGGCTTCGAAGTATAGTACAAAATAGGCGTACAGTGACCATCCTGAACTGTGCAATGATCATTATCCTCATTCTGTGCAGTAATTGAATGAAACTATTGTAGCAGTTTTACTAGGTGTGCATTTGATCTAACTCCATAATTATGTTAATAATAATAGCTTCTTATTTTATACCCTGCTGTTAACCGTTAGGCTAACCGCACTTCCACTACTGTTTGTAAAGTGTAGTATCTGTTCTTCAAAACCGCCATGGCTTCGAAGTTCAGAGAACCACGGCCCTTCGGGGGTCCTTGTGACATGCTCGGGTATCGTCCTGGGAGAGGTTGCACAGGATATCTTGGCCAGCTGGTCGGGAGGCGATCACCATTAGCATGCACAGGATTCGTCCTCAGAAGCTTTTGGGACCCTCCCCCCACTTTATCCCGGTCCTCGTGGCATCTGTCTCAGTGACAGGGATTTGGGATTTTCCCCCCTCAAGTCTCTAGTCACGGGGACATGGGACCCCCCCCTCCTACTGAATTCGTCACTAAATGACCCACCAAGGGTCGATGTGCCGTTAAACAAAACGATCAATCAATCAATCATTATTTTTATTTTTATTTACTAGTATTCTCTTTCATCTTAATTTTGTAGTTGCTTTTTATCGCAACTTTCCAATCTACGGTTGTGAGTAATCAGATCAGATCGGAAATATGGGATAAGCTCTCGGTGAACCTTACAAGATCGAATCTAACATTTAAAAGTACCCACTATTCTTCGCAGATGTCACTCGGCGCAATTTTTATTGTTTTCACACTAGTAGTATCAGTAATAGCAACATATTTCTTTATATAAGTATTTTCAACCATTATTATTAATCTTTGACTAGTATTTTCTATCATAATGTTTCAGTTGCTTTTTATCGCAGCTTTACGTTAGCCATCAATCTACGACCGTAAGTAAACAGCGTGGATCGGGAACAAACATAGCCATCGATTTCCTGAAAGAAAAGGAAACACATCTATTGGCAGAGATGTAAAAACACGCCGTTTTCCTTTTTGTATGTACCTAATAGATGTGTCTACACCTACTCCCATGTATGACTTCTGAAATGAGACCTCGTTTATCCTGAGATTTATATTAGACGTGAAAACTGTCATTTGGGATGAATTGGAATGCTGTGATATTTGTTCCATTTCGATTTTTTGACAAATTTATTTCCCCGGGGAAGATTTTTATTATCATGATTATTGATCAAACCGTTCGTTTTTCTTTCACTTGAAAGATATCAGTAAGTTATGAAAAATACTGCTGATCCGTTATTATAGATTCATTTCTTTTTCGTAATCCAAGCGAGTCCTAACTGGATCTTTCTTCCTCTGATCACCC
>VCCN01003888.1:692337-712451 GCA_006491835.1 Architeuthis dux
TAGTTCAGTTTAATATTCAGGAAATATTGAACATAAAACAAGATAATGCCGAGCAACATAAATGTTTTCGATATTTTATAAGTACAATGCAATTGCAAGATTACTTAAATATTTCCGTCATTCTTTTTGACGGCAGGAGTAAACTATTAACATTATAATTTACATTCTCTTTGATGCCCCGTGAGGCTTTATAAGTTGATCTATCATAAATCTTATATTAGTATAAAGTAGAGAATGCCAAATTGCTTTCTATGAGCGTTAGAAATATTGAAATATTCGACTTTTATGGCATTTTGCACTTGAATGTAGTGATAAGTGTCTAGTTCCCATATAGCTGGTTTTACACACGCGCGCACAGGACCCGTCCTAGGTACCGTTAGCATGGGAAATCGCCTAAGGCGGTAAGTGCTAGGGGCGCTTGTCATGTCATTGCTAATGATTTTACTATAGAAATGCATTGTAAATCAGGAAGAAAGGGATTGTCAGAGGTCAGGTCAGGAATTAATGCAATCGTTTCTGATAGAATAGGCCTATTGTATGTACAATTGAAATACATTTTAAAATGTTTTGCAGCTATTGAAAATCCGGAAGAAAGGTTTTCAGTGGTCAGGAAGTAATGCAAGTATTGCTGACAGAATAGAACCTATTACGCAACATTTAAAAAAAGAACTCTTTAAAAGAAACTTTGGCGTTGCCTCCCTTAAATTTATGGTTTGGCTAATAAGCTTAGCTGCATTCTCAGCTAAGCGTATCAGCTGTCTGTAGATTTTAGGGAGGCAACTCCAAAATCGTTTATAAAGAGTTATTTCCCTTTAAAATGTTGCGTTTTTTTTGCTGACACCCTGTATTTGCACTCAGTAACATTAGTATACACTAGAGAGATGCATGTCTATAGCTTTTCTTAACACTGTTTAGCGACGAAACGATTTTCTGGGAATTCTAAAGACCAATAAGGAAATAGTTTGGGATGGCGAGATGTTCAAATTACAGTCATCCTATATCTTCTTTGGCCACTGTGATCGAGAGTGTTAGAAGTTTGTCGGACACTTGGGTAATATAAAACGCCGGGTATAGCAAAAATGGACGATAAAACTTATTAGTGTAATTTATATGCACCGTGCTTGGTTTGTTTTCAAAATAAACCAATACATTTGTCTCCTACTGAGCTCGAAGCCTTTTACTCCATGCTGCTCTAATTGTTTGAACTCTGAGCAAACTTAAAAGCCAGTCCATAATCTAATGATACATTAAATATCAGATTCAGTGACTATTTTATTTCATGCAGATTCCAAAAGTCAGTCTAAATTACCCAACTTTGTCTGCTTTTCTAATATCATTATTATATGAAAGGGTGTAAGTAACTGATGTGTGCTGGCTTACAGTCTTGCTGGCCATCAATTCCGATTCAGTGATCCTGCACTTGCTCTATTATTATAGTACTATATTGCCTCCAGCTGTTATGAACGACTGGGTCTTTTAAGGTTAGCCATTTTAACCAATTATCACCTAATCGAGGTTATTATATTAATACTGTAATTAAGTGAGTGTGGTATGTATGTGATACATATCCGATACATAGATACGAAAGTATATGAAACTGAAGTTGTAGCCGCTGCACAAGGATCAAAAACGAAAACAAAGTAATACTATTACTGTTATATGTGTCGTATTATCTGGCTGTATAGTAAATTTTAAAAAATAATTACTTTACTATGCAAGTAAAAGAATTGTTTTAATATTCATGTGTATCTTCTTAATTTCAGGCCCCTTTATAACATATGCTATACAATTGCCTCTGTCGATATTTGTTTTAGTCTTCCATAGTCTATTTAGTCTCTTTGCTAAACATGCGTGCCTTAACCCTTTATAGGGCACCACTAAAAATATTTTAGATATCAAAACGACCTTTTTGTAATTTAAACTAGACCTAATTACAAGATATTTTCAGTTGCAAGGTTTCTGAAATTTGTTTATGGGAGCAAAAACCCCTCTGATGAAGTGATCATATATGGTGCCTCGACCAAAAATGGAAAATATTAAAAATTAAAGTAGAAAGATCAGTGTATGGGTTTTGAGGTGGGTGGCAGTGGGGGTGTTTAGATAGTGGCTGTCTTCTTTGGGGTTTTTTTATGGGTCTGATGTGTTGCTTCTGTGCTAGGATATTGGTTTTGAGGTGTGTTGCGGTGGGGTGTTTAGATAGGTGATTATACCTACATTTTAAAAAAACCCAGAGAAGACAACCACTATCTAAACACCACACTGTCACCCACCTCAAAACCCATATCCTAGCACACAACCCATATCCTAGCACATGTTTATTATCATAAAGATAAATCTTTATGCATTTCGTCGTTTTAAAAATCCCAGAGAAAATAGCCACTATATAAACACCCCACCGCCACCCACTTCAAAACCCATACACTGACCCTTTCAACTCCCCATTTAACAAACCAGGTCACCTGGGACATACAAAACGCATCTCAGTTCATTCACACCACTTAGATGATCGCACGACTCTATGTTCAAATTTCTTCTGATGACGTTAACAACGTCGAAATGCATAAAAATTTATCTTCATGATAATAAACATGTTTGAGACGTAACACGCTTTTCTCAATCTTTCTTTTCCACATTGTCTAACCCTATCCGCCAAATATAAGTGTGCGATATGCTTGCTTTTATATCGCTATAAATAAACCTTACGCTGTGCTGATGGAAATAGTATTCATTGAAAATATTGAGACCGTGCCACTAGAAAAACAAACAAAATACAAGCCTGGAAGTCAGACCATGAATGCACTAGTTTCGATGACATGAATTGCCATCCAGGAAGGCTGTCAAATGAGACCGATCTGCCAATACAATCTGTCAAAATAACGTGTCTCAAAAACGCAGTTAACACGAGTTCTCTCCGTCACAATTTCAGACATACATAGGAGGGTATGAAACGAGAGGTCGTGCGTGTGCTTCGGTATGTCTGCCTGTCAGTGACAATCACCGGTACTATAGATGCTCGCGTATCATTTTTAATGACTGACGAGTTTATCTTGATCTTATGGATTATTTCGTTCTATTTCTGAACACCCTTTCCGGTTTGTGTCCTTATCAGTCCAACTGGCTTTACAGTCGGCCATGATAGATTGCTTTCTATGTAAGGGGCGGGCAGTGTGTGTGTCAGGACTCTGCCAATGAGGGAATTTTTGGTGCAAATGTCGCTGTTCTAATCCATTCAAAACACGATGCGACTACATCAACACGAAGAAGAAAAAATAGTCATTTTATCCTCATTAAGGATGAGTTGGATGACTGCCTGAATGTCGATGGATTCGATAGACATCTTTTTATGTCCTGTTTTTTTTTTTCTCCTAGTTCTAGTCGTTCGTAATTTGTTGGAAATGAAAGATAATTTAGTTGTTTACAGCAGGGGTCGGCAAACCACGGCCCGCGGACCATATTCGGTCCGCGGCCTCATTTCATCCGAACCACCGACTTCGTTGAATATGTGATGTTACATAGAAAAATTGTTTGTTGTCCTTATCTGTTTTTTTGGTTAGCCAACTATAGGATTCAGGCCCTGTCGGCTGGGACTAGAATACACCGACTGTATCCCCTGCAGAGGGGTAAGATCCCAACCCAGTCGGGTGGGGCCTAGAATGCGCCGACTGCGTTCCCTGCAGAGGGGTAGGACCCTCCCAACCAGGAGCCGCCTTTTCTTTCACCGTAAGACCGCAAGACTTTAGTTAATAAAATAACCTTTCACCAAAGTCGCAAGACCTTAGTTAATAAAATACCCTTTCACCAAAGTCGCAAGACACTAGTTAAGGAAAAGTAACCTTTCACCGAGGTCGCAAGACACTAGTTAAGGAAAAGTAACCTTTCACCAAAGTCGCAAAACACTAGTTATGGAAAAGTAACATTTCATCAAAGTCGCAAGACTATATTTAAGGAAAAGTAACTTTTCACCGAGGTTGCAAGACTCTATTTAAAAAAAAAAAAAAAATAAATAACCTTTCACCAAAGTCGCAAAACACTATTTAAAAAAAAAAATTACCTTTCACCAAAGTCGCAAGACTATTTTGGGGGAATTTTAAACTGATTTCGGCATTAAATGACCCATCCACGGTTGATATGCCACTAAACAAACCAAACAATAAAATTCAGTATTGAAAAATAGAGCAAAAGTCTTATTTTTGCGGTGGCCTCAAACTGTTTTATAGCTAAACACCTTTAAGCACTACGTATTCCTGCTGTTATATTAATATATACAAAGACTGAACCACAATTAAACCATATTTTAGGGATGTTCTGTAGCCTCTCATATGAATGCTGATATGAATCCTGGAGAGATAGAAGTGGTCAGCATCCACAAGTTGGTTAACGATTATTGATTGTGAAACTGGGGATTTCATGAAATCACTGAAATATTCAGGAATTTCACAAAATCCCTGGGGATTTCACGAAATCACTAGTTTCACAATCTTACTGTAATATTTATATCATCTTTCCTAAATATAGAACGGTAAAGATATTTGGCAAGAGAAGCGTTTCACTTCAATTCACATAGCAAAAGCAATCTTCTTCCTCAACTTGACCCGTATCTTAACTTCATGCACTATTTCCTTGCCTCCCCGAATTTCTTTTGTTGTCAAAATTTCGAAGTCGATTCATAAATTTATCTGGACAGCTCTATATCGATTGGTTGTGACCAAGTGCTCAAATTGCGTGAATCTTCGGATTTTTCACTCTTCTGAATTATTCCGGTACAATGTAGAGAACGTGGTACGATTGTAAAGTTTCACTCCCTCGCTCACTCGATGTTAAAACCAGCGCACAAATAAAAACAATTTAACAATTTAAATTATTCAAAGCAATAACTATATAATTTATGTATTTACTGCTGTTTTCTTTTCAATAATTCTCTTATTTCTGGACTGTTTATAACAGGGGTTCCCAACCTTTGTTGCGTCATCGCCCACTTCCACATGGAAGATTTCTTCCACCGCCCACTTGTATAGTAAATATTCAAAAGCATACCAAAAATGTTTGGTAAAAGTTTGCTACTGGTTCGTAAACTGACTTTTTATGATGTAGTTAAAAAATACCAAAGGGAGGTAACAAATAACGCTGACCTTTTTTTGATACATGTTCTTTGCATATCTCCTTTGAATATTTGTTTCGGGTAGCATCTGTTGAAATACGTTCTTAATATTCAAAATCCTATATAGCCCACCAAAATTTCCAATTGCCCACCATTTTCTGTTCAGTTGCTCATCGCCCACCCAACAGTTGAAATCGCCCACCGGTTGGCGATATCGCCCAGGTTGGGAAACCCTGGTTTATAACATTGAGTGATCGAGGGTGTGGAACTTTACAATTTGCAATCGGCACCACTTTCCTTACATTGTGGCATTCTTTCTTTACGTTGGCAAATGTATTAATAATGTAGATATTAAAGAAGGTGTGGTAAAAGAAATTTAACAAATCCCTGCCTCGGGTTTACAGGAGGTTATTAGCAGAAGATAGATAAGTATGAAAAAGAAGGTTCCACTTCTTGTATTGAAAACAAAAGGTGGTAAAAAAAATATTGCAAATGTATGCCTCGAGCTTGTATGAAATTTTCTAGCATAACATAGATAAGGATTAAAAAAACAATTCAACTTCTTGTATTATGTTATTCACAAGGGCCTCTGAGGGGAATTTTAGAAGGCAGTGCAAAGCCGTTTCCTTCCCACACACTGCACAAACACCCTCTTCCTTTAACCATCCTGTTTTCATCCCTTTTAGCACGCCATACTAATGTTCGCTCACCGCTAAACGATAGAGATAACGTTTCTATTAATGGACGCACAATATCACCCATAAATAAGTACACCCCTACCACTATGCTATAGAAAGTTAATTTTCTTCTAAACCAAACATAGCAGGATTTTATTATTTCTAGTGGAAATCAAAACAGGTATTATTTATGACCAAACTCTACAGCATTGAAACTCTGTTGCCAAAAATATGAATATGTTGCCGCCCGAAGATGAGTACAACGCTACGAAAACATATCTTTGGAAACAGTTGTCATAAACAATACCTGATAATCTGTTTTCATTGTGTAATGTTCCACTAGAAATAATAAAATCCTGCTATGTTTGGTTTAGAAGCTTTCTATTAAAAAGTGGTAGGTGAGTACTTATTTATGGGCGATACTGTATCTTCTCGAAGTTTTGATACACAGCCCTACCCATGAAAGTTTCGGGCCTCCTCCCTTGGCCCTCTAAGCCCCGGTGCGATGCATTAGCTGCATCCCCTCCCAGAAGCCCTACTCTTCACTATATCGGTCCACACGCTAAATGTACTATTGACATTTTAGCGTCTGCTAATTGCCTTGTGTGTATGTGTTTTCTGTGTCCTTGATATCACGGGTCCTATGAACGGATATTAAAACAAAGTAATGAACACTTACTTATTTTAGTCCATCTTCTTATTGTTTCTTTTTATCACAAAACTCGATGTCAATACATTCTTCGACCGCTAGAGCAAACAGCACGGAATCGGAAATAAAGAAGTAGCTTCCGTTGAGACTTGAACTCGAATACCACACTTTTCGGGAGCTTGTCTTTCAGGGACGTCGCCTTAACCACTTCGAAGAGTGTATCAACCAAAATTGTTGAGATGGGGAAAAAAAACAACAATAAAATGGAGTAAAACTAGTAATTAAAAGAAATCTCACTCTCTAAACTTGAAAAGAGTTACTTTCTTCAAATGAAGACTTTGGTTCCAAAACGCTATAAATCCACTGTCATTAACTTTGGTAAAGAAGAAAAGTTTTTTTTTCTCTTTACCAAAACAAAGTGGTAGCATGAAAACCACGCTTTTCTGTTTGAAATCTTAATATAACGCCACACGGTTTGAATTAGATAAAAAAAATTCAAATCCAGAATTTGATTTTTAAAATTTAATTAAACAATTTTATTAAAATGGCGTTTATCGCGTTTTGGAACCAAACTCTTCTAATTTGGATTTGACTAAGCCTATTCAACATGGCCACCGCGAATTAATTCTAATACACTTGTCATGCTAAAATTATCGTCTATTCGACATTATTTCAAAAGAAATTGGATTGTGTGGGGAAATTTTATTACTCTGAAAAACTACCAATGTATGGAATGTGATTTGACGAATATATCAATGGAAGACATTTCTGAGTAAAAAAAAATGTTTTGAATATTAAAATCACGTTCAATCTGAATTAATTTATTCAATACTAAATGAATGTTTTCAAAAAACAAGAACCATAAGTTCAACGATGCGCCCACCATCCTTACGTCCATATCTGTGTTTTCCGATTTCAAAGCGATTATAAACGAAGTGGTAGTGGTATTACTAGTTGTGGTAGTAGTGACATTACTAGTTATGGTAGTAGTAAAAGGAAGGTGAGGATTGTTCACCTGAAAATCTGGCTATCAAAAAAACAGAAACAATTAGTAAGTTTAAATTAAAGGAAGTGTACAATTTTTAACAATAATTTGTTCTTGAGTTTTAGTGTATGGTTATTTTATTTGATAAGTCAGCTTTAAATAAGTAGATATAACATTTTTAGCTATAAAGTTAGCTGGAATTTGTCAAGTTTATCCATTTTTGAAGACAGTTTTAACTATTAATAACAAGCGATACTTTGCAGCACTGTAAAAAAAAACGCTTGATACGTCATCTATTTTTTTTTATTTCGAGAATTGATTAAATAAATCTTCTCTTAATGACGTCACATGCAGCTGGTAAATAACAACCCCCCCCCCTTCTTCTTTCTGTTGTGATCGCTTCGTGGCCTTTTGGCTAAGATCAAAGTGTAGTGTCTGTTCTTCGAAACTGCCATGGCCTCAAAGTTCAGAGAACCACGACCCTTCGGGGGTCCTTGTGGCATGCTCGAGTATTGTCCTGGGAGAAGTTCCACAGCATATCTTGGCCAGCTGGTCGGGAGGCGATCACCATTAGCATGCTCAGGATTAGCCATGAGAAACTTTTGGGGACCCCCTCCCCTTTATTCCTGTCCCCTTGGCATCTGTCTCAGTGACAGGGATTTGAGATTCTCTCCCCTCAAGTCTCTAGTCACGGGGACATGGGATCCCCCCTTACTGAATTCGGCACTAAATGACCCACCAAGGGTCGATGTGCCGTTAAACAAAACAATCAATCGATCTTTCTGTTGTTTTAACGTAATCAAAACCGACAGACAGACCGTAAAGCGTATTATAGAGATGTGTTGGATACTTATTCAAACAATGTTACTTTTACAGATTGAGACATCAGTATATTATTCACGCGTTTGTTCTTCTGAACTAGAATTAAAGGGCAAGGGCTGCAGCTAGTCCAGCTTATATCAAACAACTATTGTGTTGAAAAGAGGTACTAATTTCGTTATTAGGTGATGGGGAAAGATTTACTCAATATCAATTTCCGCAAACTTTCAAGTTTGATAATATAAAGAAAATAGATTCTCTGTAAAAGTCTAAAATCAATTTCTCATTGATGGAATTGAATTTGACTCTACTTTCATCTTTTGCTAAAAGTTTTCAAATCAAGACAGTTGCATATTGGAACACCATTTCTTTTAACCTCTGCATAAATGCAGGTCAGACGACTTTTCAAATTACGTTTGCTATAAACCATCCTCTTTTCTTCGAAAACTAGAAGCCCGATAGGATGAAGAAACCAAACTGGTTCTAGGCATTTACTAGCTAGGTCTGGCACTTGGTCACAAATATAGAGCACCCATCTTATGCTATCTTATAGTAATAGCAATTTACCCCAAGTGGCTGATTCCAAGAAAACATATAATATAGTTTAAAACCTGCCAGAGTAAAATATCTAAAGCATAGAACCTATGCTTTAGATATTTTACTCGGGCAGGTTTTAAACTATATTCCCAAAGAGTTTCGTGAATCTAGAAGCGAAAAACGGATTTTTTTTTGTCGGCAAAAAAAATGACGTTCATAATTTTAAAATACGGAATACTAAACAGGCCGTCATTTAATTCCTATTTTATGTAGCGACAATGACTTACTTTCGGCTGTAGTGTTTATTTACTTCATAGGCTCTGTTACTTCTGATAATAATCAGCTGGCAAAATGTACGATCTACACTAGGAAGAAATTAAAAGTATGGAAGCCTGTTAGTGATATAAGGCCCAATTTATGCCTTCCGCAGGAACAGTTAGTAGTATTAATGGTCTTAGAGATGAGCTAGTTAACCTTTGCTCTACGGCGATTTGATTTACTAAGCTGAGTATGGCACAAGTTTATGCTAAATTGGTCCAGTTGTGTTCGGATGGAATCACGCTTGTTTTTTTTTAAATTCAGATTTTCTAGTGATCATCGTCCAACAAAAGGCAAGCGAAGTAACTTATTGATCACCCTTTTTTTCAATCTTTTAATTGATCACCCCTAAAACGGCATGCTAGCAAAAGACGTTGAAAACCCGTCGGTTTCTATTGAGTGACTAACTAGACCTTTGTTTGTTTTTGTATTTAATTAAATGTCGGTCTTATATACCATCATAGCAGATTTTGTTAGCAAAAGGCCTGTGTGATTGTTTACTCGAAATCTGCGTGGGCTTTCGTTAAATATAATCCACCGAGGGAGCCTGATATTAGTATTAATTTATTCAAAGAGTTTTGAAAGAATTGGCTAAATTGTCTTGAAGACTTAAAAAAAACCTGATGTCGTAATTTTAGACGCCAATATGTAGGCCAAAAGCTGAGGAGTTTTTTCTTTTCTGAAAGAAAAATTATATTCTAAACCAGCACATTCTAAACAATACAATTGTAAAAAAAAACAAAAACAACCTTTCTTTATTGAAACATTGTCAGGTCAGCAAACGAAATCAAAAAGAAAAAAGTTAATTGATAAAATCTTACCTAAACATTGTAATTCTGTTTGTTTCCGACTAGTTTCAAAATATGGAATTCTTTAAACGGGTAATGGAAATTTCTCGGGTGTTTGTGTTCCTAAATTCTTTCTTTTTTGCCACGTCTATTTTAGAAAAACAAACGCCATCTAATTAAATCTGATAAAGGAAAAGATATTTACTTTCAGAAAACTTTCTTTATAAACGTAAATGCCATAACAAGTCTTTGACACGTTCAGCACCAAAGGAACGTTAATTAACGTCCCACTTTTTGAAATTATCGCCTCGTCTTCATGTTGTCTTCCGCACACTGCTGAGACTAATGCACGCTTTCCAGCGATGCTATTTAGTCTCTGGAAAAATCCCCATTGTCCTATTCTTGGTGTACACACGCTTGTGCGAATTTCTGCACAATGGTGAGGCGTGGGAAGTATCCGAAAATAGAGCGTTCCCATACCGAAAACTTTTGTATGTCGATATGGCGTAAAGCGAAGAATTTACCATTACTTTATATTGGAAATTTTTTTCATCGTTCCCAGACCCCCAAAGCTGTGAAGATGTTACGTCAGGATCAATCATCGGAGGTTAGGGTGATGGGAGGGGCAGTAAACAGGGATGTGAGAGAGAGTTAGCAAAGTTGCATATACCACGTACCCCGCAATTTCCAGAGCCCCACGCTAAATACTTGCAAGCTACCAATTCCGATTCAGTGATTTTGCACTTGCTCCGTTACTATAGTACTGTACTGCCCTCAATTTTTATGAACGACTGCGTGTTCAAGATTAGCGATTTTAGCCAGTTAACAACTTTAGTTGTGGTTATTATTTTATTACAGATATCCGTGATACATATATGACACATAAATACGAAGGTATCTGAAACTGAAGTCATAGCCGCTGCACAAAGATCGAAACAAAAACGAAGTAATACTATTACTGAAATGTCAGACACATCTGGCAGTATAGCAAATGGAAAAATTAATTACATTTTTTACTTGTATAGAAAAGTATGTGTTTTAATATTTAAGTGAATTTTCTTAATTCAGGGCCCCGTTATAATAACATATGCTACAGGCCCCGCCCTTGCTTAATCCGGACCTGGAGATTTCTATTTATGGAGTCTTATTGCTTACATTTTTTGAACGCAGCCATTTGAGATTTTCCGGTGGGCATAATTAAGTCTACACCTCCTTCCTCTCTGAATGTGCACGGAGTAAAGATCTAGCTTTCAATAATATCAATACGTTTCTGTGTCGATTTAAGAATAGAAGATACTTGCTTGAAAATACTTGAAAAAACAGGATTTTTACATTTCATTTGTTCCTGGATAATAATTGTTATTTTCTAATTGATTATGTCTAAAAGGTATAGAACATGACAATTATCCTCTTCAAAATTTGCTTTTTGTGACCAGGACATGTGGTAATTCGAAATCTACTTATTTCCAATTGGACAACGGGTGAATTTGCTCATTTTTAATCATATAAAATAAGAATAGCAATTACATATGAATATCACTATCCTGGCCACAAAATCTGAAGTGAATAATAGCTATGTTCTATACCTTTTACATATAAGCAATTAGAGAATAACACTCACTACCCAGGAACAAGAATTGCGTTGAACGGTGAAATTGATTAGAAATATCTACGAACAATGAAAAGGAGCCTGTTACTGACTGAAAAAATGAAGAAAGCATGACGCCACTGCAATAAACTCTCGCTATAACGAACTAATTGTGGGAGGGTGTTGTCGTTAAAGCCAAAAGTTCGTTATACCCGATGGTTGCCGCTCGTTCGGTAAATAAGTTGTAAGTTCGGTAGTTCGCGGCATTTAACGAACATCGGTCAGTAAATAAGAAGAAAGTTCGTTATGGTCCACGTCTACGCCGCATGTATCTAACTTCGTTCGTTAAATAATAAGAAACTTTGTTATGGTCCAAGTGTTGGTCACATTTATGGGACAACGTTCAATAAATCCGAAGTCCATTTTGTTCGTTAAAGCCGAAATTCGGTATATTGAGGTTCGTTATAACGAGGGTTTATTGTATATTGCTTTGCAGACTTCAGTAAATGTTTACTTAGGCTGTGAATATATCAAGGCTTATCATCCAATTCTGGAATAAATGTCTGTCTCGTGGCTGAAGCTTTTATCGGTCTGTGTTGGAGGTCTGTGTTCGAGCTCAGGTAAAAGCCAGGATTTCGATTGCTTATTTCCCAGGCTGGCATACCCTATCCAATTAACTCTTTGAGGCATCGTGGGTTAACTTTCATCCGACCTTTTGGTATCTGCATCAAAGCCGGATCGAGAGGCATAAGTGAACTAAGCTACTGCTTAGAGCTCTGTGGTCACCAAGAGTCAAAGGTTTTTGCGGGGCCGGGGACCCCCAACTCAATTCCTGCTTAGGACCACATGAAGGGTGTGCTGGACCTGATCTGCGTGGTCGGTCATCTTTAATACCATCTTCTTATCTTCATATATATCTAGGGGCACAAAGGTTTATATTCTGCCCCACCATTTTGTTTAGTATCCAGGCTGATCAAAAGATGGTGGAGTAGTTCCAAGTAGAAAACAAAAAGAAATGTACCTCAAAGATTTATGATTGGCGCAATACAATCATCCTACTTAAACTCCTTCACATGGCCCTGTGCCGTACTAAACTAAGCTTAGTAAAAATGTATATAAGTTAATGGAATTGTGGTGTTGGAATTTGTTCGCGATAATATTCAACAAAAAATAATTTCATTTAGCCATATAGTCACTAGATATGCAGATAGATCTGTTATTTTTTTAATTACTAACATGAATGCAATTCTGAAAAATAATCTTAAGCACTTTCAGCCACAGGACTTTATGATCTAATTAATGCTAGAAGCACTTTCGATTATTTTCATCAACAGATAACGGTTTACGGAACTATCAGAAGAAGAAAAAATCACCAATTGACTTTTGTCTTTGCCTTATCGGTGACAATAATAACGCTTCTGCGAATTGCAAAAAGCCGAAGATTTTTTCCTCCAGATTATTCTCCATTCTAATCTTTTATCTTCATGGAATAAAATTTAAAAAAAGGCACCAGCATTTCGTAGCAACGGTAACTCGTACAATATTTTTTCTCTCTTCAGGAAGGAAGTTTTAGTATTAAATTTGTCAGGTTTCGGCATCTCGTATAAAAAAAATGCCTGATTGAATATCTTTTGTTTTGTTATCTCCCAAAGTTGAAAATTATCTTTCTGCTCGTCGCTTTCTGTCGGTGGAAAATAAAAAAAGACATGCTTGAATGACCTTACACAAACGTCGACAATTTCTAGCTTGATTGTCAACTCATGCCTCCAAGTTAGTTACGAGCAACGTTCCCTGTAATTTTAGTAGTCAGTGTGCACAGAATTCTTGTGATAATATTTTGTTCCCGTGACATGTGCGCACTCAATGACTGTGTAAACGTAAACTTGGCATGTTTTAACACAGTACAGATATATGATTGCACTGTATTTTATACTTTGAACAGCTTGTTGTTCCATAGAATAAAACATTACTGAGTGTGTTGGATAACATCGGTAGAGAGAAAATGATGTCTCGTTCCCGGTCTGTTGACGGGAGCTGAAATTTCTGTGGAGGGGCATCAATTTCGGAGACAAGGCTCTACGTGGGTGGAAGAGAAAAGACGACAAAATTCAGGATCTTCAATTGGAAATCTGGGGTTTTATTCCCGTCGTTATAAGTTCTTTTCTGGGCCGGTTCGCGGGTTACATTTGAGGCATCGAATTCTGTTTCATTTAGTTTTCTACACGAGGGGTCACTTTTCTGAATTACTACCAGTTATGGTAGTATAAAAAAAATTCATGGGGTTTTCCTCCTTCCTTCACCCGTCCGGATGAAAGAGGGAATTACTTCGCCTGACCTGTCGCCTGTCTGCCGGGTTCTAAGACTGCTTCTAACCTACTATCTCCTCCCCCACCCCTAACGGGCAGGGGAGCCAAGTCCTCTCTCCTCCGACCTCGACTCTTCAGATTCGGATCTAAACTGCCCCTGATTTGAAGATCAGAGCCCCTTAAAAGGCCTCCGGTAATACGATATGGTCTTTTGGTCACGTACACGCTGGTAATCTGATATGGGCTTTTGATCACGTATGCCCACGAACACAGAGTGCATTTCGTTATAAGTGTTTCTTATGTTTATGTGATGCAATGTCGAAATAAATTAATAACAATAACACCCATCAATTCAAAGATTAATATTTTCTGGAAATGTATATCATAATTTTTATTGAAATTACTGGAAAGAATAAGTATAATTACTACATTATAACTAACTTTTTGTGCGCACATTAATTTCATTTGTGCACTGGTTGCAAAACGTATGTACATGCGCGCATCATAGAGGAACTAGTTAAATAAATTGCAAAATAAAATGCATTCTACAACGTAACTTATTTAGTTAAGATTTTATTCTATACTCTGAACTACTGTTCGGATTATTGTTCCATTACCTGAAATATTACTGAGTATTGCTTATTTCTATGTGATGCAATGCCGATATAAATTAATAAGAATCAATTCACAGATTATTATTATTATCATTACTATTATTATTATCATTATTGCTATTATTACTATTATTATCATTATTGATGCTATTATTATTATTATTATTATTATTATTATTATTATTGTTATTGTTATTACTGCTATTATTATTGCTATTATCGTTATTATCATTATTATTATCATTATTATTGCTATTATTACTATTATTATTATTGCTATCATTATCATTATTATCATCATTATCATCAAAGTTGCTGAAAATGGTTTAATCATAACTCTACATAGATTTTAGCTAACTAACGTTTTGTGCGCACATTAATTTCCTTTGTGCACTGGTTGCAAAACGTGTTTGCGCGCTCTCACACGTACAGCTTTGAGGGGGAATTATGGCCGCCACTTCCTTTCCTATCTTTTTTGTTTCTCGCTACGAGCGAGTATCACCAATTTATATTCAGCCCTGAATGGATCCAAACAGCCTAACATCACTGATTTTCTCCCCCCTTCGATGACTAAATTGAATATTCGCCTCCAAAATGTGACTACTTAGTGTCTGTTTTCCCAGGAAGCATTTTCTTAAGTGAGAAACGAGAAACACGGTCTTTATAGATTTCTTTCCCTGGATACCCTATATAAGTAAAAAGCTCTGATTTTCATTTCCTTAAAAAGTTTACCGCGTTCGTGATTCTAATACGAATCTAAAAATTCTTATACGCCATTATAACCACAGCGCATTCGATTTCTTTGTCCAGATAAGTGAATTGCGAATGGCGTGCACGTTGGTTACTTGTTTAGGGAGAATTTATATAAAGCAATTCCCGTCATGCGCTGTGGAGAATATATAGAGACTTCGAGATATTGCATAGCAGGGTCTCCGAAAGGAATATCATTAGGCGGTGCAAAGCTGTTTTCGCATCCCACCCCTCCATATACACTGCACAAACACTCTCGGCCTTTCATCTGTTACAATCCTTTTAGTACGCCATACTATATTCACTGATCGTTAAACGATAGTCAACATTATTATTTAAATTTGTATGACTACTTTTTATCGTCATCTATTAGTTGCTTTTTATCTCAACCTTTGCTCAAACCGATTACCCTGTGATTGCAGTGAGCAAATAGCATTGATCGGGGGGGAAAAAAAGAATAAGCCTCGGGTCGGACTCGAATCCAGCAACGTTTAGCCCGGCCTGCTTTACCAATTACACCACCGAGCCTTATCTGGGAGCAGAAGCTCGAAATAACACCCTTAAACCTAGTCATCTTTCCGATCGTTTGTTTACATTTCTGGCAGTTACATTTAATTCATTTCTCTGGGTTTTTTTAAATTTTTGTTAGATGAAGTATTATAAATCATTATTATTTAAATTGTTATGACTACTTTTACCGTCACCTTAAATTTTATTAGTTGCCTTTAGTCGCAACTCTTGCTCAGACTGATTACCTTGTGATTGCAGTGAACAGATAGTGTTGATCGGAAAATAAAGAATACGCCTCGGGAAGCACCGTTTAGCCCGGCCTGCTTTACCAATTAGGCCACCGATCCTTAACTGGGAACAGAAGCTCTAAATAACAGCCTTAAACCCATCCTTCTTCTCGGTCGTTTGTTTACATTTCTGGTAGTTAGAACATTTAATACATTTCTCCGTTAATATTCTTGTTAGATGAAGTATTATAAATCATTATTTAAATTTGTATGACTACTTTGTACACGTCATCTTAAATTTGATTAGTTGCTTTTTATCGCAACTTTTGCTCAGACCGATTACCCTCAGGCAGTGAGCAAATACCGTTGATCGCAAAGAATAATAATAATTTATAACATTTCATCTAACAAAAATAAAAACGGAGAGATAGACAACCGATTTTATTAATTGACATTGATTATATCGACCTAGAACTTTCGATACACTCTCGGGCCATTCTCCTTGGTCCTTAGGGCTCCTTTGGCACTCTGTGCCCCGGTGAGATGCACCGGATGTACCCCCCGCTCTCAGAGGCCCTGTTTCGTAGGCATGTTCCAGCCCAAATTATTTTTTTATTTTTTTCTTCTGAAAGCTCATCTACATTATCAAAGATAGTCTGGAAAATCGATGCTTGCTAACCATTACGCTATGGTAGACACTCTGCAAATTAGTTGACTTTATCCCCCCCCCCGCGTAATAAGAACAAAAGAACAACAAGAACAATCCTCACATAATTCAGGGGAGTAAACTCTTCACTCTTTTTTTTATCCAAAAGTTAAACCAAACCGATATATAAAATTAACATTTGCCTACCGTGATCTGCGGCTGTCTTACCGACTGAGCTAAACTGACACGTCTTATATATTTACGAATTTTTTAAAAATTATATATACAAAAGTTACAGTGGTAATCTTCAGTTGGAATAGGAGTGGAGTTTGACCCTGCAGCAGCCCGGCTTGTCTTCAAATATCTTTCTTTCAAGATAAAGAATTCTTAAAACTAGCTGAAATACCCGCCCGTAGTGCGGGTATTTCAGCTAATAAGATGTTTTTGATTTTTTTTTTATATTAAGCGTGAACGCTGCCGGATACAAACTAAGGAACTAAATTATGATAAATTTACATTCTAAATTGAACCCCCACTAAAAACTTAGAGGAGGATTTTCAAAAACTAACTTGTGTTAAAAACCTGCCCCGGGGCCCCATTAGTTACCACAGAAAATTGGTGGCCATAGTTCTGTCCGTTCTTGTGTTTTGCGATTGACAGACATTTTGTGGATTCGTAAAGAGGTAAACCTGTATACAAACTGTTAATGATTTTGTTTCTATATCAAATTTCCTTTTTTTATTGGTAACTGGTAATATACAAAAGTGTCCACGACAGTTGCTAATAAATACTAATTCTCTTCTTTTTATTTCTTGCTCTTTCAGGAAGCAAGATCTGTACAGCTACGACATCATACACAGCTCACCCTTATAACTGGCAGATAATCACATCACCCTATTACCCAGACCGATATCTCGAGTAAGTTAACTTTTTTTGCTAATCTTCTCTATAATCATCAATAAATGTAGTGTGTGTAACACTGTGCAGCACATTCTTTACTTGTTTTTGTTCGTGGGTAATAAGTGGTGTTATTTTCTGATTGATTATGTCTAAAAAGTATAGAGAATGTCAATTATTCCCTATAAACTTTGCTTTTGACAGCGCTAGTTTGAAATCTACTTATTTTCAATTGGACAACGGGCGATTTTGCACATTTTTAATCACATAAAGAAAAACAATTACATATGTCCTGGTCACAAAAGCAAAGTTTGAAGGGAATAAGCCAGTTTCTATACTTTTTACACATAAGCAAATAGAAAATAACACTCACTACCCTAATCGCTTTGCACGGTGTAATCGGATACAGGTCACCCCCGCTTTTCAAAGATTGGTTTGAATATATATATTAATCACCGCTACCCACAACACTGGTTTATTGCTGGATTTAGGTTATTCATGTGTTATGAAATTTATATTTATCTATGTACCCAGATTAATCCAGCCTTAATCGTTCATAGCAGAAACTTGAAATTTTGCGTACACACTCCCCTCACTGAGTAGGGAAAATATTTTCTTTTTTTAAAAATTCACCCCAAATAGGTTTTAAGAGGAGGTTCAATATGCAATGTAAGTTTATGCTAAACTGGTCACTAGTTTATGCCCGCTTGTTTTTTGAAAATTCAGACCTTTTTTAAGTGATCACCTCCAACACAGCATATATGGATGGCGGTGATTCTTAATTTCCCTTGGAATGCTAGTATCTTTTTTTCTAACAAAAAAGTACACTTTTATTTATATTGATATTGAAAACTATCAAAGGCATGTTAATTGCCCAACGCGTGCAGTATCATATATTTGGATAGCTTCTTTTAGCTTTCTGCTATTTATTCTTACCAAGCTGGGCCTATCCTTGTACGAAGCTGAACTAAATGGAATTGGAGGTTGGCGCGCCTGCCTTGAAAACCTTTCAAGTCCTGGCGATTTTCCTCCACCCGAAGACTGACCACCGGTTCCGGTGGAAAATATACCTCATTCACAAAGCAGACTTAGGCTGGAACATGGCCACCAAAATAGTGATAACTGAGCTATTTTATAGCTTCTTTATGTCAACGAAATTAAGGATCACTTTACCCCCACCCCGCGCCCTACTGGAATGGGCATTTGAACATTATCCCCTCCAAGTTTTGACAATTAAATATCTCCGCCCCCCTAAAGCGGACTAAGTGGAATAAATACTTTATTTTATTGATTGAGTTAAGACATTGTTCACTTATATGAATACATCATTTTTTCAAGGCATTATCGCCAGACCTGTCACGGCGCATAAATTATCGTAGGTAGTCTTTTAAAAATCTTAGCTTCATATATTAAAAGGTTGTTTTGTTCTAACCATCTAATAGCTGACAACCGGTCCTCCTCAAGCAGAGGAAGAATGACGGCTTGGGATGTGTTGTCAGCCATGGGGTCTCCCCACCTCAGTTTTGGCAATTAACCCACCCCACCCGGGTTTCTAGCCAGTTCCTGTGGAAGGCCTAAATGGGACCTTTGGCCCTAATATGAGATCAAAACTCTTTTTTAGGTGTAACATGATTCTATACTTCTGGCTATAATGCACTAGTTTGGTCACTTAGTGGTCATATACAGATAAACGGAATCAGACTTTAAGTATTATATAGATAGATACATGTAAGTATTATATAGATAGATACATGTAAATAAGATCAGTGAGTAGAGTGCGAACGGAGACTTCACATTATTTTGTTATTTTTTAATTTCCAAAAACTAATATGCAAAAAGAAAATATTTCCCGGGGTTCCGTTAGTGACCACAGAAAATTTGGTGGCCATAGCTCTAGCCGTTCTTGAGTTGACGGACGGGCGGATATTTGGTGAATTATAGTTAGATAAGCAACATCCTTCATAATCTGCAGACATATTAATTTAGCTACAATGACTGCACAAATCGGCGGATCCATTAGTCAAAACGCGATATTTGTATTGAATCGGCGCTTCTTATCATTTTGGCCAACTGACGAGCAACGCTGATGAAAGTCTTCTCGATACGTTATCGATCATCAGTTTGGACACAAAACATTTATCTGTCTGTTATTAGTTCCACTGATCCATCATTTATTTCTCATCATCTCATCTGTTTCTCTTTCCTTTCAATGTTTACGTCGCTTGAACATCAGGCTTCTTGGAAATGTCCTATTTTACGTCAATAAAATACAGTGTTTTTTAAAAAAGATTTGACACTATGGAGGGTACTGGCTGTTGCCGGGCGCCCGGATATTTGGAAAAAGGAAAAGAAGCCAAGTCTATTGAAGAAGAATTCCGCCTTCTTGTGGAGGAATGATTTTGTGGCGCGTCGGCTCGAATGCTTTATTTTTCTCCATCATACTGGCGTATTTTTTAGGTGGGTTTAATTTGACTCCATTTGTATACGATCAATGGCTGAAAAAGGGATTAGCAACGAGAGACGGACGAAAAGACAATCTTGAAAGAGACGAACATTTTTATTCATTTACGTGTTGAGGTTTAATTTGGTTAGCGTTTCTGTGTGCATATTTAAAAGTCCATTGTCTGTGTGTAAATATGTAAGAGAACCCTGTTCGAGTATATTTGTTTTCGTGTATGAAAAGAGTTCAGTTATATTAAAATGTG
>VCCN01003888.1:764799-777062 GCA_006491835.1 Architeuthis dux
GGGGCAGATGTATTCATACCTTTCCAAAGGGCATTAGTGCGAAGTGAACCCAAACTGTCCCAGCAGGAGTTTGAACCCGGCCCCTGGGTCTATTCCCCGAGCCGTTACCCACCCGGCCATTCCTCACCAATAAGTTCACATGATAAAACCGCAAAAAGATCTTTTATATGAAGGCGTGTGGGTTAGTCAATACACCCAAAGGAAAAGGGCACTGAAAAACTCTCCAATTTATACAGACTTTTTATTTAAGAATAAGAAAATTAAAAAGAATAAAGAACTAGAGATAGAGAATTTCAACTTTGGAAAGAGGGAAAAAAATTAATAACATTGGAAGGTTATCTATATTGGCAATATTTGAACAGTTTTTCAATTATATTCTTTGTGAAAATATTTCGTCTGAGTAAGGGTTAAGGATTGTTGGTACTTTCCGGGAAAACAAATGCCACACATTGATGTCAAAATAATTCAGTAGACCGTGGTTTTTGGAGAATGCATTTCAGCAAATAACAAGACATGAAGAAGAATTTTCTTAGTATAAATTAAGAGTTTCTAAATTAATTTTGCACCCACTTGAATAATCCAGAGAGTGAAACTGGTTGTACGACTTGTTGTGGATCATTAAAAAATATCATATATTTATATGTGAGAGAGAAATGGTTGGGTGGAATCCGCAACAGCGTTGTTAGAGTTTGTGAAAAAAGGATAGCCAAGATTTTGCTTTATGGTATAGATGTTTTTAGTTTTTGGCATAGGTGTTTTGAAATAATTATTATTAGCCTTTACCGGTTTCAACTTTTGTTTTTTCAAAAGGCACACCTATGACAAAAAATAAAAACATCTATACCATAAATCAAAACCTTGGCTATCCCTTTTTCTTATATATTAGTTTAAGTCAAACTCCAGTACAAAGTACAGAGTTGACTTTGTTTAGTTGTGGTAGGAAAACAATCTTCACCAATATGTAAAATTCACATTCCCCTACCGTGATTTGAACTCACGACCAACTGATTTCCAAGTTGCTGTCTTGCCGTCTGAGCTAAATTGACAAGTCTTAGATATCAACGAAAATTTATCATACAGATACGCACTGACTTATTTCATTCTAATAAATAAATACATTTATACAAAAAATATATATTTTTTGATATTTTTTTTGTTTATGCAATACAAAAGTTGCAGTAATTATCTTCAACCAGAACAGAAGTTGATGTTGAGATATATATATATCACCGTTCTCGCTTACAGCACCTGGTATTCCCAATTGGTCACCCATCTAGCTAATGACCATTAATGTGTATGGGTATTGTGTGTAGCACTTCAATGAGCGCACATATACTACGCTCTGATCATTGCTGCTTTATGCCATTTCGGCTCACAAAAGGTTTCATGGGAACGCTCTAATTTTAGATAGTGGGTGTGGAACATGTACACGGTAGCAAAACAAAAAGTAAGTATGATTTAATATTGTCTGGTAGATGTATTGATAAATTCTTTCTCTCGATGAACAAAGGGCCGTGAATTCTTAGCAAGAAATACATTATTAGAGACCGTCGACCGAAACTGTAGAGCTAGCCCGAGGCATAAGTGGCTGCTTAGGGCTCCGTGGCCACCAGAGGGCCAGTCTTTTTCAAAGGCGACGGGGGCCCCCGAATCAAATTCTGCTTAGGGCCGGGCCTGCAAAACTGCCAACTTCAGTTTTTGAGTGATTCTGGCTGGTTGGCTCAGTGTTGCCAACTCAAAAAATATTTTCGCGCTCGTTTGACTGCCAAAAAGCGCTAAATCTTTTTTAATTGCTAAATGGCCGAAAACGCGCTAATTTAGCGTTTTTTGCAATGCCAAAACAAGAAACGCGCTAAATTGGCAACACTGGATTGCCTATGTATGTATGTGTCACGTATATAGGCCGCACCAATGAAGCTAATCGGCTAAAAAGAATTTCAACATTTACTCCTTTGCCCACAAAAAACTTTTCTTTTATCTTTTTAAACCCCCCCTCCCAATGTTTTTGTTTTTTTTGTATGTGTATACTAAATTGGTCCCTTTAGTTTGTGTCTGACAGTGTTCACACTTGTTTTGTTTTTAAATTCGGACTTTTATTAGCGATCACCGTCCAACAAAAGGCGAGATAAGTAACTCATTCATTGATCACCCCTTCTTTCCAATTTTTTATGTGATCACTCCCATCACACGGCATGCTGCCAAAAGACGTTGGTCACGTAACGTTTTCTATTGAGTTTCTAACCAGATCTGTTTGAATGTAGCAATTAAATCAAATTAAATATTTTTTGTGTCAGCAAACTGATGACGAAATGGCATGACTGACCAGAAATAACCGACTATTTGTGAGATCAACCATGCAGTCACGTAATGCGTCTACATTCGTGATTGCTTTTTATTTAATTTCCTATTCTATTACATTAAGTGCATCTCGTTTCAGACACAAAATTAAATTCCCCAGTAGATTTGCTAAACCACAGTTTTCTTAAACGTCAGACACGACCTTCTTTGAAATAGTCTCGGTAAATGAACGAAAGTGTTTGTTTTTGTGAATATGAGTTTTCTGCTAATGTAGATTTCATATTAATAAAAACAAAAAATTAAAAAGTGTTTTATTCGTATAGGCATATGATCTTGGAAGAAAATTCTTTCGTTTATGGAAGAATAAATTTTGGTTAAATTAACTACTTTTTTAAGCAGCAGGTGGGATTTAGACATTCTGGAGAATAGCTAACGCTACAATCGGTTGTTGTGGTCTGGGAATGCTCAAAAGGTTTCCCCATATAAATTAATGGTAATTGGTTTACGAAAGGTTCGACTTTCGGATGTCGGGGAAAATAACTACTTTTTTAAGCAGCAGGTGGGATTTACACATTCTGGAGAATAGCTAACGCTACAATCAATTGCTGTGGTCTGGGAACTCTCAAAGAATTTTCCCATATAAATTAATGGTAATTGTTTTTTCGATCTACGACATTCCTGGGGGAAGTTGCACAGGATATCTTGGCCATCTGATCGGGAGGCAATCACCATTAGCATGCTCAGGATTCGTCCTGAGAAGCTTTTGGGATCCCCCCCCTCCCCATATCCCTGTCCTCGTGGTGGCATTTGTCTCAGGGATTTGGGATTCTCAAGTCTCTAGTGACGGGGACATGGGATCCCCTCCCTCCCCGTACTGAATTCGGCACTAAATGACCCACAAAGGGTCGATGTGCCGTTAAACCAAACAATCAATCAAAATCAGAAAGACGGCCTTTTATAGGGTGACAGAAAGGGGGGGGAGAAGCTAATAATTTTATCGGGTTTCTATCAATCCGGGGAAACCAATTAAAGCAGGCTGTCTACGTCTCCTACCAATTCACTCGTATGGTTACATATGTTTGTTTCTTAATTCCATTCACCGATAAGGATTTGGGTTTCGAATTAGTGGGTCGACCTCGGACAAATGTTCACTTTTGTTCCCTTAATGGATTGACGCTGACACCAGTGTCAAATGCGGATCCTGATTAACGGCCAAATCCCTGCCTGTGAGATGAGGTGCCTCAGACGAGCGCCAAACAATACAAAGGCGGGACTTGATTAGAAACGAGAAAACCAGAAAGATCGTCGGAGCAATCCCAATCCACAAATTCATCGAACGCCAGAGAATTAAATGATTCGGACACAATAGCAATTGGCCAATAAACGTTCAGAGCCTATAATGTCAGAAGTTCAAGCAAGAGGACGACCTTGTAAGGCGTTGGATTTGAGGGCGCTGCAGAGACGCTCAAATCCCATGCCCTGTCCGTCGCAGAGGCGATCCACCAAGCCATCGACAACCGTCTTCACACCCCCCCCCCACGACATCTTGAAGTACAGGTGGAAAATGAAATAAAATAAACTAAAATGGATTGACAATTCGTAATTAATTTTTTTTCTCTCACTATTTTTAACCCTAAAAGAAACAAATACAGGAATACCCCGCTTTTCGAAAGTTCGCTTTACGCCGCTTTTACGGAAAAGGAGCGAAAATATCAAATTTCTGTTTTGCAGCGAGCGCACCATTCCCCTCTCCCTCCTATACCCTGTCCCCTGTGCCACCCACCACCACAACATCCTACGACCCAGCCTAACATAACATCCTCACTATATTTTGGGTCTGGAAACACTCAAAAAATGTTCACATATAAAATAATGTTAATTGCTTGTTCGTTTTACGCTATTCCGGGTCACGAAATGTTATTCAGAGGAACGCTATACTTTCGGATAACGGGGGAGAACTGTACTAACTAACAAACAACAAACATGAAGACCATTTTGTTGTTTCTGTTTGTGTGAGGTAGTCTAATTGGGAAACCTGTAGAGCGATAACAAAACAAGCTTTGATTACCTAGAATACCATCTTCTTTTTTTTACTGCACTTTTGTTTGACACAAGACCAAAACATTGCTTACTGTGCCAGCTGTTCTTCAGTGTCCATCCTTTGAAGTACTGATTAGGTGAGACGCTGCTTTATACGGTGATCAGAAGAAAACCCTAGCTCAGTGTATCCCAAATTGTGCGCCGCAGTGAGCTACCAGGGACGCCGCGGTATACTCGAAAATTTCAATTATTCCAGGCAATCTTTATGCAATGAGCTGATGCACGGTCACAATGATAGGAAGCGACATCTAACTGGCACATCGCGAATCACTCTGTCCATCTAGTGATGAACTTCACCGTTTCAACACTAGATGGCGCTCGGTCGATAGACAAGGTTTACATAATGGATTGTTCTAGAACTGTGTCGAATATTCTCGGTACCTAGGAGTTGCATTTAAATAACCGCAGATTCTTTAACTAACCTGGTCACATGAACATCAATGCAATTATTCAATATTTTCTGAATTAGTCGCCATGAAATATCCTGATACACTAAGGGCGTCGTTAATCGAAAATGTTTGGGAACCAATGCCCTAGGTTTCAGCATAACTTGACCGTAAACTCATCGAATATCATCACTTTCATTCGCCAATGCGTCATATCGAGTTGATATCTAGCTTCTGAAATATCACCTATTTTCGTTCAAATTATAGTATATTATTATATTATAGTTATAAGTAAATATTTCTGCAATATAATTAAACATGATGGTTTTATGGTTAAATATTAAGACATATTTAGCCTCAAGGTGAGAAAAACTGCAAAATATGTACAATATTAGATTTAAGAAACCACATGTATTGCTATATTCGCAATATTTCTTTAATTTACAAAACAGTAAATTGAATTGAATGTAAAACAATTATCTTATATTTATTGTAGTAATTACATATTAATTTCAGTTCTCAATTTATTCATTTCTGAATTAATATCAAACATTAGTATTTTCATTTTATGGTATGTACTAGTTACTGTGAAAAGGAATATGTTTATGAAGTAAATGTTTCTTTTCTTTTAAAGATTGTTCATCCAAATTTGTTTTCTTAACTTTCGCCGTCTAATTAGTTTAGCAAATAGCGTTTGTATATCAGAATTAAATTTGATATTTTCTCTCCGATTGAATATAATTAGGCTGCTTTGAAGTCTTTAAAGTTTCTACAGAATAAATAAACCTGTTTGTTTAAAAGCTGCGAGGAGGAAGTCTGATGACACATTGAAATCAAAGTAATGCAGGACTGAGGTGTTGGGTTTGGAGTGCGAGCCAATATTTTAATGTTACTAATATTGCAAACGTTATCTCGTTTGATAAAAATCAAAACTAGAAAGCGTTCAGAGAGCGCATACCTCTGCCAACGCCAATCGAAAAACAGATTCCTGGATCCGCCCCAAAATTGAGTCACTTCCTTCATAGCCCATGACCCGCCCTCCCACGTAATTTCATTAAAATACATTGAGAACTTTTTGGAAACATAGCGTCGACATACATTAGAGAATACATACGTGTATGAAAAGAATGGGGAAAATATCTGTCAATCGAAAACACATTCCAGGATCTGCCTTTAAATTCAATGACTTCTTCCTTACCTCGTGACCCACCCTTCCACAGAATTACATTGAGAACTTTTGGAGATATCGTGTAGACAAACGGAAAGACACTGGGTAATACATATACCTAACCATACCTAAACAACGTCCATATAGTGAAACTAGTTTTTACAATGAGTAATCACAGAATGTACGTCTGGACTGTAGAGAATATTTGTCTTCAATAGTTTATATTGGGCGCCCCACCGTGGCGTACTAAGAGTGCTTAGTAAGCTAGTCTCCAACAGAGCTAGTAGTATTGCTTTATTTTTGCATCTCATACTCCAATGACTGTGATACTAAATTACCTAACCATAACGTTGCCGATATACCTGTTACACTACGTGATTCGAGACCACGGTCATTGGGGATGTTAATATAAAGCACTTCTTTTTAGGGACAACGCTACTATACCTTTACCCATTATACCTCTTCATGGGAGCCTAGTTCTATTTAAGTCATAAGTGATTGATATAATGCTTTCATAAACGCGAATAAAACTATTGGTGCAAAACCAAGACTTATGTAATAACAGTTGAATCAATTGTTTACGTTCAGTTCTACGTAAGTGATTGGTTTGGGGTTTTACTTAGCTTGGTAAGACACAAGGCTACAAGTGTTGTTCGACCAGTGAGGATCGAAGATACTACAATAGTACTGAAAAAATCAAAGAAGCAGCATACATCAACATGTCGGCTGAGTGTATAAGTCAGATAAGCGCGGGGTTAAACTCGATGTGGCTTCCGTTACTCAACAGGGACACGGCATGGAAATCCAGGCCTAACAAGGCCCACGTTATAAGCGTTGCTATCATTGGAGAGAAAAAGATTTCTGAAGAAGGCCGTAGAATGGATCGGCCGAAATATCGTGTAAATAACACAAACATCAAGAAGTTCAATCAGTCTAAAAAACTCTTTGAATACATTAGTACTTCATTATTTTTAATTAAATTTGACTAGTTTTGACCTTCATCTTATTTCAGTTGTTTTTGTATACAACTTTCAATTGGGGCCGTTGTTTCTACGGCAACGAATAAGCTTTCGGTGAGAATCTAACTCATACCCTCATTGCCAGTTTACGCTTAGCTGCTTTTACCAATCGGCCACGAAGACTTTATCGATTAGCAGAAGTTAATTCACACTTTCAAACTCACTCTTTGCATCCGACTCCCGACGCTACATATTTGTTTTGTTTTCACGTATGAGAACTAGTAATCTTAATGAATCAATTTTCATTAAAAATAATGTTACAATTACATCATCAAATGACAATAAAGATTGACTAGTACTTGCTAGTTAACCACTACTCAGCGATGAGACGTCGAATGACCATGATTGAATGGTAATAGAGTCGTCTGTTTTGGATTGCTTCTTTTTATGATAGGATTGATTTCTATCAGATTTCTTGTTTTGTTTTCTATATTGGATTGTTTCTTTTAAGTTACAACTGCAATTGATGATCTCATTTTATTTTCTATTGATTTATTTTATCCATTTTTTAATGAAACTTTTTTTTCCCTCTCTCTTCAAGCCATCTTTCATGTTCCTGGTTGATCAAGTCTGGGAGTCGATCTGGAAAGTTGTATCTTGATGTACGAGACTCTGACATCGAATATTCGGTCGGATGCATGAAAGATTATGCCGAGCTTTACCTAGGTAAGTGGACTTTTTGAATAAATACGAACCAAAAATTCCAATTATGAACTAAAAACTAAACATTCCTTTTAATGTTTTTTTCTTTTTTTTATCAAAACTGACAAATATTTTTCCTTTTTTCCTTGAAAATTCAACGGTATCTCCAGGTTTTGGTTTTTGTTGTTTTTTTTTTTTTTCTCATAAAAATAGTAACATTTTGCTTTCGATAAAACTGAGTTATAAATGTTGCTTTACTTAAAATTAGCTGGAAACGATAGGTTTTCAGCTAGTTTTTGCGGAAGGTACCCCTCCCCGGGGGGTAGCTACATACATTGGCTGGATACTATTTGTACATGGCCACTTCCTCAATCCCCGGGGACAAACACATGACTTACTTTTTAAAACACTGACTGCTGCTAGAAACTGCTGGATGGATGGTTTTCGGCCGCACAAACGTGAAAAAAATCGATAAAGATGTTCTCCAAAATTTGGCCTAAAATGTGTGGAACAGGTAGATTGAGGCGTGCTGAATTCGACTATTATATTTCTTTGTCTCAGATACGTAGTTCTCTTGTTAGAAGAGTACAAACATGCGTACATACATTACAACTTTGGATGTTATAGATATCTTAGGAAGAAAATTTTAAACGGACAAGGGACATAACTGTGATTCTATAGGATTTTCTTCTCTAAATATTCTTACAATATGCCTTTGAAAATTCTAAAGTGTTTTTTTTTCTAAAATATCAATGGTGAACAACATAAACACCTTGCTGATCATCCAGATTTATATTTGGAAGATCATTTCTGACCAGACGGACGCAGATGCGATGCACTTGGCATTGTTCTGTGGAGTCTGGTCCAGTGGGATTAGTGTTCAACTTGTGACCCAAATCAAGTGCTTTTATTTCATTGCGACAATAGTTGCGAGGACTAAAGTGAATCTGCCTCACAGGTTCGCGTGTGAGGTTCCCCCACGGTAAATCGACCTTGTGACCACATCCTGTTCTCGTGGGGGTTCAGGTAAATAGGAGCATAAACAAAACCCGTGCAAACTTCACCATGAACGTCTCAGCCAATAGAAGAAGTGTTCAGCTTCGAATACTTGGGGGAGACTCTGTCAATGGATGGCGCCTGTACAGCAGAAAGCAGCAGAACTGCAGCGAAGACCATACTTAAAGGGGTGTGGAAGTCCAGCGGATCAAATGTAAAATCCAGCCCCCCCCCCAATTAATTCAAAAGCGCAAATTTTCAGATTACACCGGCATTTTTAATTGAATCAAACCAAGTATTTTGTGATACTATTTCTTCACGATATTCTTTCATGTAATTAAAGGGGTCTGAATTTCTACATTTCATCCTTGTTTTAATTAAATCAAATTGAATTTTGATTACGGTGTAATCGGAGAATTTGCGCTTTTGACTTGAATCAACTTTGGGGTCCTGATTCTAGGTTTGATTCAGAACAACAAAGGCTTCCCCAGCAAGTACACACTCTTCAAATCTCCGGTGCTCTCCATCTTACTGTATGGGTGCGAGTCGTGGACACTGCTAGCAGAGGCAGAAAGATGACTCCTTGCTATTCAATATAAGAAAACTATTGCCTATATTTGCTCAAATGTCTTTGTCATAGAAGTCTATAATCCGACCAAAGTCCCAGCTCCTTCTACGCCCACGTTGTGTTCAAAGATCTGCAGTAGGGTTGTTGGTGAAGTTGGTTGAAACGTCGTCGAGCTGAGCTGGTCCGGTCACAAAGCAAGTTGGAATTTAAGGTAAAGATCGGATGCCGATTTTAAAATCAACAATAACAAAGATTTATTTTCTTCACAGTACATAAACTCTTATAAAAGGTTTTCTTCGAAGTACAATCACATTATAAGAACTTGTGAACATTCTTATAATTCAGAGTTCTTCACAGTACGGTCGTTTACCAGTTCTGATAATTCAGAGTGCTGAAAATGACGCGCGGCATATCAGCAGATATCCGGTTGAATGACATGAGCGTCCGGCCCCCGTGGCAGATTGTCCCCCTCTCTCCCCGTCTATGGAATTTGGGGGTTATTTATGGAATTGGAGACTTTCTGTCGACCAATCAAAATGGGCCACATCGAAGATGGTAATCATCTGTTGACTGGGTATAGGTTATACTTAGAAGAAATTCCAGACATGAATCGTAGCAAAATCGAATGTTCTTTTCTTACGTCACCATTGAAAGTCAGCTGTTAAATGTCGAGTGAGGGCCTCTGGTGACACCTAGAGTGTTTTATGCTTTAGACCTCTTCGCCAGGCGTATGTGATTGACAGGTCACCATAAACACCATCTAGCATTTTCACTTTCTGCCAACATGGCAAAATCTGCTGATTTAAAATTTGAACTTTCAATTTCTGCTGTAAATTATTTTTTTAACTTATGATGCCAACGTAAATTATATATGCTTCTAAAATCCGGGATACTTCATAGTGTCATACTACTGAAGCACACTAACGGACTGTAGTCCGCCTCTTTGACCGGAAGTAGATATCTAATGCCAGAGATTGTTGTTCCAACGCAGGTAAAAGCCAGGATTTTGAATGCTTATTTTCTAGGTAGGCCCTCCCTGCTTGGACTATTGGCGTAACAGAATCTTCCTCGTCCCATTCACTCTCATTTGATCCCGTGTCGTACTAGGCTACGCTAAGTAAATATCAAAAGCTAGGATTTCGAATGCTGACTTTCTAGGTAGGCAGGGAGACAGATAAGCCCTCCCCTTTTTGGAAGAATTGTATGACGATCTTCCACTCTCAATAATGTTCCCTTGTCGAACAATCCAGGATTTCCATTAAATTTCTAGGCAGGCAACACTGTTGGAAGACTGACGCAACAAGATCTTACTACCCACCCACGTCTATCTGTCCGTTTGTCACATTTTTAAAAAATACATTGAAAGGGGTGGGTGTAAAGGAGAGGTTTTGAGAATGGAATTGAAGAGCGGGTAGGGATACGCAAAAGGGTAGGGGATGGAACAAGGATATTCGCTAAAGGAGACAGGCTGATTCTGTCGTCGAAAAAAGAGGAAAGGCAAGGAAATAAGAGTAGGTGTAATTGAACTCGCTTTCGTGTGTCTGTGAACAAAAGATTTAGTTAAGTGCCGGAATGGTTGCTTCAGACAACTCACATGAGGTTTTTTTTTTGGTTCAGATACCAGAGTGCTTTAGATTCCCACACCCGGGGTATACCGTTGGCAAAGCAACGGGTATCTTACTAGTTTATATAACTCGTGTCATTTTATGATGCTCGAGCATCTCTAATACCGATGACCGTCACTGACTGATTTTGTGTTTTTTAAATTAACCTCAGTAAACTCCAACTGAAAGATCCGATACTACACGTCCTTCTTTTCCTCTACTACTCAATTCACGATGGCGCCTTTTAAGAACGCCACCCGTTGAGTGACCAAGGGCGATAACTCCCAAACTCAAAACTTGTTTTGCTATTTGTAATTCGTAATTCAACATGACATACCGAAACACTCCCACCACCCTCCTTCTATATTTGTTTGAAAGTGCAAGGGAGAGAACTCGTGTTAAATGATTGGTCTCATTTGACAGCCTTCCAGGATGTCAATCCATGAGATCGAACTAGCACATCTATGGTCTGACTTTCAGGCTTGTTTATCTTTCTTTCCCTCTCTTCATTCTTGTATGGACAGATTGTTGTCATTTGACAGCCTTCCAGGATGACAACCCATGAGATCGAACTGGCGCATCTATGGTCTGACTATCAGGCTTGCTTTCTCACAGAAAGCTATAAAACTGGTTGTTTTCTTTAGCAGAAATGCCATTTGTCCTCAGCTACTCGCTTATATGAAAGAAGCGAGACCTGCCTTTTTCTTTTCTTCGTTAATTTAAAAAAAGAACCCGTGCATTTATGAAACCAACTTGGCACCGGCGAACCTCCTATTATCCTGATTGTGTGCTTCACACTAATTGCGGCAAGTGTTGCAGACCACGGTTTCCTGGCTTTCATTCCGCTCCCCCCTTTCTATGCAGCCTGCTCTTTTACTCTGGAGTCGATGAGGTATTTACTTGTGTTTGTATTTGGAACCTGTTGCCGTCTCCTCCGCTTTCTATATCTCCCTCCCTCTCTGTAGCTCTCTATATCGCCCTCTATCTCCCGATCACCCTTTCTCTCTCTATCACCCTTTGATATCACCCACCTCTCTCTATCTCTATCTCCCTCTCTATCTCTGTCTCCCTCTCTATCTCTGTCTCCCCCTCTATCTCTGTCCCCCCTCTGTCACTGTCTCCCCCTCTATCTCTGTCTTCCCTCTGTCACTGTCTTCCCTCTGTCACTGTCTTCCCTCTGTCTTTCCTCTGTCTTCCCTCTGTCTCTGTTTCCTCTATCTCTCCCCCCTCTTTCTATCTATGTCCCCCCTCTCTCTATCTGTCTCCCCCTCTCTCTATCTGTCCCCCCTCTCTCTATCTGTCTCTCCCTCTCTCTATCTGTCTCTCCCCTCTCTATCTATTCCCCCTCTCTCTATCTATGTCTCTGTCTCTCTCTATCTCTGTCCCCTCCTCTCTACGTGTGAATGTGGTCGATGCTATTAGTACCATTGTCTTTGAGCGGACGCGCTGACAGCTTGTCAGTGGGATTCGAATCTAAATGTT
>VCCN01003888.1:786733-800146 GCA_006491835.1 Architeuthis dux
GCCCTCCCTTTTTTAGAATCAGATTTATTTATCTCCTAGACTGGTTGCCAGCCATGTCTAGAGAGCCATCTTGAGGCGGCTGGATGCCAATGTTGACTTCCTTCCAGCAGCTCCTGCGGCCAAGTCGATGCCAAACGTATCGCTCCGATTTCCTTTGGACTATATCAGCGAGTCCGAGAGGTGGCCATCCTAGGATCTCCATACACTTCACCCTTGCTTCCGTCCTGAGGCGGTCACTTCAGCGTTGTTCCGTTGGCTACTGAGACAGAAGGGGATACCTTCTCCTTCTTCCGGGCTATACGATCCTTGTTTTAAGCCCACACCTTACATGTGGATTTAACTATTGAATAGCCCTGGAAGTATAAATTCTGTTCTGTAGTGAACACATTGTAAATGGAAAAAAAACAAAACCTCCCTATATAATTGCTATGCTGACATCAAGACCAGGGAATTAATGTGACAGCGTTGAGTGTATGGCTGCATTCATCGCTAGCTTTGAACCACTTATAAATATTCACCCTGAATTATTGTATCCATACACACATCTAATCACAGGGTGCCGTTAGCTCAGTGCTAAAGAGCAGGATCGCGTATAGGTTGCTTCCTGGTTGAACGCGGGTTCGACCCTCGTTTCTTTATTCATTTATACGATCTAGGCCGCCCGTTTAACAATCGCTAACAGATGCCGGGCTGATATGGATTCCCAATTATTAATTAATAATATATATATATTTAAAAAAAGGTCCGCAGCCTAATGATGAAAAAGCTAAGGATGTAGGGGCCTCCCCCCCCCCAGTTGTGCCTTGTGTCGTACGAGCCAAAGCTTAGTAAATATTATAAATATATCCTATTCGGTGGCTGGGGTAATTGCATGTTTTCTTACCAATGCCACCAGACTGTGGTTCTAGCCCAGAGATACAAGGCAGACCCTCCTAACCTGGAAGACTGACGCAACAGAGTTTATATAATATCGTATTTGATAGCATGTAAGGACCCCTTTATTTCAGCAGATAATATTAAGAAAAAATGCATTTCCCTGAATACTGGTCATTTATCATTGAGTTCTGACCAATGTGGGACTGGACAACAGAGGTCACGTTTAACTTCTGAGTGAAAAAAAAGAGGGGTCTCAAATGCATCCAAATACAATAAATAGTTTGTGCTTGATGCATCTTGCTTGATGTGTTTTTTTCTTTTTCACGTACACGAGTGATCGATGAATCTTGCTAGCACGACACTGGATATTGAACTCTGGACCTCCCAATCTATAATCTCGAATTACATCTATTTTCTTATCAGTAGAAACAAAAGTTGAGTGCACTATCCGAAAACAAAAAAGATTCCTTCGTTGTCTTTGATGTAGCTTTTCTCAACGCCGAACCCGTTTGTGCAGACGATGAAAGTGCACGAAGAGGTGACATTGAGGAACGTTGCATTACGACGTAGCTGCAGTATGATCTATCTATACGATTGAACATAATTCATTTGTTCAAGAAAGCCATCCACCGCTTTTCTACGTCTACCTAATATATTACTCCCCCCAAATAAGGAATGAGCAATAATACATTGCCTTAAGAGACCTTTCACTTTTTTTCTTATATATAATATATATAATCCTTTATTTTATTTTTACGATGTGTTTTTGTTTTTACCTTTCTTTGATCTTTTATGCTTTGATCTTCTTATTTAAAATGAAAAGAACGAACGGACCAAAAGGAACGAGGGTTAACTGCATGCGCTTGTGTACGTCCGTCCGCCTGTGTGTGTTCTGCTATAGCTGTTTACTTACTTATAGTTATTCTGCAGGAACCGACAGGAAGGCAGATATATTCAGTCGGTGGTGTGGAGGGACCAGGCGCAAATTCTACACATACCATGCTAGCCTTTTCATCCATTTCCATTCGGATGCATCTCTAACCGGAAGGGGCTTTCAACTCTCCTATTACATGGGCTCCCGTAAGTATACCTTTTTTCTTCCTTACAGTCCTTTATTGTTTTCAATCACTTTCTAGAAAAACAATTGCGTTTTTCCTTTTCTTCACCCTCGACTTGTTTTTCGAGAATAATACATTGAAGACAATCTTTGCTTTTGACGTCGATAAGAAAGAACGGCCATTTTGAATTGCAAAAAAGTGTCTAGATTTATCGATGACTGGCTTTGAAAATGGCTAACATTGGCTAGATTTCATTTTCTGTATACGCTCCAAAAATAAATACAAAGGCTCCCAAAAGTATTAATATACAACGTATTGATCAGATATTAACAAAATAATGAAAATAAAACCGTTCTTCGAATAACGTTGTCGTTATTGATCTAAAGACATCGTTCTTCGAATAGCGTTGTTGTTGTTGTTTTAAAGATATCGTTTTTCGAATAACGTTGTTGTTCTCGATCTAAAGACATCGTTCTTCGAATAACGTTGTTGTTGTTGTTTTAAAGATATCGTTCTTCGAATAACGTTGTTGTTCTCGATCTAAAGACATCGTTCTTCGAATAACGTTGTTGTTAAGTACTTTTTTCTGTTAATCAAAACGTGCGAAGATTCAAATATGAATCGTCATCGACCTACTGCAACTGAACATTTTATTGTACAACCCGATGAAATAACTTTTAAATTTAAATTCTAGCCATCTTTAAAGCCAGTCAGTGGAAGATCTAGCCAATTTAAAATGTCCGTTTTCTTACTGACATCAAACCAAACATTGCCTACATTAAACAGTGTTTATTCAACCAAATAATAGAATTCTAATGGCAATGGGTCCTTCTTGAGATGCAGCCAAGTTATTCAAAGAGTTCTTCGGAATATTTATCTTTTTTTCTTTTGTTGCTACCGTAACGTTTCAGCCGATCTATTCTAAGGGCTTCAAGCATGGGCCGGACGTACGGTTCCTGCCACTCCGTGCAAGCTGAACTTCGGCGCCTTTCAAAGCCTGACTGAGCTTGTCGCCCTTCATGAGAATTTCCTTTGCCAATTGTTTCTCTTAGTTTCACCACAACAGAAAGTATTCAACTGTCAGATATTCAACTGTCAGATATTCCTGAAAATCTGACTTCACATCAGGGCATTTTTCCTATCTTGACTGTTTTGTTTATTCTGTTAAATTTATTCCTCTCCCACTTCCGTATTTGGAAAGTCTCACTGTCTCAGACACATGACAGACCCCCTCCCCTTAGCAGGCGTACCCCAGCATGTGGCGCCCCCGGGAGATTGCCCATGTTGCCGGTAACTAGAGCCGGCCCCACCTTCAAGTGAACAACCTATATGGAAAAAATATGTATCTCCTTTTGTGTACAGTGGATCGACCGAAATGTTACGGTAACAACAACAGCAACAAAATTAATGGGATAAATAGCCCGAACAACTTATTAAGCTCAAAGCGACCATTCCTACAGTACTTACACAAAGAAAGGAGCATTTATCATTCATAAATATACATGTATAGTCTTTTGATCTTCTTGTGTCCGTTGATTCTTTTGTCTTCTGCAAGAACAGAATTGTTGCTTTTAGCTCTAACGAAGTGAGATTTCTCTTGCGAGTGAATGAACACGATTTTATACAAATTTTAAAACAAAAGCTTTCGTTTGATCTTTCTCAAAACAATAATTGCAAAAATCGCGTCCGCCATTGTTTTTCTTTCCCTCCTTTGAAGATGTTAAGCATGATGCAGATTGAATGTCTTTTTTTATTTATTTATTTTTTGTGTATTCTTATAAAAACAATACCTTTTGGCAATGCTTTCATTATTCATATTTTTCCCAAATTACTATTATTCATCCATTTTTTTTTATTTGTAGCATCTGCCGCGTGTCCAGAGAAGACAACATTAACAGCCGTTCGTCATGAGTGGCAAGAATTCTCTTCTCCGTTCTACCCAACAGTTTACGAAGGGTAAATAATTTTCTATATTTTAGACGATGGAACTAAAGTTTTTACTTCTATCTATATATGAAAGGTTTAAAATTCTGATTAGAAATAAAGAAAATGATACTGGTTACATTTATTAACTTCAAATTTATATTGACCGATCTATTAGTCCTTCAATGAGACATCCAACAAGATTAGATTTGGCCTTTCTGGTAGATTAAATGCTTATTTCGGCTGATACTCTTCTGATGTTTTGGCTAGCAAGTGGTTCCCGACCGGTGGGGCGGGTAGGCTATTGGGGAGAAATAAGTCTATTAAATGATGTGTTCCTAATTATTTTCGCTTGCTTTCTTTGAGTAACACATACACAGCAGCTGTACAATTATAAAATTAAACTAATTCTTATTATAAAGCTGTCTAATTATACGCCAAATAAAAGAATTATTTGAAATTATTCTTTGCAACTTTCTTAAATGGAAGGGGAAGGGAAATATTATTGACGAAAGTGGGGAATGACCTTGGAAAGGTTGGGAACCACTGATTTAGACTCAAATTAGGGAATTGACTTCAAGTCGATACCTGACAACTATTAGTTCCTACTTGTTGAAATCTTTAATGTGCACCCGAAGAACATATCTGCCAAAACTACAGGTGTCCCCCGTTATAACGCTGAAAGCCAGCCGCGTTATAACCGAGCCGCGATCAATCTAGCTATTTTGGAGCTAGATTACTATTTGGGGGTCCACCATCCACCCGCGCTATAACGAACCGCATAATAACGTGGGAGGCCTGTATTAAAAGTAAAGGATGTGTCCGAAACAATGTGTGGAATATTTATTTTGAAGTTTTCAATTCATAAAATATGGAGCTCCTGGTGGCCAAACGGTTAGCAGCCCAGAAAATAGAATTGGTGAGCTGAGGTCAAACGCCGGCTGAGACCACCTGCGTTCACTTGGGAAAGGCATGAATCCATTGTTTCTCTGCCCAGCTATGAGTAAAATAGCTGGCGAAGTGAGTGACGCCATTTTGGCTGCTTGTCGCCTCTAAGTCTATTTTGACATCGCAAATCTCGTAGAACTTCGGAGACAGACTTAGCGCGGAGAACACTGGTGATATTCCCAAGCGAGAACGGCTTTGCCATATCCAACGTAAAGACGATATTTGATTTAGAATTCATGAAACTAGAGGAGTGTCCGTTCCAAAGGTGCATGTTTGAAAGGGGTCGGACTTTATGGTGTGTGGAGCAGCCTGCCATAATTGTCACGTTAAATAATATTCCGTCCATCGTACGACACTACCGCTTCGTAATATTTCGGTTACTTCTCTTCAGTGTTGCCAATTAAGATATTTTATATCTACATTTTAGATAATTCTGAAGGGTGGAAGTCAAGTGGGATAATTAATAGAAACTATGACGGAAGATCTATAATCTGCAATTTTTTTAAATCTATTTTTATTAGATTTCTCCAGAACAGCTAATCCCAAAAACTTCAACACTGCACTGCCTTGTGTGCTGACTAATATATCTTGCGAATGTCAACTTCGTACAATGGACAGTTGTCGAGTAATCGCTGTGCATACACACACAGATTTCTTCAATTGTAGTTTGAAGAATAGATTCGCTTGCAGCACGATTTGAGAACCACCACTGCGAAAATAAAACTTCCCGTTATCGTCAAAGACTCCCTCCATTTATTTTCACTACAGAAACACGTGATTCACGTAGAATGCTTCAAGTGAGGGCTAAATACAGATAATTGGGTGCTATTAGTAATATATCTGGCGAATGGCAACTTCGTACAATGGACTGTTATCGAGTAGTCGCGATGCATACACACACAGGCAGGTTTCTTCAATTGTAGTTAGATACCTGGTTATCCTAAGTATATCATTCTGAATATGACACTGTTTTTATTCAGTGTTTGTGTTTATTAACTCCTGAATGTTAGGCCTTTGTGCTCAGTTTTCAATATAAAAGAAATCACTGATCGAAGTACAGGATACGGATAAAAAAATAGTGTTAGAAATGTTTTTTGTCTAATAAAAGAAAAGAAAAGCTATCGATATTGTGAATGATTCTAAACAGACAATAATGAATGCCTTCTCTCCAGTGTGAAACGTGTTTTAATCTTGTGATTCTGCAGTTTTGATTCGCTATTTCTTTTTATTCATTCTTTACACGCTAGAAATACAGTACTGTTGAATGCATTCCCACATTAAGGAGAAGTCTTCGTCTCTGAATAGTTTCGCAGTCGTCATTGTACCTGCTTTCTGAAAAGTGGATTTCGAAACTGCTTTCTTGTCCTTACAATGCAGACGTGACATGCCATTATTCTCGATCACGTGTTTGCGCGTGCGCACACACACACACAAACTATGTGTGTGGGGCTTGTTGTAAGTGTTCTTTAAAAAAGAAAGATATAACACTGCCCAAGTTTTTATCCCGAGAAAATCCCCAGTCTGCCTGGTTTTGTTAAAAGGAACAAAATAACAGAAACCAGAATCTATTAGTTTAGTTTTCTAACCCCACGAAAAGAAATGTATGCAAATAACTCCTTTGTACACGAAGGCATAGGAGATATACTTTGATTAGTGCGGTTAACTCGTTTCAAAGTTTTCCGCACTGTTTGAGGTCTTATTATAATTTAATGTGTTTTTTCTTCATCTTATATTTAGTTACATTAATTTTTTCAGCAATACCGTAACTGTACGACACCAAAAAACGCACTAATCAAAACTGCACTATACAAGGTATTGTTGTATATTTGACAAAGATAAGCTAATGTTGAATACGTCTGAATAAAAATAAATAGATAAAAACCCTATTACAAGCATATATACTCTGCTACAATTGTATTTAACGTCATAAACCAACAGCTTTTAAAACTTTTTGGCATTTTCTCTCCCCTTTTCTCTTGTTCGTTACCGGGTGGAATATTGCGTATTAACCCTTGCGATACTCTTGGTACATCCATATCCCGAGGTTTCTATGACTGCTGGGACATATATGTCCCGTAGATCTCTTTTCAAAGTCTACTCATATATTTTAATCCAGTCATTAAGCACCTTAATAGGTTAGTCTTGAAAGGGTTAAATTAAAATAACGAACTTACAATTCGTGTTTAAATGTTGTTAGACGAAGGCCGGAGGGTACACGGCCGAAACGTTGTAGACGGGGAGAATAGTCCGACCATATCATACACAATGGTTAAACGGACTTGCATTGTGTCATTCGTATTGCATTGTTTCAAAATACAGCGAAATAGCTTTGTGAAAGCATATGACAAGTCAGGGGCGGCCCATCCATTAGGCAAACCAAGGTGGCTGCCTATGACGCAAAGATCCTAGGGGCGTACTCTAAACTGAAAAGGCCCGGCGTTTTGGCTAAGATCAAAGTGTAGTATCTGTTCTTCGAAACCGCCATGGCCTCGAAGTTCAGAGAACAACGGCCTTTCGGTGGTCCTTGTGGCATGCTCGCGTATCGTCCTGGGAGAAGTTGCACAGGATATCGTGGCCAGCTGGTCGGGAGGCGATCACCATTAGCATGCTCAGGATTCGTCCTGGGAAGCTTTTGGGATCTCCCGCTTTATCTCGGTCCTCGTGGCATTCGTCTCACTGACAGGGATTTGGGATTCTCCCTCCTCAAGTCTCTAGTCACTGGGACATGGGATCCCTTCCTCCCCCTCCTCCTATTGAATTCGGCACTAAATGACCCACCAAGGGTCGATGTGCCGTTAAACAAAACAATCAATCAAACCAAACTGAAAAAAATAGTCGTTAAAATACAACTACGAGAGCAAATTGTAAAACTCGCCCAGTGCGCATGACACCCAAGCGCAATTTTTTAAAGTTTCTCCTAAGGTGCATGGACACTCTTGCACCGGCTCTGTGCCAAGTTAACTCATCCGGCTAACATTACTTACATTTTTTTTCTTCTTCTTCAATGCAGTTTTATTGACTGCCAACTTATTCTAGAGAAGCTGTGTATTGCTTGAATACTGGTAGAAACTACATTGATTTGTACATTCACTTCTCAAAGTATTAAGACGTCTGGTCTGGCTAAAATTATATCAAACAACCTCTGGCAAGAATACAGCAGTACACGAAACAAGTTTAAATAAGATAGCATCTCCAACCACAATAGAATCATTACCTCTTGATACTTTTGTTGCCTGTCGCTAAGTGGTGGTTATTGAGTCGTACAAAAATCAGTCGCTAGTGTATTGGGGTGCTGTACTCAACGCTGGCTCCACTAGTTGGGGGTTAGCGCAAGCCTAAGTATTGTTAATCCACGTGTTTATACCTAATGGGTTAAAAGCAGAGTGTGGAAATGTAATAGGGGTTTTATTGCTATTGTAGAATTGTTGTCCTTTGAGTCCGGAGTTTCTTTATTACCAACGTGTTCTTTTTATCTGCTGTGTTCCTTCAAGAGCACACCTGATTCAGGTCACTTTGACCTCGGGAACAAAGGTTTGGTCAAGTGTTTATTCACTCGGAAAACAGATTATTTAACAACATTAAGTGATGTCAGGACTGACAAGTCCATTAGGCGAACCTAGGGCACAAAGGTCCTAGGGCTGCACTCGAAACTGAAAGGAATAATTGTTAGACTACAACCGGATGTGCACATTTTAAGTCTCGCTTAGGGCGCATGAAACCCTTGCACTAGCCCTGAAGGAGGTGCACGGAAGACTGAATCGGCGAAGTGAATTCGAGTTTCGGTCGAGGTTGTTTACATTCACTTCGCGCTAATGCCCTTGGGAAAGTCATGAATCCACTTCTCCCTCCAGCTCTGGGTAAATAGCAGTTGGAGCCCTCTAAGAGATGGTTACTCTGATAGAAAAAAAAACCTACAGCTTGGGAGACGCCATAGCTTGTCCCAAGCCAGGGTAAAGGAGAAGTTAGGCGTGGGGCTATCTACAGCCCCCGTAAAATGTACTTGTTGCTTAAACTGCTTTTACAGTGCTTGTGGTCCTATCTTCCACAATGAGTATATAGGAATGAACAAAAAAAACTAGCATTTCAAGAGAAATTATGAATCACCGCCACCCATATATGCCGAGTTGGGGGTGATCAATTAAACAATGGGGAAAAAAAGTGACTAATTTAGCATAAACTTACATTGCATATTGAATCCCCCTCTAAAAGCCTATTTAGCCGAAGGGTGGGAATTTCAAATAACAAAAAAACTTTCCCTACGCACTGAGGGGAGTGTATGTGCAAACTTTCAAGTTTCTACTATGAACGGTTAGGGCTGGGCGAAGTCCGGATACATAGATATAAATATCCATGAAATCTCCAGAAGTTCTCATTGAATTTCAATTAAATTTTGTGGATGGGTGGGCAATGGGTTACTGGAGAAATGATTAAATGTTGGGGCGGATCCAGGCACAATTACTTCCTCTGATAATTATTTCTATATTAATTAATCAAATACTTTTGTGTTAGCGGGAGGGTATTATATCTTTACATTTTAATGAGGATTTCTTACTAATTGGTAAATACTTTGTTTTAAAATGTTTTCGTACAGTGAACTTAAATGAACTGATTTTTCTTTACAGAAATTTGAGCTGCTGGTGGAGTATAGCAGCCTACAGAAGTTCTGACATCGTGGAGCTCCAAGTGTTGGATTTTGAAGTAGAAGATTCCCCGGGATGTGTATATGATTCGGTCCAAATCTATGACGGTACGTAACTGTTTGCTCTTTAGTTCGACTCTGGGTCTTCTCATCTCGCTAATCACCGACATTGTCCCATTTGATGGTATCCCCAGAGATCATATGCGAAATTGTGGCCAGCAAAAAATAAGATGTTGTGACAAGTTCAGAAAGATCTCTCTTATGCGCATCGTTAACATTACCTTCTTTCTTTCTCTAGTCTCATCAACACGCTAGCTTACTATTCGACAGTACTGACCCTTAAGGCTGCTACTACTATTGTTTATACCGTTTCGCTAATCACCCATTTGATGGTATCCCTAGAGATCATATGCGAAATTGTTTCCAGCAAAAAATAAGATGGCGTGATAAGTTCAGAAAGTACTGGCTACACGATCGAGAGACCTGTCTTATGCGCATCGTTAACATTACCCTCTTTCTTTCTCTAGTCTCATCAGCACGCTAGCTTACTATTCGGTAGTACTGACCCTTAAGGCTGCTATAGACACTATTACTACTGCTGCTACTATTGTTTATACCGTTAGAGATTACTACGCCTTTGTTATTGTTATTGTTTTTACAGTAACTTTTACTACGTTAAGCGGCTGATGTAACTGTTTTTCTTGGTTAGTTTTGGACACCACCACAATGAATGGATCCTCCTAAATGACCGTGTATCATGAACATAAGCTAAACTCAAGTGGTCAACTTATACACGAGCCTATCCATTGACAATATCCGTTACGCTCCTCCAAAAGTGATCTCGACCACCAACCATCTTATTTAATCTGTAGTCTTTGAAAGGCTTTGGTTTTGATTACTGTTTGTTAAGATAACACTTGGAGTGGATGCCGAGCCAAGCTTAAAAGAAACTAACATGTCTACATTTCTCTTATCTAGCTTTTGAATTTGAGTTACATTACACGGTTATCCCAGGAACAAATAGTTTTACTGTTTGATATTGTCTGTTCCGAAAGAATACGTACAATGAAAAGTTAGAATAGCTTTTTATTTTATTGAGAATTTGAACTGAAATGTTAACTGCAGAAACTACAGATGCGCTAAAACCTTTCCACAAGATTTGCGTTGTCACTCTTCAGTCGTGTGACCACACGGACGAATTGAAAAATGATTAGTTCCTGCTGATATGATGTACGTAAGTCGAATCATCTATCACGGGTTGGTGCCTGCTCAGTAACCGGCTCTGGTTCTTCTCCAGCAGGAACCAAGCTGGGTTTTTTTTCCAAATCGTTCGTGTGGTCACACTAATGAAGTTTAAGAACTCACATTTTGTGGAATAGTTTTAGCGTATATGTGGTTTCTACAGTTAAAATTCCAGTTCAAAATCTCAAGTCTCTAGTCACGGGGACACGGAATCCCCCCTCCCCCTACTGAATCCGGCACTAAATGACCCACCAAGGGTAGATGTGCCGTTAAACAAAACAATCAATCAATCAATCAAAATCTCAATGCAATAAAAGTTATTCAAAATCTTCATTGATCGAATTTTTTCAGGACCCCCAGTATATAGTAAAAATATATTAATGGACGAGGTGCATATAGCCTAACGGTTAGCAGCATGGAAAATGAAATGAAAATTCTCCATGTCGTTAACCGTCAGGCGACTCGCACATACTTATCTCAAAAGTCCTGTGGTACATAATACATATCTACAAAACCAGATTTGTTCTGGTTTTGTCCAATTCATTTTAATTAAAACAAAATTTGTCAATTCTCTTTTGTTTTCATATTTTTTTCATACCGAATTAATTTTAGATTAATCTTCAATAACAAAAAACTGCTAACGTCGTGAAAACTTTTGAATTTGACCTGAACCTTTCGACACATTCATTTCATTGAATTTCTGCAATGCCTAATAAATTTTACCGCTTTCGCCTTTTTACTGTCTGATTTAGTTTGGCGAAGACATTTTCTTTTTCTTTAGTTTTTTAAACTTTACTCTTAAATCGTGTTTTTAATTTTTTTTTTTTCATAAAACAATCTATTGATTTGTTTTGGTGCTTAGCTATTTTCGGTCACTATAAGATGACTAGTTTACCCGTGTCATCAAAAATGACAGCGTATATATGGATATATATATTGCATTTTATATATGTGGATAATAGAGATTAGCATTGCTGTGGGATTGGAGAATGTGTGGATATACACTGCGTTTTATATACGTGGATAATAGAGACTTGCATTGCAGTGAGCTTGGAGAATGTATGGATATACATTGTATTTTATATAAATGGATAATAGAGATTTGCATTGCAGTGAGCTTGGAGAATATATGGATACACATTGTATTTTATAGACGTGGATAATAGAGATTAGCATTGCAGTGAGCTTGGAGAATATATGGATACACATTGCATTTTATATACGTGGATAATAGAGATTAGCATTGCAGTGAGTTTGGAGAATAGCGTTCTGTTGGCCACAAACGGATTTTTATCATTTTTTCTCTGTTTTCATTACTTTTCATATTTTTATTGTTCTTTAAATTCAGCATTTTTACTACATCATCATGACATAAAATATTATCTTTACTACGTCATCATGTGGTAACCTACTTAATGATAATATTGATGAGTTGCGTCCCTTAGCGTGACAGAGGACACATAAATAAATACACATGGCGTAATATTATAGTTAGATTATTAAATCAATTTGAAATGTACCAAGATTGGCCGTGTTGAATCTATGGAAGCCGAGAAAGCCTTTGCAGACAGATGGAACAATCTGATTGTAGAAAGTATGTGGTATAAATAGCGGGGTTTTATTTATTCGGGAAGCGACTAAGCGTGTAAATGTACCACATTTCCCTCCAGATGTTCGAATTAATTAGTTACTTTATTTCCGAATTTGGTTCTTTCGTACCAAATTCGGTTCTTTTCATGCGATTTTGTTCTTTTGGTTGACGTTGTGAAAATTGGGTACTTTTCTTTAATTTTACTAATTTAATTTTAAATCTCGGTAAAATATGAAGATATTTAAAAATAATGATAATTTCGCATTAAATTTGTAAAAATATTCTATTCTAAAACGTTTTCGTGTTGTGAGCGTGAAGTGTCTAGCAGGGTTGCCAATTTAGCTCTTTTGGAGCTAGATTTAGCTCTTAAAGGGCTAAGTTGGCATTACTGATGAGTATATCTTTTAACCTATATATATTTGCAAATATATTTGCAAATATATTGAATAATTGAATGTATTGTTGTGAATTTATCTATATAATTATTTATAAAGTATTTTTGTAGTTATATACAGTCGCGTTCCAGCCTGTATGTATATATAAAGTATTCAGAATGAATGGATAATTTTATATCCGACAGAATAGGATAATGTCGTGTAAAGACATTTCTTTTCTTTAAACGATTTAGGCCGCTCGTTTCGCAACCGAGTCAAATCGGTGCCGAGCAAAATATATGTTCCTAATGAAAAAAAATATTTTTACACTTATCATATGTATATTGAACGGAAAGTTATGTCCCAGTTTAGCATTATGGTTACATTTTAAATAGGACCCCCCTTCTAAAACACGTAAAACCAAATAGTTAATGTTCTTACCCTTGGTCCATATCAAATTTGGCTGAGCTACACCAAAGCTTCTCCGATGAAGAGAATGTAAGGGTTCAGTTTCGCATTATATTTACATTTCAAATAGAACCCCCTCTAAAATCCTTTAAAATCTTTTCTGAAAATTCAAATCGTCTAAGTTCTCCCCCTAGGTCCACTAAGTATGCTTACCAAATTTGATTGAGCTGCGCATATGTTTAAGTGGGGTTGACACAGTGACAGACATACAGGGGCAAACAGTTGTTTTATATAAATAGAAGATATATAATCCGTAGTCATCAAAATACCACACAATGGTGCATAAGAATCACA
>VCCN01003888.1:857959-876515 GCA_006491835.1 Architeuthis dux
GCACCAGATCTTTCTTTTTCCTGTCCCTTCCTTCGTTAGCTAAAACATTTATTTCTGTTTTGGGCGAAACTTTTTCTCTCGTTTTTAGCAACGGATTCTCATCTACGAAGTGCTAACTTATCTTCTTTTAACCCTCAAAATCGTAAAAAAGAAAAAAATAACACCTGATAAAAAAAGTATTCAAATATCTTTTTTCATATTCACTTTACCTGAAAGTTTGTCCCCCTCACTTTAATTCATTTACAAAATCTTCCCTTTTCTTTATTTCATACGAGCGTCTTCAACCAAGGGAATCGGCAATATAGGGGAAATAAGCAAGACAGTCTTATAAGTGATAATCTTATTTTTAACTCTTAAAACCATAATAGTGAAAAAAAATTAACACAAATGATAATAAATAACTTAAAACATATCTTTATTCATTTTCACTTTAGCTCAAAGTAGTTTTTTCCAGTGATGAATGTACGCAGGGGCATGACGTATATATACTTATCGATTTCCAGGGATGTTCAATGTCTACTAATGGTCGCATTACCTTATACCTAGTTCCACAAACTCAGCTTTACCGTATACCCAGTTCCCAAAACCCATTTCCATCACTGGTTTTTTTTTTCGCTCACATTAATTTATTTCCAAAAGTGTTTCCATTTTTCTTTATTTCATATGAGGGTCTTCAACCAAGGGAATCTCTAATGAAGTGTTGAGTGGGGGTTGACAAATAGAGGAAAATATTAAGCAAGGCTGTCTTCCCATTCTTTGTGCAATATGAATTGAAAGCCTCATTTTTTCTTATAAATCGAAGTATCACCGAAGGCAAAAAACGTGATAAAACTTACAGAATACATTTTCTTTTTTCGCTCACATACTTACGAATTTATTGAGCGTTATTGATCTGTTCGGGGGCTTTTTTTTCCTTGATAACATAGACTGTTATTTCTCAATGTGTCTTGGAGACTTCGAGGTAAAACACTTTTTTCGCCCGAATTCTTGTATTGTAATCTTTCCCCCCTTTCGACTATCTGTCACATCTAATGACGAGTAGTTTCAGGGTGAATATCGTGGATGATCCCACCACTTCACAATGAAGTGGTTTAGAAACTGGGGTCCCTAGGTTCTGTCAAATAATGCCGGTGGGTCCACAGCAGTTTTCCTTTTGAAGCTGACATTGCGAATCTAGTGGCAGAGAAACAATATCATCCATTGCACAGCTATCAAAAAACATGATTATTGTGCACAGACGATATATTAGAATTCGAATAAATGTAATAGATTTTAAGTAAATATGATTTTTAAAGGTCAAACATTTTTTTTTTATTGTAGTTCATTAATTAGTCTAAAAGCTAAAAATAGGGGTCTGTCAGAATATTTCCTTTATAGAAGGGGTCCTTGATGAATGTTTATGGCTATTTTAAACTATGGAACCCACTTGATCCCACTAGATCCCACTAGATCTCACTATTGTTTTTAACTCTTAGATTCATGAACCGCTTGATGCCGCTCTTATTGACAGTGTAACTCTTCTGTGAATAAAATAACATAATGGAACTTTCCTATGGATGGAATGAAAAAATATAAAAATGTTTTTCGAAAAGGGAGACATTACATTTTCGGTGGTTTTAACCGTTGCATATTTCTGTTACGGAGGACCAATCGCGTAAAAATCTGTTGTCTTTTTTTAGAAACTGGTTTCTTGTTTGCAAAGATTGTTTTTAATAATACAAAGACTAATCACGTAAATTTTATTAAATTAAAAACCGGCCATCCTTCGAAACAGGAGAACGAACTTATTAATCAAAAGAACTACGTAATTACTAGTATAAAACTTTTGTTTTTGCTAAAAAAAAGTTTAAATTAATAACCTTTAAATGGCCCCAACTAGGTTGAGTAAATATTATTAAAATTTCCTATAGGTCAGCAAGTAACTTTAATCAGTAGTTATTACCCATGAAATTTCCTATCAATTTTATTTATATGAATTTAAGAATTAATTTTTTTTTTAATTATTTGCGGTTGTTTTTTTTCTCCGTCTTTTGTTGTTTTTATCACGGTTTCGGCTGGTGTTTGTTGAAACTGGCCCGGGAGATTCTCTATACGAAGTGGTCAGGCGGGATCCGCCTGTGTGCGGCCCGACACGATCTGTCTGTAAGAGGTCCGAGAGGAAGGCTGTCTAATAGTTAGGTTAGAATGTTGTCTCAGAAATTCAGGAGGAAAAAAAATACGTCCAAAATTTAAAATTTTTTTTAAAACGCATTAATTATTATCATAGCCTTTTCATATTTTGTTGTCAGTTTGTATAATAATTTTTTTTTATTGCAAAACGTCCATCTTAAAAAAAAACTATCAAATAAATTTATTTTCTGAAATGTTTTATGCCAACTCATGTAATTGATAATTTTGAAATGAGTGATATATTGGTTTTATCGGAAATAATTTTTTTTATTGTTGCAGTTCAACAATGCATTTTCTTTTCAATCTGTTTCTTTCGTCATTCTTTACGATTTGGCTGTAGACTGCAGCATTGCAAGAAGTTATAAGTGACAGTAATTGAAAACGCATGATAAATGGGATATGACTTCGGTCTTTTCTTTGTCAGTAACCGTCTTAATAATTTCTTTATCGTTCAGGTAACAGCAATAGAGATCATCTTCTGGGGATTGTCTGCGGCGACGAATCCAAAACGTATGTGTCCACAGGACAGGAAATGTTGGTGGTGTTGAAGGGAGACAACAACCAAACGGGACGTTTTCTTGGAGCCTATTATTCTGAAGTAAAGGGTGAGTTCAAAATGATGTACTTATGATCTTCAGATCTATTATATTATTTTTACATTTTGGTCCATCTTCTGTTGAACAACTTTTTTTTTAAAAATCTTTTGAATTTACCCAGTGTCTAAAACTGTTCCAGTAGACCCCGAATAGGCTGTATATGTGTGCAAAATTCACATATGGTTCCAACCTTCGCAAAAAATAAATGGTCTGCATTCGTTCTCACCCCGATAATAGTGATCTGATTTCCTTCTATCTCTATATAATACTAAAAGTCTGATTATTTGCCCAACCCAATTTGGCATGCATACTCAATGGACCTAGGGGAAGGTTTTAAAGTAAACATATACGATACCGCTAGTTCTCAGAATAATACATAATAATCGTATTACCTTTTGTCATCAATATTTTATTTGTTAAGCTTTTAAATCATAACAGTAATAATAGCCTATCCAGTATAAGCGTACATTACAACTGTGTGTGTGTATTCAACAAAAAAGAATGATAGAACCACAGTTACAAGATGAATAATCATAATTTGTACAGGTAATGATCCTATTTTGCACAAGATGCATTCCAAGAGAATGGACAATCTGGGAGCAATTGCAGGTGAATCTCCTACTTCGTCCGCCCCTGCTTTGGACCAAATTAGGAGCGGACGAAGTAGGAGTTTCACTTGTATTTTGTTTCTATCGTTCTAAAATATCTTTATACACTCATCTAAAAACCTTGTGTTTCTTCCTTTATTTGTTAAACTTTTAAAATCATAACAGTAATAGTAGCCGAGGCATGGTTGAAAAATAACACGAGGTTTAATGAGAGAGCGGTGAGGTATGCGGGTATGTAAAATACCTCAGGGAGCAGCACGCCCCTGCCATACACATTTCCCGGTCACCTTTGTCAAGGTGTAGCATCTGTAAGTCTCGCTCTGACATTTGAAAATGGAAAATCTGGGAACAATTGCAGGTGAATCTCCTAAAAGTATGAGTTTAACTGGTGTTTTTGTTTCTATCTTTTAAAAATATCTTTATGCACTCATCTAAAAACCTTGTTTTTCTTGCTGTAATTATTGAAGGAAAACTGGTTGCGACGTTTGTATTTTGCCATTGATTCTTTTCTACTATATCATTACTTGATCAAATTTTCGGCCAGCGCCACATGTGTCAGAAACTTGATAAAATGTTGGTCTTCCCTGATTACTGCTAATCTTCAGTACTAAGACATATATTTAGTTTAAGTGCAGCGAGAGATAGATTCCGCCCTCCTCTGGAAATGCGCACACGCGCTCGATTTAACGTACGGGGGGAAATGTTCATGTCTCTTAAGCCATTAAAGAAAATTTGGTTTTCACAAGATGCGCACGGAATACCACTTTGTGTGACATATGGTTTTGTCAAAATCAATTTATGAAGACAATCTAAGCAAAGTTCAGCAAATTATAGCGAAATCAAATTCATTTGTATGGGTAACAAAGCAGGCAATCTGGAGTGTAGCACTTGTGGCATAGTCTGCTTGGTATAAGAAATTACTAGCCTGTACTCAGAGCTTTCCAAACGGTGTACCGCGACAATTTAGTGTGTCGCCAATAATCGCGAGGTGTGTCGCGAACGTAAGTATAATTTTGTATATCTTTTCTGAGCCAGTTGAACTCCTGGGTTGACATTATATATTTGGCTTGGCTAACAAAATGTAAGTATTTTTTTTTTTTTTAAATGTGTGTGGCCAATCCAAAAAGTTTGGAAAGCTCTGCTACATTGGATATTTACCTAGGACAAGTAATAATGCTAGAAAAAGACCATGGCTGGAAAACATTTGATATGAATAGAGATATTCTGAAGAGCACCTCGTGCTTAAAGCGTAAAGTATGCAACGCTTGTATAATGATTTACGAGTGCGAAACCTGGAAATTAACAAAACGAGCTGAAAACCTACCCAGAATAGCACAGAGAGCCATGGAAAGAGCAATTCTAGGAATAACTCTAAGAGATAGAAAAAGATCAACATAGGTCAGAGAAAGGACTAGAGTAAAGGACATTATACAAATAATTAAGTAGCAACAATGGAGATGGGCTGGTCACCTAACAAGAAGAAATGACAATAGATGGGGGGAAAGACTAACCGACTGGTGTCTATGGGACAGTAAACGCAGTAGGAAAAGGTCAGACACAAGATGGAGGGACGAGATCGAAAAGTTTGCCGGTTTGACGTGGCAGAGGTTAGCACAAGATAGGTCGTCATAGAAGGAGATGGGAAAGGCCTTTGTCCAGCAGTGGACTTATAACGGCTGATCATGATGATGATGAAGCTTTGTGGCGTCATTTCGAGTCTATTGTGGTTTTTCTACCCTTTGAAGTTTTCTCATACTCGTTTGTCCTGGAAATGTTTGTGTACAGAGAATCTCACTACTTGGTTAATAATACAAAAAGAAAAGTAACAATCAACAAACTAGTTTCGTTGTTAAAAAAAAGGCTTACGCAGTGAGTCACCGTGATCTTTTGTTGTCAGTCTGGAGCACGGGTGCTTATGCTTTAGAAGTTATTGACAGCTCGATACAAACATGAACAGAGACATTTTGAAGAGTTCCTTACCAATGTGCTTAAAGCGTAAAGTATACAACGGTTGCATAATGCCAGCCATGACTTGTGGATGCGAACCATGGAAATTAACAAAACGAGCTGAAAACAAACTTAGAATCGCACGGAGAGCCATGGAAAGAGCAATGCTAGGGATAACTCTAAGAGATAGAAAACTACCAACCTGGATCAGAGGGAGGACTAGAGTGAACGATATTATACAAATAATTAAGCAGCAACGTTACGTATTCTGTTTGTTTCTTTGTCTCTCTGTCCGTACCTTCCGCTATCTATCAGTGATACAAGAACACAACAGAAGAACAGATACTTGCATGGGTAGTCACTAAGCTGGGTAGTCATTCACTCTCTGGCCTTCGTCGGCAACAAGGATGAGAATATTACTGTGAACAACACGTGGAATACGAGGTCTATCCAGAAAGTATCCAGTCGTTTTGAATATCTCGAGAACCAGTTGCGCAGCCTTGATGTAACTTGGCAACCAATCGGAGGGACCATACTGTGCATGCTTGCACATACTCTTACGTGGTGTTACTCAGTCGGCAGTAAGACGCCAATTGAGTGAGCTTGAGTATTGTGTAACCATTGCATTCACAATGACCGACGTGACAATGCGCCTGCTCATTCTTCACGTCTTGTACATCAGCCGGGTCTATTAATTGGGAAGTAAAAACCAATAAAGCACTATTTAATCGAGTATTTAATCAGTAGCAAGATACGTATTTAATGCTATATTAGACCTATTAGACGTCCCCTCTAATTTGTAGTAGTCAATCTGCGCAAAATAATCTTATGTTGTGCAATTATTTTTCTAACAGTATGTGCACACCTTTGAATTCGACATAGTGAATCAATATTCTTTTTCAATAAAAACTCCAGTAAGCTATCTACAGAATTTGTAATCTGTTGTGCGCTGGTTGCAACACGTGTGTGCGCACAACTGAGAGAGAACAATGACCCAAGGGCATAGAAGAGCCCCCTCCCGCAGAGAATATTAGGAAACATTTTAATTTATTCACGGGTAAGCATTTAATGTTATTGACATATGTAGCCATAGTGTAACAGCAAAAATCTTGGACAATACATGCAACCAGGACAGTACTAAAGTTGTAGCCAATAATATAGCGTAAGTGCTTTCCTCCGGCAGCCATCTTACCGAACGAAGATATTCGTCTCAGAACATCCAGCTTTAAATTGTTCGATAATTCCTTTTTTAATTCGATTACCCGTAATAATAGTTATGATGATAGTTGAGGAAATAATATTACAGTATCATGGAGTTGGGCTAGGTACAAGTACTGATAGTCTACGGCGTATGGGTAAATATTAGCCTACTAGAAACCTAAACTTCGCATATAAGACCCGGGGGATATTTTGGAATGGGTGTGTGTGTCTTATATGCCACCAAATATGGTAATGTCCTTCTTGTCTGTGCTTCCTTGAGGACGGCAAAACTTACTCTGGAGTCCAGAGAACCGGTAACTGTCACCTCGGTGACGCTGGACAACTTCCTGTATTTGTCGACAAATAAGACGTACCGTTAAATTATCTTTTTTAAAAACAATCCAAATATTACAAACCGCTGGTATGATGACTAGAAACGTACAACTAGAAGCTAGAAACGTACAACTACAGAGCTTGTATGAATTGCAGTGAGCGACAGACCCCAAATATCCTTCTAAAACACGCGTCTTATAGGCAGTTAATTACGGCACTCAGTTGGCCTCTCAATGTAATCACGTTAACAGATAGTTTGGGATAACTAGTGTTTAATTAAGAAAATTAAATGACAATATCAAGGGGAATAACTTATTAAAATTATCTCCCTTTGACAATTTTTTTTTTCATTCAAATTCACATTGAAGAGTTCCACCGTTGGTTCTCAAGCGGTTCATGAATTTAAGAGTTAATACGATACTGATGCCACATGATGAAGGAGATCGCTTTCGTCTGTTCGCTGTAAAAGAATCCAATTACAAATAGTTTCATTTGCAATTTTTCTTTTTCGGCGCATTGGAAATTTCTTGGCATATTGTCGCTAAATGAAAATTCTACATCTGGCGTCGAATATTGCGTTCATATTCGCCATTAGCCAAATCCCTACTGAGTCACTTCTATGCAAATGCCGTAAAAGTCCCCGCCCCACAGCTGACAAAGAATTATGATATATGCAGACATTAACTTTAAGATGCGCCATCGTTATGAGAGTTATTAAGATTAATATTTACCTTTGGGTACAGACTTCGTGATCTTAACAAAGGCCGGGGTGTTTAAGTTCGATTTGGTAAACTGCCAGTTGACATGATGAATGCAATTCTTTGACAAAAGCCTTTAACTTTGGTGAAGACGTTCGCTAACTCCAGTCGAAGGCTGGGGTTGCCTTTGTTTTCCCACCGTAACAAGAACAAGAAGAACAACGAGAACAATCATTGCCTAATTGATTGTTCTCAGAAACCTGTTTTCGGGAGTAACTTTCATCCTGGGTATTACAATTATCTGCTGGACAAGTTGTGTATGTGAGTGAGACAAAGATAGAGAGAGAGAGACACGTCCTTAGTAGTTTATGAACACATAATCTTTGGAATATATACAATACAAAGGTTGCAGTAATCATCTCCAGTCGGAATTGAAGTAGGAGTGGAGTTTGACCCTGCAGCAGACAGGCTTGTTTCTTATGCATTTGACAAGTTTTCATTGGTTTTCCTGAAGCGATTTTCATGCCTGTTTAACTTCATGTATAACTTTCAGAATAATCAAATATAGTGCGAGAAGCCAATGGAATTGAATTTCATATTCACATTATCAAACGTAAGATAACTTTTATATACATTTCTGAGACTAGGTATTATTATTTATTACGTTTAGCTCTGTCCAGTGAATGACCGAATCGGGTAGAAAGTCGTATTGCACCAATTTTCCAAGTGGGGGAAGACCTACCTGCCCGCCTAGATAATCAGCATTGAAAATCCCAGATTTTACCTGGGCTCATTCATCGCTTTGTTTAGTCTAACACTAGGCTACAGTAGCATGGAACCCAGTGAGAATTCAACTCGCTGTCTATTATATTTTTTACAGTGGTCGATTTTCGGTTGAACCACTTTAAAAAAAACTTTACCCAGTGCCTAATACGGTTCCAGTAGGCCCCTGTGTACAAAATTCACATATGGTTTCCCCTTTCGCAAAAACAATGTGGGGTCTGCATTCGATCTCACCCCGATAATAATGATCTGATTTCCATTTATTTCTGTATAATACTAAAATTCTTATTCGCCCGACCAAGTTTGGCATTCATATTCAATGGACGTAGGGGAAGGTTTTAAAGTCAAAATATATACGACACCACAAGGCCAACTAGTACAGTAATACGAACGTAAAGAATTAGTCATTCGGTCAGTCAATACCTGATCCTCTGATGACTAAATGATTAGTTTAACCTCACGGTCCAAAATATATTGTGAGATAATTTTTGTTTTATTTCAATGCATCATAACTTCTACAGACTCAAGTAGAAGGTGTTCAATTTGAACTGGTCTCAAACGAAATAATCATTCACAAATTTTAATTTCATTACAGCAAGCTTTACGCAATATAGTTATAGAGGAACCATTACATTTTCATCCAGTCGTGAAATTTCCACGGGTCCTCACTCTTGCTAATCTTACTGTCAAAAGGTTCGCCTGGAAAGAGATGACTGTACAGTTAAGGATGCATGATCTCCGAGTGGAATTTTCGATAAAGGATATAGTAGGACCCCTCTATGTGAGTACCGATCACCGTGTCCCAGTGGTAGTGGTTGGCTCCGGTTCGGTAGACCCTGGCTCAATCCACCGCCGAGTCATGCCAAAGACTTTAAAATGGTACTCAATGCCTGTCCACCAAACACTCAGCACAAGGTCTAGAATTGAGGAACCTCTCCCTGGTTAAGGGGTTACGGCCAAATCAAGTTTAATATACCGGTTCTCGTAAGATCACCTGGTCAGTACCTAGATGTGTGACCATTGGGGAATATGGGATGCCATAAGCAGATCGAAGCTTCGACGGACCTGGCAAGCCGGAAGTGGGTCTTACTAACAATTGGCTGTGTGTACCTAACCCCGCGACACCCTCGATGAAGGTATAAGCTGGGAACAATGATACATCCATACATCTCTACGTGAAATTTGAAAAACTATTCCACTGTTGCACTGGAATCTATATTCATAATTTTCTTGCAGGGACCTTGTGTCCCCCACCACCCCACCACCGCACTATCATCCCCACCCCCACTAGTAAGTTACTTCAACTTTGACTCTTTGTAAACAAAACGTCTCTCAGACTTTGACATGCTTCAAAAATCAATCGGACGTGTGTTGGCAAACACAGTCCTGTTTAATTGATCGAATGCCGAAATGAGAACCAGCCTCTCCAACCCGGCTCACTCTATATCTGTGCCAAATGAAGATACTGATTAGTGATAAAATCTATTTTCCGGAGATAAACGTACGTAGTCACTTTCCATTTATTTTCTTTAAAAGGCAGCTCCCCGGAATACAAATAATACGAAGGCCATAATGAGGTTAGCGAACTTTTCGATTGTCTCTTTGGGGACAAAGGTCATGGAAATTAGTCTAGTTTTATTCCTCAGGAGATCATCTCGGAATGAAGATCTGCTCTGTACCATTTAATCCCTAATTAGATTATTCAAGGCGGGGGACCAAGTGCAGGAAGCGATTTTTAATCTAATATTTTTCAAACGTGCAAGATATTAGGTTTAGGCTTATAAATAAAGAAACAAGCCTGAAAGTCAGACCACAGATGCGATAGCTCTTTTCTTGTGTAAAGATCTAGCAAGGGCAGTGTTGCTAACATTGTTTTCAAATTTTCATCTAACACCTAGTAACATCTACATTCTCCATATATACATCTAACATATATTACATGTTATTAATAAATTAAATGTGACTTTAATCTTGAACTTTTACTTTATTAAAATATTACTTAATTTATTAAAAATATTACTTGTTTTGTTACAATAAATTAAGTAAAATTATTACTTGTTTTGTTACTATAAATTAAGTAAAAATATTACTTGTTTTGTTACAATAAATTAAATTAAAATATTGCCTATTTTATTACTATAAACTAAATAAAAATACTACTTAATTTATTAAAAATATTGTTTTGTTATTATAAATTAAATAAAAATAATACTTAATTTATTAAAAATATTACTTGTTTTGTTACTATGAATTAAATAAAAATATTACTTATTTTATTAAAAATATTACTTCTTTGTTACTATAAATTAAATAAAAATTTCTTGTTTTGTTACTATAAATTAAATAAAATTATTATGTTATTAAAAATCATCCAAATAGCAATTTCTTACATCTAGACGCATTCAAAAAACATCTAGACTTAGCTGAAAAACATCCAAATTGGCAATACTGGGCAAGGGAGGAAAGACACATTTCGGTATGTCAGTCAGTGACGGCAAACGCATCTAAAATCACCGAGTTGCACATATATGACCGAGTGGATAGAAGAGCTGGTATGACCAGTCTTACTTTTTGGAAGACGCGAGTAATCAATTTTTTCACATAATGAATTTACTTGCCTGGGCAGTAACAACAATGTGGCTGCTATGTCTATTGTCTGTTTTGACGAACGGAAATAAAGCTTTGTCTGACACTGGAACACGTGATGGGAGGAAGATTGTTGTAACAATCCCCCAGCGTTCGAAATCATCGCTGCTGTCCGGACGCGAACACCTACCTCCAATTTCACTTAGGCATCATTTGATGATTGTTTTATTGAATCGAATTGAGTCTTTCAAAATTACACAAGCTTTTATATGTACGAGCATCTCTGATAGCGATTGCCGTCACTGAGTGACTGGCTGACTGGCTGACGTACCGAAAGAAAATTTGCTGATTCAGCTCTTTTGGATCTAGATCTCTTATGGGTCACTGACAGGCTGACATACCGAAACAAAATTTGCCGATTTAGCTCTTTTGGATCTCGATCTCTTATGGTCCACTCACAGGCTGACATACCGAAATAAAATTTGTCGATTTAGCTCTTTTGGATCTAGATCTCTTATGGGTCACTGACAGGCTGACATACCGAAACAAAATTTGCCAATTTAACTCTTTTTGGTGCAAGGGAGAGAACCCACGCATCTATGTTCTGTTCTTCAGACTCTTTTTAATTTTATTAAGAACTAGACTGCTAATTCTGCTGGTAACCCAGGCAAAACATGAGCATCAGGAAATTAAATCCTCTTCCTAATACAGAGGAAGCTGCTTACTATAATCACAGATTATGTTATCCAACGGTTATTGTTATCAAAACCAGTCTGACACACAAGACCCTGCCCCAAAGTGATCACAATAAGCGGTATTGTCGTTTTAATATCAATTTCACTCATGCCGTCAGCTTAAAATATGAGGTTCAAACTTTGAGTATTTTCTAGGAGCGCCACTGTCTACGAGATTTGTAACATATGACACTGCCCTCGACTTGCACTACGAATAAGACGATTATTGTTGCAAATGGAAAATTAGATTTTAAAATGACACGCCATTCTTAAATCCCCGTTGTCTGCTGATCAGTTTTCGAAACTTTACGATTCCGGCCTTTCAAAGACTTTACGTTGCGTGATCGTGTTCGAGACTGTGGCCAAGTTTTGAATACTTCTCTCGGCTATATGCATAATGGGACCAATTGATAAAGTAATCGACTGCACGCTCACTTAATGTTGGGCGACGTTCTTGCTGTTCAAACAGTTTTCAACTTGACGTTTTAATGCAAATTGGTATTAACGATAACTGTGTGCGACTTCGCAATACGGAGATTATGATGTTCGGCGATATGAGAGGCAGATTAAATTATTGAGCGTGTTTAAGCTAATCCAGGGGGTGAATATATCGCAAGTTTTCTAACTTGATCCTTATCAAACTAAATATTGTCAAATTCCAGTCCAAGTCGGAGGCTGGAGTTGACTTCGTTTTTCCACCGTAACAAGAACAAGAACAATCCTCACCTAATTTAGAAGAGGCAACTCTTCACTGAATTTCCAGTATTGGAAATGAAATCAGTGAAGAGTTGCCTCCCTGGAGTTTGACCCTGCAGCAGCCAAGCTTGTTTCTAGCCCTGGTGCCAAGCATGTAGGAAGGGTTGAAATTAGCTGATTAAGCAACAAAGTGGAATTCGACTGAAATATGACGTCGATATCGATAAAGTTGAAAGTTACTGTGTGCTTTTTAATATTCACTAGTCCCATACATTTTTACTACTAATCATTTCATGCGGAACAAAACCCTTTCCTCAGCATCTTCGGGAAAACTTGCCCCTAAACCGGATCATCAAAATCAATAAGAAGTATTTCATTTTGGAATTCTTTGTTTAGATCAGGGGTTCCCAAGAAGGGGGTTGTGGTAAGGCTATTAGGTATAAATAAAAGCTAAGTCTAGACATAGGGTTTTCTGCTCTTCTATCTATCAAGTCGAAGGCTCGAAATAAGTTCCAAGTTGAGCTGTGCTCTCTCACTAGTCCCAGAAATCGAAGAACTAGTAGCAAAAGAAAAGAACGGGGTATGTGTATATAAGTTACGATAGCAGAATTCTCTTCTTTTTGTTGTTGTAATAAATTGGAATTTCAAATGATATGGTCCTAATTATTTTCGCTTGCTTTCTTTGAGTTACAAATACACAGCAGCAGCTATACAATTATAATATTAAACTAATTCTTATTATAAAGTTGTCTAATTATAGGTAAAATAAAGTTATTTGAAATTATTCTTTGTTGCAACTTAATAAATGGAAGGGGGAATACTAGTAATCTTATTGGACAAAAGTGGGGAATGACTCGAAAAGGTTGGGAACCACTGGTTTAGATGAAGCACCGCAACCACCATTATTATTATTTCTGCATGTTCACACCAGATGTCTGGTGGTCATCAATGGAGACTGAGTAACAGTAAGTATCCAGCCCTCCTCTCAGTATTCCCGCAATGTTGTGGTTTGCACTTTCTCACCAGATGTCTGATGGTCATCGCTGAAGGCTGGGTGACAGTAAGTTTCCCCAGGTCTCCAGCCCTCCTCCCAGCGTCCTCACATATCACAGCAGCGCTGTGGTTTGTACCGTACCAACCTTTCCCCGCTTTACTTACACATGCCGCCTTCATTATTATTAGTATTATTAGTAGTAGTATTCTATCCTAGCCAGGGGAGGAGTCGATTCATGCCTTCCAACGGTCATTACGTCGCATTGGATCAAAAAAGGCCGTACGTCCATTTTTTTTTTCAATGGTTTTGTGATATGAGCAATTAAATATTTTGAACAGTTATATTTTGATGGCAGAAAAAACAGAAAAAGTGACTGTAACAATGTTTTTTGGTAATTTTGCACTCTTTCCACAGCTCGGTTTTGTGGACATACGGCTTTCTTGAATCAATGCACTTGGAGTTAAGGCCTTTTTGACACAAGTTTCTGTATTGGATTTACCTTAAGTGAAAGTCAATATCTCCAGATATGATAGCCTTTTCATGAGTGTATTTGGACATAAGGCTGTTTTGAAGTAAGAAACTGATTTGTAAATATGTAAAAATGTTATTTTCCCAAAAAGTGGACATAAGGCTTTTTTTATCCAATGCGACGATTAGTACAAATGTCTAAGCCGGAATCTGAACTCGCTTCGCCAATTACATTTTCCTGATAACCGTTAGGCCACCCGCACCCCCATATAAGGAGAAAATAAAATTAAGTGAAAGAAAAAGTGTTGCACTCGAAGGTTTACGTTCAGATAATTTCATGTTCTGTTTAAAGATATTGAGTCTGTTTGTCTTGGCAAGTAATGTTAATATACAGTGTATACAAAAAAATATCCGATACATTTCACAAAGTCTATTTTAACACCTTTCAAAATTGACAGAAATTGGACCAAAGATTTTTTTGATTTTTTAAAATTCTTTATACATAACTTTTCAATGATCAATCTTGTTTCATGTTTTGTTTATTTTTTAATCTATGGTCCAAATTCTGTCAATTCTGAATCTGTACGTGTATGTTAAAATGAACGGTTTTCAAATGTATTGGATACTTTTTGCACTCACTTTGCACAGTTTTGAATGAATTGAATCTACTTTTTGTGCCATGACATTTTCGTTTCTTTCTTCTCCCCTGATTTCCACTCAATTATGTGAGATTTGTTAATGGTGGCTGTCAGTCAGGTTTATCGAGAAATAAAAAATAAAAAGGAGAAAATTTGCATTAAGCAGAATCCGCATTTTTTCTCTCTTTCTTCAGTACCTCAAAAGGAAAAGATTGTCGAACGACCGGAAATTTTCTAATCTGTTTTCTACAAATGTGATATTTATTTTCAAACAAATGCTTTTAACAAAACAATAAATAAATAATGTATTTTCTTGTTTGAAATCTTTTGAATATTGGCCAGTTTCTTCGCGTGTGTAATTAACAAAACACTAAAACTTCGTTTTATTTCGTTTTTTTGATCGTGCATTAAATTTCAACCTACCGCATTTACTTGAGTACAATGCGATCTCAAATATAATGCGAACCCCACGTTTTGTAGCTAGAAATCAATAATGTATGTATATATCGATACTTATTATTATTGGAGGAAGTATTGTAGCACAACACTTTTATTACATTTGACTAGGTTTTACCTTCATCCTAATTTTAGTTGTTTTTATACAATTAATAAGTTGTATAAAAACAACTAAAATAAGGATGAAGGTAAAAATTAGTCAAATTTAATAAAAGTGATATGTATATATGTTATCATTTTTTTAATACTCAAATATAATGCTAACCCGCCCTGATTTTTATATAACATGTCTCGCATTATACACGAGATAATACAGTATATCAAAAACAATAAGTAGAAGATGTATTTTTGAGTTTCTAGGATACGTGAGAATGAAAATCAAAACAGTTTTTGACTTGATAGTTTTAATTCATGCAATCGTTCTTAGGGAAGGGATAATTTACTAGCGACCTTTTGTTTTTGTTTTATTCGTTTCGTGACATTATTTTTTTTAAAAATAAGATGGTGATGTTGGACAAATCCTATACTCACCGAAGTTAAGCAACGTCGAATCTGGTCAGTACTTAGATGGGTGACCGCTTGGAAATACCAGATGCCGTAAGCGAAAATGGTGAAGTGAGTGACTCCACTTCGGGTGCTTGTCGCCTCTGGGCCTGCAATACGTGAAATAGATAGACAAGAGAAACATGTCATAGGTAGGGTAGCATAAGGGCACTAGTGTTAAGTGTTAAATTTCAACATATACCGAAATTAATATATAGAGGAAGCATTGTAGAAAAGCTTTTAGGATTCGTGAAAATGAAATGTAAAACACTTTTTGAATATACCTGAAATAGGCTTTTTTGACTGCAGTTAATTGCGTCATTAAGCCAGCTTCAGTGTATTTGGGCTGGGTTTAAACTAATAAGAAAAATGGTAGTTAAATTTGGTATGTCCGATATCAGAACAAAGATTATTTTTTTTAAATATTGATATTCCCGGATGTGACCGTCTTTTCACTTAGGCTTTTCCATGCGTTTGCTACTCGCTTGAGAAGAAATCTTTTCTAACACCAGTGGAGGTCTGAATTTGCAGTTTATGGCTGTGTCCTCTGGTTTTACTGCAGATGGATGAAGTCAGCATTTTTCTTATCAAGGCATTTTGAGCAATGAACGTCAGTATCCACTCTATGAATGTTGTTCCGGATTCTATAGACCTCTAGTAGGTCAGCACGTTTTCTTCTGTACACAAGGGGCTCTAGATTAAGTGTGTTTTTGACTTGGTAGTGTTAATTTGTGCAATCATTTCTTAGGGGAAGGCTAAATTACCAGCCTTTTTAATCGTTCCAAGACAGTATTTTTTAAAAATAAGGATGGCAATGTTGGACAAATCCTATTCCCTGTTGTCCAGTCTAATGACAATCTAAACTCTTAAATTCATAAACTGCTTGATACCACTCCTGTCTGACAGCGAAGCTCTGTTGTGGAGCAATCAAATTCTGTTAAAGTTGTTATGTCAAATGAAATGAAAAATAAATATAAAAAATTCACCTAAAGCTCAAAGTAATGAAAAATATCAGTAGTTATTCCCCTTGATACTAACACTTAGATTTTCTAATATGAATTTAAGAATTAAAATCAGCCAGATTCAAAATCACAATGAATATCTTAATTTTGTTCCTTTTTATTTAGTTTTTCTCTTCTTTTTCTTATCAATAGTAATAAAAAGAAATTAATGTCGGTTTTATTTTATTTCAGCAGATGAATGTGTTGGGAAAATCAAACTAAAAGCCCAAAGACATACAAAGAACTATTTACACACACCGTCTTTCCCAGCCACATTCAAAAAGTATGTAGTAACAATTTTTTTATCTTAATATTTTGTACTTTTTTTCATTCATTCATTTTGTCATTCTCTATGAATGGGTTTTGACTTTCAGCTCTTCAGATAAAAAGAAAAGCGTCAACATCTCCATTGTTTCAACTTGACGACAATCCTAGTTTTCTGTATGCAATCTTTTGGTTCTAATCTATTTCTTATCAGTTTTGTTTTAAATAATGTACTTGGATTTAATTTTTATCGAGGCTTGGTAAAATAATTTGACTGATACTAGAAGTACATTTCTTTCTTTTTCTTTCTTTTAAAAAAAAAAGATAATACTTTATATAAATTTGAGAGGAATCATTACTGCAAGAATCGTTCGGTTTATTGAGGTCATTCATTGTGTTACTTTTGATCTAACTACTCCATATGAATCACCGCTACCCACAGCACTGGTTTATTGCTGGGTTTAGGTTATTCATATCTTTGATCTGGACAAGTTTAGAATGATTTGGAACTGGGTCAATGAAAAGCGAAAAAAACTGGTAGACCATGGGGAAGGGTTATGTCAAACAACGGACTTTAAATGGCTGCTACTGATGATGATGATGATGATATTCATTCATTTCCCTTTGCTGGGTTTAGATTATTCATGTGTCCTGACATTTATATGTATCTATCTATCCAGACTTCGCCAAGCCCTAACCGTTTATAGTAGAAACTTGAAATTGTGCGCACACACTCCCCTCAATCAGTAGGGAAAATGTTTGTTTTGGGTTTTTAACCCTCCCTCCTAATTTTTAGAGGGGCTTTCAATATGTAATGTAAGTTTATGCTAAATTGGTCACTAATTTATGCCCGCTTGTTTTATTTTGCTGACAATTCAGACCTTTTTAGTTATTATAGAACAACATTTTAATTGATCACCCCCAACACAGCATATATGGGTGGCGGTGATTCATAATTTCCCTTGGAATGCTAGTTCCTATCGTATTGTTGATGTTGTTCTCTTGCGTTCCATTATTAACCCTTTCAAGACTAACCCATTAAAAGGTGCTGGGCGGTACTTTGTATCCCTTCCGTTCATTGGTCCATACTCGAAGCAGGGCCGTCTCATCGCACGGATGGGGAGGGGGCGATTTCAGGGACCCCGGAATTCAATTTTAAAAATGATGGTTCATATTATTAAATAGGTTTAGAGAAGCCTTTCTATGTCTATGCTTACATTCATGTTCAAATCAATTCTTGACTCTTTACCGAATCTATATATTAAATCACTGTCGGTACTACGGGCCAAATCCAGTACATTGCTTTACCTGTGGGCCTGAACTATTCTTAAGACGGTCCTAACTCGAAGTGATAAGCTTTTGTGGACAAATCTCGAAAGCTGTCTGGTCGATTTTTGGAATAAAATGGCCGATGCCCACTTCTATTAAGCATTGGAGCAGTGATTTCTCACGATAAATAATATACCAGTAAAAGCCATGTGACCTACAATGGCCGCGAGACATTCAACTACGATTGACTAGTCACAAGCCACCAACGGCTCTTCTTATCTAGAAAAGTGGACGGCCGTGTCTTCGTGAATGAAATAAGCTGCTTTCGTTCTGCTCACGGTCTAAACAATCGATTTCTCTCAGTCTGGCACGACATCACAAAAGTCCAGACGACACACTTCTGTCATGGAAAGTAGAACCAATCCCTTTTAAGAAATCGACGAAGTTCATAATGATTTAAGTTCATCATTACTCGTATGTGTACTTAGATGAAACTAACATGCTTAACCAGTCCAAGTCTGAGGGTTAGTGTGTGCGTGTATACACGTGTCCTCTGTAAACAAGGGTGTGTAT
>VCCN01003888.1:895123-906152 GCA_006491835.1 Architeuthis dux
TCTCTCTAGCAAAGTTGTTAAACCCAAGGACTCCAATCTTTTGTTATAACTAAGATCTTTTATTCCATTAATTAGTTTTGTTACTTTTCGTCGTACGCTCTCTAGTTTTAAGATTAAATTCCAGTTCCCATGCCTAGCTACCGGCGCCCAAGCCTGGGTACAGTATTCTACATGAAGTCTAATCAATGCCTTGTATATTCTACTAATAACATATGCATCCCTTGAGAGAATATTTCTAATCATCCAATCAATTTTCTGATTCGCTTTTGACACAATTGATTATTAAAATTAAAAGAATTATTAAAAACTACTCCTAAATCACTTTCTTCAGTTATCTTTGATTCCCATATTCCGTTTAATTTATATTCAAGCTCAGCATGTTTGGTTTGAACTTCAACTAAAACTACAAATTAATTTCACATAGGTAGTCACTTAAAAGATCACCTAACGGCGCCACCAAATCAACTTATAGTATACACAGGGTGTGTTGTTTGGTCCGTCTGTCACGCAAGTGTTACTTCTCTTAGAAGACTTTCATTATTTCGTCATTTGTAAGGGATGTGAAGGTGTGAAGTTTTTACGTAATAGCAGTTGCAAAATTACTTGAATACTGTCGTCATTTTTTACGACATGGATAAACTAATAGATATAATGAGAGCCGTGTCTGTCACACTTATAGTATTTGTAGCAGTCATCAGCTGAGCCTGCTGTTGCCAAGCAACACTAACCATCAGCAGCAACGTGAACGAGCGGTGAGCGTAGGAAGTTAGTAGAGTTGATTTAAGAGGCCTTTACCTTAATTTTAAAATATACTAGACAACCCTGAGACTCTTGGGTCCCTAGTCAGTGTGCGCGCAAAAGCAGACCCCACAATATTATTTTTCAGTTGCAAATCATCCAGACCTTTTTGCATTATTTAAGTTAACATCTTTTAGAGTTACCTCAATTCGATACATCTGGCTACAATGCACCGTTTCAGCTACTTACAGGTCACACACAGATAAACAGAATCAGACTTTTAGTACAATATAGATAATAAAAGGTGTGTTTATCACACTTATGTTGACTTAAGAAACCCTTATTTCAAAATATATAACCCGAAGGAGAGGAACGCTCACACGTCATAATGAGGGAGAGGAAACTAACAAGAAATGCTGTCTACAAAGAAATAATTGTCTTATTATGCTATTTACTTACGTGCATAGTAACACATATATTGTTTAAAGAACTAACATGATGTCATTAAAGTGTAATTGGGTTACAGTTGAACTCTTTTTAAACAATATATCAGTTTTGGCGATATTTTACCTCAAATTACATAAATGTTTATTCGCACCCTTATGATAACCCTCAGTGAAGCGACGGGTCATAGACTAGTTGCAACTAAACACGCCGATTTCAAGACGAAGACACTAGTGTATGTTTGTTTATAAGACCTTTTGTATAAATAGCGGAGATTCTATTAGATTTTAGCAAAAATTTTTTAAAAAGAATTACATTCCAGTATAAGAATGAATACCAACCGATCACCAAAAAAAATCACGAACAGATAACTGAAGAAAGTGATTTAGGAGTAGTTTTTTTAATAATTCCTTTAATTTTAATAATCATATTTCATCAATTGTCAAAAGCGAATCAAAACATTGATTGGATGATTAGAAATATTCTCCCAAGAGATGCATATGTTATTGGTAGAATACACAAGGCATTGATTAGACCTCATGTAGAATACTGCACTCTGGCTTGGGCTCCGGTAGCTAGGCATGGGAACTGGAATTTAATCTTAAAACTAGAGAGTGTACAATGAAAAGTAACCAAACTAATTAAGGGAATAAAAGATCTTGGTTATAAAGAAAGATTGGAGTCCTTGGGTTTAACAACATTTCTAGTGAGAGGAATGAGGGGGGGGTTAATTGAGACTTTCAAAATAATTAATGGAATTTCTAAATATGGTACACCATTATTTAATATCTCTCTCTTTGAACTGGAAATCTATTGACAAGACAGATCGCAAAAACTAAAACTACTAAACAATTTGATTTTTTTGTTTTTCTAATAGAGTAATATATTTTTGGAATAAGTTGCCCAGTCATGTTAAAGATAGCACTAGTGCACAGCGTTTTAAAAATTATGGAAAGAGCGTGAGATTACAAGGACACATTTGGAATCTGTCAGATGAGATTTTCAAGAGAGTTTTGATCTGTCAATTGTGCTAAATTGTAGATGTTTGTATTTATTTAGAAGTTGATGTGTAAATATTGTGTATAATTTGAAGATGCCCAACTAATAATAATAATAGTGATGATGATGCTGCTTTCCGGCTACGTTGGAATTCGTTAAAGTTTTGTCAGAAAAAATATTTAGCTCTGACTGTTTTCCTGTTCTTGCACCTGGCTATAAACAATGTAGTTTTCGTTAAAATAAAATAAAACTACAAATAGAAAAAAGCTAGCCTAAGGGAGATAACTGTTTCAGACTAGAAGTTGGCACAATATAAATAAACTGAATTAATAACTTATTAATCTTCCTCAAAAAAAGCGTAGCTAAATTTTCAGATCCCTTCAAATTTAGAGAGTTTAATATAGTCTCAGTACTCGATAATATCTAAACAGACATTTTATACTCGGATAGTGTAATGGTTAGCACATCTGCCTCGCACACAGAAGGTCCCAGGTTCGACCCTCGGTATGAACGAAGAGAGTGAAAACTCTTCATTAGGACAAATGTTCCTGTGCTCTCAACAGTTAATTGAGTACACTCTAATCTGTGTGATTATGGTGGAAGTATCCCTTCGGTGGACTTGCATCCTGCCACGAGGGTGGTCAGAAAAACTTGTAAATTGAAGAGTAACAAATCGCAGAGAATTTTAAAGAAGATCCCTTTGTCCACTCGAATAGTGTAATGGTTAGCACGTCTGCCTCGCACACAGAAGGTCCCAGGTTCGATTCCCGGTATGAGCGAAGAATGGACAAATTTCTCTGTGCACTAAGCTCTTGTGTACATTCTGTGTGATTAGGATAGAAGTATCCCTTTAGTGGTCCTATATACTTGTAAGAATACAGTCCTGGTCTCGACCCGACTTTAAACTTGCAAGCTGACGCATGCAACGGAAACCGGAATTTCAGTCACCGGGCTCCATACTTCAATGGGAGTTGTCTCTTAATAGACGGACACTTTACTTAATGTATTTAGTAGACCACAAAGTACTCTTGAAGTTTAAGTTGGTATTTACCACGGCCAAATTAAGCAAGTGCGGAGAATGTAGCATATGTTATAAAGGGGTCCCAAATTAAGAAAATACCCATGAATATTAAAATACATACATTTTTCAGTTCAATTTCAAATACTTTCGTATTTATGTGTCGTATATGTATTACATAGACACCACACTCCCATTAATTACTGTATTAAAATAGTAACTCTAATTAAAAAGGTGATAAGTGATTAAAATCGCTATTAAACACCCAGTCGTTCATACATGTTGAGTGCAATATAGTACTATAGTAATAGAGCAAGTGCAGATTCACTGAATCGGAATTGATAGCTTGCAAGCATTTAGCGCGGGACCCTTGAAAATGCGGGGGCCCGTAGCATATGTTACTTTTGCCACATAGTAAATCCGGCACTGGATTAACTAAATTAACACTGAACCTTTTTGGATGCTAGACTATTTTATTCCACTAGCAACATCCTGCGGGATCAGCTTACAAATCACCACTTCAGATAGGGTGCTCTACCTGAAATTAAGTTAGAAATGTTGCTGTATTGATAAGAAAAAAAAGAAAAACAGATTGTCTAATAAGCAAGTATATCTACTGCGGAAAGTATTTGAAAACGTACGATATACCCTGCAGCCTTCCAAGATGGCAATCCATGAGATCGAACTAGCGCATCTATGGTCTGACTTTCAGACTTGTTCTATACAAAAGCCCAAGTGCTTCATACGTTAAGGATATTTTTCATACTTAGTGATCCTCTTAATCGCAACACCTTGGGTGGTCAGCTTTAGTGACAATTTGATACATTTACCGTAAAGGTCACTGCCTTCTTTTAACATTATCCTTGAAATCCATCTCCTAGTCTTTATATATAACTTTGATGCAATTGAAAGTAAACGCCAAGTAAAGAAATGAGTATACCTTTCAAAGGAAGTAAAGCGTCCGTCTCTTAAGAGACAACTCCCAATGGAGTATAAACGGTCGGTGACGAAGTCTTGGTTTCTGTTGCATGCGTCAGCTTAGTGATCCTTGCAAGTTTCAAGTCTGGTCGAGACCAGGGCTTTATTCTTACAAGTATATAGGACCCCTAAAGGGATGCTTCTACCCTAATCACACAGCTTAGAGTGTACACAATTAGTTGCTTAGTGCACAGGGGAATTTATCAACTCTTCGCTCATAACCGGGATTCGAACCTGGGACCTTCTGTGTGCGAGGCAGGCGTGCTAACCATTACACTATCCGAGTGGACAAAGGAAGTCTTCTTTAGAATCCTCTGGGATTTGTTACTTTTCGATTTCCCCAAACACTGCTGAACTGTGGTAAAGTATCTGGCTGGCAATCGCAAGATGTTCTGTTTTAGAAGTTCGGTTAGTGAAGCTGAATTGAACACAGGATACGGTTAAGAAATAACTTAGCTTTGTCTGGCACAAGAGCACAAGTGTGGAGAGCCCATCAGGATTGCATTTTCTACAGTAGTAATGGTCTACGAGACTTGCTTGCTAACTACTACTCCACGACGAGGTGTCTGGATATTTAATAAGCTTCCCTTATCTGTGCACAAGGCCACACGTGTGTAGCGCTCAGATCTGCACAAGTTGATTGCTAACCTAATCACGACTCCATTGTACAGGGGCTCTGAGAGAGGAGTTGGTGCCTCGCACCGGAGTTCGGGGGGCCAAAGGGAGCCCAAAAGAGTTCTAGGGACCCGAGAGTTAAACTTCCCAGTCGATACGATATGTCCATTAATACAGTAGGTTGACTATCGTTTACTGGCAAGCTATTATAATGTGGCGAACTAAATTGGTTGTAGCAGATGAGAACAGGATGGCTAAAGTACTAGGGTTTGTGTGCGTGTAGTGGGCGATAACAGCTTTGCGCCGTCTTATAAAATTCCTCTCGGAGTCCCAGCCATTGTGAGGTGTCATTGGATACGGATAGTTGTGATTTCAATCAAGCGAAATTGACGCAGCTAATTGAATGCAAATTGTATTGAACTTGGTGAGTCGAATCAACGCGTGATTCAACAAGGTTAATTGTTTTATTATGTTTGAGTTCTCACCTATCAAATATCATTTACAGGTGGGCAATTAAGTGTACCTGTAACCTTTTGACTTTTCTCAATATGAACTTTGAATTCAATTGAATGGTCTTCTTTTTCAAAGGCAAGAAAAGTGAAAGCACGAACAACACAATGGGTCATTTAATTCCGAAATCAGTTTTAAAAATAACCTTTCACCAAAATCACCAGACTATTTTTTTAAGCTCGACTCTTGTGACTTGCGAAAAAAAACAGGTGGCCTCTGTTTGGTGGGGGGTCTTACCCCTCTGCAGAGTATGCAGTCTGCGTATTCTAGGGCCGAACTCAGAATTGGAATACTAGTAGCAGTGTAGTTACAGATCAGGGTGGTTTATGCCGTGTAATGGGAAAATACCAATCATAGATTTTTTTCTTTAACACGTTCACGGCCACAGGACGAACATATTCGTGTTTTGTTTTGTTGTTTTAGTTTTGTAGTTTTAGTTTTCAACTTTTGGTGATTCAGCGCTGCTGTGACCAATCAAAGCGTGACAAGCGTACCTAATCCCCAAGGGGTTTTTCAATAGGCTGATATCCGATTCCTCACAACTATTATACTTTTGGGACATCAAATCAAATTCGATGTATGATTAGTCTTTTTTACTACACTGAAATTGTTTAGTATTCTCATTTGAAATTTCAACCAACAAAAATTCAAAATTAAGTAGGTTGACCTCTAGGTCACTAATATATACGAGAATGCGCATCAAAGCAATACCTTGAAAACAAAAACAAAAAAGTTCTCCCCCTCTAGGTTATACTTTTTGCCGTAGTTCCCTGCATATAAGACGCGTTTTCTGTGCAAATAATGTGAACAGCCAGTCACTGTGGAGGAGGTTAATATAAATTTGAATAGATAAGAACATTAGAATAACCCGATAGTGTGGAGGGCTATGAAGATCAGGGGGAAAAGAGGGGGTTTTATTTTATTTTTTCGATAATATGTCTGCAAAAACGGAGGTGCGTCTTATATGATGGGAAATACGGCAAGCCCTTGTAATAAAACAAAAAAAACCCACAACTCAAATTATATAACCTAAAGCTTAAGCGATGACCGTTCCAAAGTTATATTTACTAAGCTTAACTTAGTTTGACAAAATATCACAAGTCTAGTGCACCTGGTGGGAATCGAACTCACTACAGTAGGAATGGGCCTGCGAAGCTAGCCTTCGAACAGCTACTCGACAGCGAGGCTCGCTAAAGTAAAAAAGAAAATGTAGTTTCCAGTTAGACATATGGCGGCCATTTTTAATATTTAAATAGCTAATGTGACTTAATTTGCATTATTTGTGGTTGGCTCCCGGAAGAGTGGATAAGATTTCAGCAAATGAATAGTTTGTTTGGCTTGTTTCTTCTAATTCTAGAGGTCATTTATTAACAAAAATAGCCAAATCTGGTCTCCACAAATTCAGTGACTCCGAGGTTAAGTATCGTCTGATTTTCTTTTTTCACTTTCAAGACATTTATCATTTGTGTTCTTTGTCCGGCATATTTTCTCCACACAACCTATTAATACTTAATAGACCCTCTTGATCTTATATTCCGTGACTACATTTCATGGAGAGAAAATAGACGAAGTGATTGCAACGTAAACTCGTTTAAAAACTTGTTTTTTCCCTTCTTTTTTCTAGATTTAAATACACCGCGGCAGCAACAGTTAGTCGCCATGTCCTCCACTAGTGGCTACATCTACCCACCTAATTTTCCTCAGCCCTATCAAAGGTAAGTATTTTTTTATTTTTTAAATCTATCCCTTAAAGGCTTTACAAAGATGATATATAACACTCGTTGATAATTATAAAGGCATTAATTAATTAATTGGGAACCCATATCAGCCCGGCATATCAGTTAGCGATTGCAAAACGGGCGGCCTAGTTCGTATAAATGAATAAAGAAACGAGCGCCGTGTGGGGGATCGAACCCGCGAAGCAACCTATACGCGTCCTGCTCTTTACCACTGAGCTAACGACACCCTGGTGGCAAATGCGGCGGTCAGAAACATACACATTCGCTCGCTTCCTTATTCTAACTGATCTATCATTATGCACGCGATAGGGGGTCCACTTCATATGTCGACAGTATGAAATCACGGAATGGATACATTTTATATCCGACAGAATATGATAATTATAAAGACAATTATTTATTAATTAATGGTTGATTCCAAGGTGGACGCGGGTTCGATCCCCACACGGCGCTAGCTTCTTTATTCATTTATACGATCTAGGCCGCCCGTTTAGCAATCGCTAACACCGATGCCGGGCTGATATGGGTTCCTAATTAATAATTATCTTTATAATTATCATATTCTGTCGGATATAAAATGTATCCAGTCCTTGATTTAATAACACTCATTACAAACTTGTGTATATATAATGTTGACTTTATTCTCGGACGGCTCTCCGAAAGTCGTAGCTCAAAGGATACACTTTCTATAGAGATGACATAATAAATCACTAAGTTTAAATTTGTCTAAATAAAAGTTATAAAAACCTTAGAGTAACACCAGGAATTATGTTGACACTGGTTTTTGTGTAATTTGTGTATCATGGCATCTGTTAAGTAGGTGTGGTCTGATACCATTCAGACTAGGATCTATATTGTCAACCATTATTAAATATTGACTAGGATTTTCTTTCATCCCAATTTAGTTGCTTTTGTTTCTACTCAGACTGTCAGTCTATGGCAGTAAACAGCGTTGATCGGAAATTAAGAATAAGCTCTACGCGAGACTCGAACTCGCGTCCCTTTTACGCCGGGAAGTTTGCCAATGTACGGAAACTGCTCTACCGCCTGTGATACTAGAGCTCTTACATCTGATATAAAATTCAAATCTAACCCTTAAACTCATCCTTCATTTTTCCTCCCGATCGTTCGGCGCCATATTTGTTATTATTTTTACGTATACTAGTTGTATCAACAGCAGCAATATTATCCTGATTTACTTTTTTATTAGATGAAACCAATTGTCAACCAATGTTTATTCATGACTAGTTAGTAGTTTCTTTCATCTCAGTTTTATAGTTGTGGTTCTTATCATAACATCTCGGTCTAAGTGTTTTTTTGTTGTGGTCTTTTCAGGTATGTTGCATCCGGTGGTCCTAGGATATTACTAAGAATACCCCCCCCCCATACACTTAAAATACAGCTTAACTCTCGTTCTTAATGAGGGGAATCTCCATCGGATGCAACATACACCTAAGGAAGTTCGGAGAACAAATCGGTCGAAACTAGTATGAACTATGATAGCAAAGATGAGTCGGCGGAGTTGAAATCTTTTTGTTACCACAAATAAAAAAAATAATATGTTCTGAATTTCAACGGATAAGATCTTAATTTTGCAATTGTGAGAATTTCCGAAAACTGAGACTTCGATTAGGATTTTAATGTGCCAGGTTAATGAGGCTATTGATTAACCGTACTTACTGCAAAGAAAAATCGGCTAAAACTGTTATTGCAGAAACATACATGCAATCGTGTGTGCCTAGATCTTTCTTTCCGCTGATAAGATATTCGAAGGTTTTAATTGTTCAGCTCTATCAGTTCATTAAGGGATTAAGCATTTTACATTAGTGAACATCATTAAGTCTTTTTACCAACGTTTTTCGTGGTTTTATTCAGATTTAAGCTCTTAAGTGGCTCGTACGAAATGTCTCGTTTTGCTATTTTAAATGCTCATCAATCAAAATGAATAAATCCATCTCCATTATCGATTTTAGCTTGGAATTCAGCGAACAATTATTTCAGTTTTGCATCGATTTCAATATTTGGTCCAATAACAGGATTATACCATATTGTGGCAATGGCAACTTGTTTTGGTGGAATTCGAATATAAAAATACTTTATTTAATAAAATTTTTTTAAATGGGAGGTAATTATGCATGGATCCGCTCCAAAATTAGAACTTTTGGAGATATCTTGCGGGACAGGAAAAAATGCGAACCAACAAGATACCCCTGTCAACGAAGTCGAAAAGAGCTAAACAATATCCGAAAATGGACTCGTAAATTAACAGAATACTAGTCCTTGACCCGTCGCTTCGCTGACGGTTATCATAAGTATAAATGAACATTTATGTAATATTGTTATGATATACTGTCATGAAAGGTTATTTCCGGGCCAAACACTTGTGCGGAGGTGGAAGTGACCCCAGTCCCCTTAGGAAATATGCATCCCGAAAACAGGATGTTGAACATACAAGCTGATGGTTATCATAAGAATACAAATGAAAATTAATGTAGTATTAGGTGAAAACAAATCGCCAAATCTGATATATTGTTAAAGGGTTAAGTTAAGAAGAGTTCAATCCTAACCCTTTAAGACAATTATTCTAACTAATATGTCATTAATAAATATATGTATGTATTATGCTATTAACCAATTATTTCTTTGGAGACGGCATTTCTTGTTAGTTTCCTCTCTCCATCTTTATTATAACGTCTATGCATTCATCTCGTTCGGGTTATATATTTTTAAATGAAGGCCTCTAAAGTCAACATAACTGTAAGAGAGACGGTCCTCTCGAGGACGAAGGCACTATACAACAATATTAGATGAAAAAAATCGTCATAACTGATATATTGTTAAAGGGGTAATTTACGAAGAGTTCATCCCTAACCCTTTAAGACAATAATTCGAATGATTATTGTCATTAATATATATATATATATAAAAATATAATGCTATTTACTTATTTGCATATTAACCAATTATTTTTTTGGAGACGGCATTTCTTGTTAGTTTCCTCTCCCCGCCTTCCTCCATATAACCTGTATGCGTTCCTCTCGTTCGGGTTATATATTTTAAAATAAAAGCATCTTAAGTCAAGAAAATTAGTGCAATCTGATGTGACCAGAATAAATCCAGATTTGTTAATGCACTTGCATATAATAGTTATCTTCCTTGACAATCTTTTCTATTTTTAAAGTTTGAGAGACGAACGAACACGTTGCTTATTAACAGATAGATGGTTATAAGGCTCAACTAAAACAATGATTCTTTATTCAAATATTTAAGGAATTTGGAATTTATATAAATGCTTTTTGATATACATTGAGAGTTGCTTAACTTAGTCTGGCACAAGATCACACGTATGGGGCACCCAGTGAGGATCGAACTAGCTACACAGTAGTAATGGTCTATATGATTTGCTTGCTAACTATTGCCCCACGAGGAAGCAACATATATAGGTATTTACAAAGTTTAGCTTCGTCTAACACAGGCCCACAAGAATTGGGCACCCAGTGATGATCTAACCCACGAATGGTCTAGCTAGCAAGACTAGCTGATGAAAAACATTGGAGCGTTCCCAGACCCCCAAAATGGTAATGACGGTATGTCAGGCTGAGTCGACAGATGTACAGGATACTGGGTGCGAGAGAGAGGAAGAGGGTCCGCACTGCCTCTATAACGGCTCGCTTCAAAACAAACCCTGAACGCTATTTTCGCAAAACGGGGAAATACCGTAAAGTGAACTTTCGAAAAGCGGGGGAATATTCTGTATTGAGAACGAATTAGCAGTTTTACGTTACGCTACGTCATACTCTGCACTCATCTCACCTAGTTTTCTTCTTGTAGATCTACGTGAACTATCTTTTTGCGTCTTTCAGTACAAAAACCCAAGAAATGTGCTGGATTTTGATAAACCTTCGTTTTCGTTACGGTCTACTGAAACCGTGTCTATCAAATTCTGGTGCAGCTTATATCAAGATGGCAGTGACTACTTATTTCGTCT
>VCCN01003888.1:915300-927446 GCA_006491835.1 Architeuthis dux
ACAGTTTTGAATTGATTACTTTTTTTATAAATACACTGAACTATGAAACATTTTCAGAGACGATGTGAATTCTAACAGATTCTTATGGATTTTTAAATTTTTTTTATAAAACGAAAGTCTATCATCCCTTCTCAGATCAAATACATAACTTTACTTAGAGGAAAAACAAACCCTTTTGTGGCTGAAATATGAAAGGAACGATACAGCTATAATTTTTATGAAAACAAAATGGGGCGTGGCACTTTTTTTTAATAATATTAGTAATCTTTTTTCTACCAATACTACTGGAATCAGCCCTTTACTGCTAACCCTGAAAACCACGATCTAAGTCATAAAATTTGTCGAATAAGAAAGGAATTCTTAATTTGTCTCAAAAAGATTTATATTTTCCTGGAAGGCTGTGATTGAAGGATGTGCATCACGTAGGAACAATTGTTTTTCCCCCCATGATGATGTAACGCAATTTAATATTTGATCATGCTCAAGAAGAGACCTAAGTTATTTAACTTCCTGTCTGTATTTTCTACTTAATTGACGACCTTTTAAAACCTTCTCTAAAGTCTTTAATAGCCTGGCATGACATATCAAGTGCAATAAAAACGTCGAGATAAGCAGATAAACCTTCTGAAATATGCAAAGCCCATGCCTGATATGAGAAAGACTGATCGCATAAAACTGTCTACTTAACTGACTGATCTTGTGTGATCAAATTTTGTTTAATTCATTAAAAAGAAAACTTAATGGATATCTGGCATGTACGACATCTGTAAATGGTTGGTGTCTGCACCGTTACTAGGAGACGGTGATCAAACACTGCCCTCAAGTATGTCGTCAGCCAGTCTTTAACAATTGCTTTAAAAAAAAGGTCTATTCAATGTATAAATAATCTCTATTCAAATACTAGCTGTTTATGATCAGATTTAAGCTGATATCGCAGCTACCCTTTTTTGTCAAATTCCAGTCCAAGCCGATATTTTGAGAAGGCAACTCTTCACCGATTGTATTTCCAATATTGGAAATCAATCAGAAGAGTTTCCTCCTCTAAATATGTGAGTTTGACCCTGCAGGAGCCAAGCTTGTTAATATACGAATGTCTCTGCTATAGACTAATTAAATAAAAAAAATAATTTTAAACACAAATGCAACAAGGCATAATTTGAATACTTTTGCCTGTGATTTAATATTAAAGTAATAAGTGAGTTTATCTAACTATAACTGCATATTAAAAGGCCCTCTTTAGTAGATCTCTTATATTAGGTGTGTGCAAAAGTTCCCAACACTTACTTTTTAAAACTAGAGACTAAATACACAGCTGAGAAACGGTTTTTTTCGCTGTAAACTTTTAAAAGCATCTTATATACACTATACTGTTATAACTAATTGTTCAATTCAAGTACAAGTTCCCTGCTTGACTAGAGCTTAACACCAGTGTTGGACTCTAGGCCATAATGTCTGCATTTCCATCTCTAGTTGGTGAGCTTTTGTACTAAGACTTCACTCATAAGAAAATTGAATAGCTGATTATCAGAATATTGAGAGCTTTCTGAAAATTTACCTGGTATTATAAATCTAATTCGATTTAGTTCAGTGTTTCTTAAACTGGCGAAAGATTCACCAGAGGGCGAACGAAACTACAGGGGTAAATGAAGGTCGAATGAAGAATGAAGAATGAAAGACTTCATTTACTCAAATATTTGTAATTTTTGTGGTAAACATATACAATAAGAAAACATTTCTAAAAAGAAAAAGAAAAAAAAAAGAAAAAATCTAATTCTGTTTACTATATTTATGTAAACTAGAAAAGTTTGAATACTTTCTGTTAATTTCCTTTTCACTCCTAGTTTTCTTCACACACTTTTAGGATGTTTAAAACATTGGATAAACTAAACACTTAAGATGGTGTCTGCACCGTTACTAGGAAACGGTGACCAAACACTGCCGTCAACCATGTTTTAACAAGGGTATCAAGGGCAACAAGCATAGATTGTTAATCTATGCTTGTTGCCCTTGATACATAATGGATGAAAATTATACACAAGGAGAATAAGATGAAAATAATCAAAAACAAAAGGAAATATTGTCATGGGTGAATGGGACTTTGTAATAAACTATTTCAGTGTCATTCACCTTCAAGTCTTTAAGAAACACTGAATCAGATGGTCTTTACTGATGCTGCGTATCTGGTATCGGCGACAGCAATCTAGAAACTGAATATTAATATTATCCTTCAAGCAGGAGTTTATAGCTTCTTAGGCATGTTTCCCCCCGCCCCCTTGTCACACGTCCTTCCAGTATTATATTTCCGTTAACCCATCTCCCCCGGGGGAAAAAATGGCTCCGTTTAGCAATCAATCACACAAGTAGTATTGTATATTCATTTTTTTCTTCAGGGCAATTTACGAAAAGACAGCACGTTTATCTTATTTTTTGCGAATCCCATATTAGAGGCGGAATGGAAAACGTTAAAAATTATTGGACATTTTTTTTTTTATAACTCCAATGGGGAAAAACTTCTTTCAATCTGTATGGAATTATATTTTTTTTTCTTGCCTCCCTTCAAAATTGCTAATGAAGGAAATTTTTTAAATTTTTTATCTGTTAGATCTAGTCTTTGACTCCATTTTTCTGCGGACCACTTGATTTGAATTCATTTTAAACTTTTTTTTTTTTTTTTTTTCCGTGTTATTTTTCTTTGGGACATTTTATTCGCATATCATGATTTGCGTTATTTTTTGAGACAGACGACTTGATTTTTGAAAAAAAAATTTCATTTACATTAAATTCTAAAACTTTTTTATTAGCATTTAGCGCATCTTTTTTTTCTTTTTATAAACTACTTTTCGTCTATAAAGACTTACAAAACTTTTCTAGTTTTAAGCCGCGTAAACTTCACTGTTATAACTCAACAATATATAAAAGTATTATTTACATGTCTAAGAATGAATTCTAAATACCATTTCTTCTATCGAACATTGACTGACACATTTGAAATGGTCTGTTTATCGTTAACTTCAAATATAACTTTAGCACGTGTATTAAAAAAAATATAATCTTTACACATATTTAAATATACATAGTAGTATTTATGTATATATCTGTGTGTATGTGTAGACATCAATTCCTATTTACTGTGAATATGCTAACTTGTGTTGGTAATTAGATTATTTCATGTATTTCGCCCGGGACCACCATTCTACATTTCTTGCCTATCATAAATATTAAACATTTTTAGTAAACTATTACTATGAGGTGGTTTTCGGAACCAAACGTTTCATTGGAACTATAAATGAGGCGAGTAGAACCACACGGTACATAATACCAATAATGAAAAACGCGTCCAAAGTTTAACTTTCAAAATGCCGCCATTTTGAAACTATTGCACATATTCCATTAAATTCTGTTTTTGTATGTAGCAAAATAACATCTACTTTAAGATACGAACACTTTCATCAGGAAAAACTGGCATTTTGAAGCAAAAAAGCTTTAAACGCGTTTAACTGTAACCGCACGAATACCATCCAATCCATCTGACTTGCTCCCATGATAAAGCAGGCTTTGGAGATTATCGTGTTATACTTAACTCGATTTCGCCATTACGGCGGATAGTACCATGTGTTTCTGGGCGCCTCATTTGATTACGATGAAGTGGTTTTCCGAACCAGAATTTTCATTGAACATATAAATGTAACTTATTAAACCAAGTTATGGATGAATTGTAATGGGGTTAAATTTTTATTTGTATTCACGACCAATCTGATATTGTCAGAAGGAAAAAAAAGCGAACAAGTTAGCTAGCTCGTTATCTGGGACCATACATAATTCGTGTCGTTTCTAGTGTTTAAAAACAACAAATAATGAATATAAGCCGACAAAATCAAAAGCTGTACATTTCGAAGGAATTTTTTTGAAGAAAGCAATCTTGAGCAGCTAAAAGCCAGGTTGATTTTCATTTAAAAAGGAGAGAATCTTTTATGAAAAAGAATTTTTTGAAGCAAGAATTTATATAATCATTTAAAACCGATTTTTTTATCATTGGTATCTACGGAGCCAGAAGGATTTTTCATGTATGCATACAAACTTACATTTTTTTTTTTAAATACAAAACTATGAAACTTCAGCCGAAGCCACGTTTTTAACAATGATTATAATTTTTTTTTTCAAACTTAGTTCCCTTTTGAGAGTACGTCTGCTTATGGCCTGCCTTTGTGCTTCCCAGAAATAAGTGTTCGATCCCCGTTGAAAAGACAGGATTTCGAATGCTGATTTTCAAAGCAGACAGGCGTAATCACAATCTTCGTGCCCCCCTCCGTCATTTGTACTAAGCCAGGCTTAGTTAATAAACAATAGTACGTCTGCTTTCAGAAAGAAACTAAAACCGGGGTAACAAAACTCAGACCAACTAACTGAAACATGGTACAAAGAGTACACAATGGCTGATTTTAAAACAGAGACAAAACAATTCTATGTGTTTTAGATGCGCCTGCATCTCTATCATCGATTGCCATCACTGACCGACGGGCTGACATACCGAAATGTCAATTAAGTCCCTTACTCAGTGTTGCCAATTCAGATGTTTTTTATTATCTAAATTGGTTGCGTCCAGATGTCAGAAATTGCTATTAGATCATTTTTCATAAAATAAGTAATATTTTTATAGTAATGGAATAAGTAATTTAAAAAATTAATCTTCAACATTTATTTTATTAAAATATTGCATAATTTAAGTCACAATTTATAAATAATATATATCTAAAACCTAGGAAATATATTACATATCTGGAGAATCTAGATGTTTCAAGATGGGTTTTATTAGTTGTCATAAAAAATAATTTTAAAAACAAGGGAACATCTTCGGAACAGTCATTCTAAATACACTATTATCATTTGCCTTAGGAAACAATATTATCTATCGATGCTATAATTAAATTAAGAAATCATTTAGTTGGTTGCTGAATTTACTTTGCTACTTGAAGTAAATCGATAGCAAGATTTACCGGTCTATCAGAGGAATGTTTTACAATGGTATGTTGGGGACTAGCGTTCACCGCAATTCCTATATAGCCTCATAGTTGGCCCCCGTGTCATCATACCAGTACATTTGACGCAGTGCAATATTTACAAATCTATTATTGGATGAAGTATTGTAACATTATTCTTTATTAAATTTGACTAGTTTTGAGCTTCATCTTATTTTTTTGTAAACAAACAAAAGCATTGCGCCGAGAGTCGGCTGTAGGGAGTTAAGTTTAATAGTGTGAATTATCTTCTGCCAAACCAGGAAAAGTCTTCGTGGCTGAGTTGTTTAGGCAGCCAGGCGTAAACTGGACTCCCTATGGTAATGAGGGTGCGAGTTCGATTCTCATAAAGACATGTGTTGCCATAGAAACGATGGCCCGAATTGAAAGTTGTATAAAACAACTAAAAATTAAAATGAAAGTAAAAACTAGTCAAATTTACTGAAAATCTTTTTACAGACCTGTTTTTTCTTTTTAATGTGCGTCTTATACACCGGTAAATACGGTAATTTAAAAGTTAAAAAAGTTAATACGTTAAAAATAAGATATTTTATCACTTTTGAGGCGGGTTTTAAATTTCAGTTTCGAGATATAGTTATGATTTTGTTTTTACATCCACATTGATAGCACCAATAATCACTGCCGGTGGGAAAACTGGCATTGTACGGAAAATTGGCGAAGAGGTTTTTTTCCTCCTTGAAACCAAGAAAATTTTGATTTTAAAATCAAACACTAATCGCATACAATCATTTTATTGTCAAATTAGATCAAATGTAAAATCTGGACCCCAAACTCGATTCAAGTCAAAAACGCAGATTTTCAGCTTATACCATAACCGAAATTCAATCTAATTTAGTCAAAACAAGGATAAAATATAGAATTCAGACCCCTTATACTCTTTAATGCAGTTGAATTCTATGTTTGATCCCTGTTTTAATTAAATTGAATTTTGAACATGGTGTCATCTGAAAGTTTTCGCTTGAGATGAATCAATTTTGGAGTCTGGATTTTACATTTGATCCGTCAAGTTTAAAAAAAAAAAAAAAAAAAGTGAAGTATCGCTTCCAATTAAAAAAATCTGTTCTCTTGTTCCTAACGAAGTTGTTCCATTAATCGCATTTTAACATCTCATTTTTTTTTTTGCTTATGTACAAAATTGACTTCATTGAAAAGATATCTTAAAAAAAGAATCTACCATTAACAAAATCATTGTGGCTACGGTTGAAGAATGTTTCGTTATCATTTTGTGGCGCCATCTTGTGACCATGGATGCGCCATTTTAACGGGATGACTTTTTTACAAATGTCTGTTAAATCACCAATGAACGTCGACCGCCGCCGTCGTCGTGGTGAGTGTAAAAACCAAAAATAATTTGTCAGATCTTGAGAGGGATGTTTAATAAGTCTAGACGGACGCCACTAAAAAATGAGCGGGACTAAATTTGCTGTTTATCTAAGATGTCATTAACCCATTAACTGCGATTAGGTGGCATGTGCAATAGTTATCCATCGCAAGATAAGAGCCCTGCCTCACAGATAGAACTGAAATGTTATTGTGTTAGCCATTAAACTGCAATGGCTGAAAATCCCGTCATCCGCAGTTAATGGGCTAGCTACTTCGTCCCTCATAAAAATGCCAAAAAAAGACGCTGTCATTTTAAAAAAAAGATTTTTTCTTGCCACCCCAATTTAAACATGTTAATTTTTTTCTCTATTGTTTATGTTAAATACAGCAATTGTATGTTCCCCTCCCCTATTATTTTAATGCCACTTTTTTTCCCAAAACCAAAAATGAGAAAAAAAAAATAAAAACAAACAAAAAAGAAAAAAAAGCCACCAAAAACTTCAAATGTTGACAAAAGAAAACGTGAACCTGAGTGGGACGAATTTGATTGAACACAGACGACCATATTGTTGCTGTTTACTGATAAACGTGTTCTTGCATAATGGTGTTTTATCCCGTCGTGTCACGAGGGAGCAATTCTTATACATGATTATATAATGAAATCAATAAATTGGTTTCTTAGATTATATACTTTTACTAAAACCGCTGCTGTTTTTATTTTTCCAGTAACTGATTTATTTATTTTTATTTCAGGAAAGACATTTTTAAAAACTTTGTATACTTAGCGATTCAAATGTAATGAAGCAACTGACTTCTCCCCCATAAACAAAGTAGTAAATCTAGTATAGCGTCAAACCATTGGAGGAAATCTCCGTCATACATTGTTCATTATTTCTAGGTTTGCACTTTAAATGGGTTTTTATGCGCTATAAATGTAAATCCTATAACGAGCATCTTTTTTGTAAATCCTTTTAGATAAGTTGGTGTGTGTTACCACGGCTTTTCAGTCTTCGTGTAATCAATGTAAAGTATGGCTCTTGTAACTTTCCAGAAACCCTTTTAGAATTCTATATATAAAAAGATAATGGATTCATGTTGAACGCACCTCATCGCGAGCAAATTTAAAAGTAATAAAGCAACCAAATTTAAAACTATGGCAACCAAATTTAAAAACTACGCCATGCAAATTAAAAAGACAAGCAAACTAAATTTGGGTTTTTAATTTGCATGGCGTATTTTAAATTTGCAATCCCGTTAATCTTCTTCGGAAGAGACCGATCTCTAAACTACCCTCAATAACACAAGCCAACCCCCTGCCCTCCCCGCGAATCCTCTGACTGGCCTGGTTGTGAGCGACAAGAAACGAATGAATCTATTCCAAAAGCTGCCCCAATCAATCAATTCTGCTAGATCTGGCCACAAAAGGTCTTTTTTCTTCTTCTCATTTGCTCGAAAGGGTTAAAGCTTGCATCAGGTTATCTCTGATTACCTCTTCTACGTAAACTGTTATCTCACGTCGAATGCATTTTGATACAAGAACCGGCGCTTGTGGGTCTCAGCGAATGGCTTAATTACATTTCTATCTTCAGTTTTGGTGTACACTGAGATACAGGGCCGGGCAGAGCTGGTAATAGGCCCAGGCCAGATGTAGGACCCATTTCAAACTGTTCATTTAGTATTTTTGTAATCATTGTTAAATACAGATGATTTATATATACAGATGTCAGTGCATCATATACACTACATGCACAAGTAACAGAATAATCGCCCATCTATTGCTACGTCTCTGTAGGAGATCCCCATCTGCCCGGGCCTGTTGAGATAAGGAAACCGAAGTACTATTGACTGACATTCATTGTGCCGATTCCGGTGTTGCAGTGCTTGAGCGCCGCCCGTTCTGTCTAAAAGGCAGCCAATTGTAGGAGGAGGATGAGAACGGGGCTCTTCAGCTTTGTGTTTGAAGATCTTACATAACACCGTAGGTCTCTATTGATTTTTTTTTCCGGCTCTGTTTTAATTTTACTCGGGGAACTAAGTTAGTGCGTACAAGGGACGAGTAATAGAGAGGGAAAGAAAGTGCCGAGTAATAGAGAGGGAGGGAGGGAGGGAAAGGGTCCGAATAGTAAGAGGGGAAAAGAAAGGGTCCGAAGAGAAAGGGCCGCATAGAGAGCGAAAGAGTTCGAGTAGAAAGAGAGAAGAAAAGAATCGATATTCATTTCTAAATATCAAATTTAGATTAGAAAGAAAAAAAATACTCGCTTGTCGTCATCGAGAATTGATTTTCTTGTTGAATTGTGAAGGTTAGTTTATTTACTAGACAACCCTGCGACCCATTAGGTCACCCCTTGAAGGAAAATTACTGCATCGTTTCGGCTAATTAGAGATCACAAACACAATCAGGCCTTTAGTATTATACAGAGAGAGATCATATCATTATTATCGGAGTAAGCGCAGACACAACACTGTTATTACTAAGTTGCAAATACTTCTTTTTTCAGTCTTTAGGTTAGCACATTTTAAGGGTACCTGAATTCAATATATCTGGCTACAATGCACCGTTTTCGTCTACTTAGAGGCCACAAACAGATTTGAAAAAAAGACTTACTATTATATAGATACATTGGGGGGAAAAACAAGAAGAAAAAAAATTCTGTTTCTAGTTAACGATAGCATTAGACTATGTTAAACCAGTCTTTCAATGGAATAGAAAGGAACCTGTTTTCGAAGGTCGGAGAAGATCAACCTGCTCTAAGAGACAATACCCTATAATAATCGCTAGAGAAAAAGAAAGAATCCCAAAGGAAAGTACAGTATATACTCGTGTATAGGTAAAAGTTGTTAAGACCAAATTTTAGGTAAACATTGGGGGTCGCCCTACGAGTAATAATTTCGTAAGTTTGAAATTCAAACAATGGCTTAAATTAATGATCGACCTATACGAGTATATGCGGTAAATTCATTCGATTAGGAGGATGAAAGTTGATTTCATAAAAAGTGTCCCTTAATAAAAACGAAATTGAGGAAATTATGTGTCGTGGTGAGCAAGCGACATTGATGCAGTGGTTCCCAACCTTTTTATAGTCATTCCCTACTTTTGTCAATGAGATTACTAGTTCCCCCACCCTCCCATTTAAGTAAAAAAATAAAAATTAAAAAAAACATTGGATTCATTAACTTTAATAAAATTGTTAATTAAAATGTTTAAAGACAACAAGCTAACACTATAATTAACTTTATGATACTTTTAATAAACAGCACTGGTAAAGAAAAATCAGACCTTTGGTTGCACAGTTATACTCGATTCCTGCATTGCACATCCCCGCTACCCTTAAGCCAAAAACATTCACTACGAATTTTATTTCTACCTAATAGCCTTATTTCCCCATTTGAGGACCCCCGGTTGGGGACCACTGTCATACAGAAATGTTTAGTGGGCAAAACTATTTCTTTAGCGACAGCGAACAAAATGAGTCCAGCGAAGACAACAGATTCAACAATCAGAGAATGGAATGGTCTCCGTTCCATCTCTACAGACAATGGAACGTCCCTTCAAGGGAATATGTGAAGATTCTGGGATGCCCAGTCGTCAGAATCCCCCTCGCTGATGAAGTCCAGAGGAAAGTAGATAGCGATACGTCTGGCACCAGCTTGGCTGCAGGAAGGGTGTCAAACTGCCTTAAGGGGGCTCCACTCCCTAGTTTGGAATCAGGAGTTGCCCCTTCACCAAGACTGGTTGCTGGCTTACGGAACATTCATAGAGCATTTCCTAGCCATGTCTATGTCCTAGCCGAAACGATAAAACATAAGTTTCATAGTTTAGCGACATGAGGTGAAGCTTAAGACGTGGTTTGTCATGTTATCAAACAGCAAGCATGATTGAATCATTTTATCTGATGTCGTTAATCCATGAAATTTAATTTTTACAATGTTATTCAAAGCTTTTGAGAGCAATAAATAGAAAAATAAATAAATTAAATTTAATTTGTTTGTTAATAATCTCAGAGATCCAAAAACACTTTAAAAACGATTAAAAATACGTACTTAACTTTAGATTTTATTTTGCTACATAAAATAAAAAATAAAAACTTTTCTATGTAATTCTTTTTCAATAGTATCAATATTTTGTTGCTATTTGTATTCATACAATTTCGAAAAGTAAAATGTTTTATCGTTTCGGCTATAAAAAGTGGCTAGGAAATCCCCTACTATGAATTTGCCTGCTATTAAATCGCCGGATACCCTGGTTGCCTTCCAAAGTCTAGAGAACCCAATCTGTCCTGCTATTTTACCCATAGCTGGGGGGGATAAGGATGGATTCATACCTTTCACAAGGGCATTAGTGCGAAGTGAACATAAACAGCCCCAACCGGAGTTTGAACTCGATTACATTGTCCGCCGTAACCGCTACGCCAATCCCACCTCCTTAATGTCATACATAAATCTTTACCGAACAAAATTAGCTAAGACATCAGATTCGACAATCAGAGAATAAATCTGGCATTAAAAAAAAGTGGAATTCATTTTTCGTATCTCCATACGAAGATGCCAACGAGTATTAAATCAGAGAACTCTTAGTTATCTACGATGAATGTTCCACATTAATTTAACCTTTCAAAAAAGCAATCAAAAAAATGTATAATAAAAATAAAAAAAATCATTATCAAGAGATAAAAAGACATTCTTCTCACACTTTGCATCGGCTGAACAGAAAGCGGAAATAATTTACCCGCATTGACTTGGATATCCATTAGGTTGTTGAAGATAAAGTCTCGCTCTTTTTTTCAATAATAGAGAATAATGCTAAAAGAGAGAAGTTTACTAATGTAATTGCATTTCTTTGCAGATTCAATGCAAATAAGAGATATAACTGGTTATTATTGGAGGTTTCTGAGCCTTTAACTACTTGCGTAAACACAGTTGCTGTTAGACTAGTTTTCAAGTACAATTTCAGATTAGACTTTATCGGCAGCTTTTGCAGCATTAAATTCAACAAAGCATTAGTGTTTCAAGTGCAGTATATTCATGCAACCTTTTGTCCAAGTTAAAAATGATACACCAGTATATTTCTAACTCTAACTACATGTAAATACTGGCAGCATATACGTATCTATTGTAATTGCTAAACAGCAAATGAATCGTCATAGAAATAGGCTCCAAAAAATCCTATAAGGCCCGGTCCTGATGAAGATTTTAATAGCTTCAATTAATTTGTTACATATTTTGTCAATTATAACAAGAAATAGAAATACAGGTTTGGTTAGTCACCCAATAGAAACCGTCATGCGACCAATGTCTTTTGGCAGCAATTACAAAATCAGGAAAAGGGGTGATCAATGAATAAGTTATTTCTCTCGCCTTTTGCTGGGCAGTGATCACTAAAGTCCGCATTTTCAAAAAAACAACAAAAAAAAACAAAAACAAGCGTGAATACCGCCGGACACAAACTAAGGGACCAATTTAACATAAACTTACATTGTAAATTGAAACTCCGCTAAAAACCTATTTATGGAGATAATCTTTTTAAAAAGAAAAAGAAGTTTTTTCTATACATAAGTAAATGCTTAAATTTCCAGCCCTCTAGCTCCATTGGTGCGGCCTGTACGCGTAATACATACATAGCCAGCCAGACCAACTTAAACTGAAGAAACCTATGTTGACAGGTTTGGTTGATGGTTTCTAATAAATAGAGTCACAGGAATTAAAAGTTGGATTCATATTATACTAGTTAAGACCCGTGAAAAATTTGCGGATTTATTTGAATTTCTATGAAACTATTTTCTAAGAAAA
>VCCN01003888.1:1338131-1349123 GCA_006491835.1 Architeuthis dux
AGCGGTGATATCTATTGCAAAGGGTTTCTTTCCTCTCAGTTGGTGGCATTGATTTTGAGTATTGCATGTTTATATCGGATGATATTATGTAACAGCTGACTTGGTGCTGTGATTAGCGAGTTTGTTTAAGCAAGCTATTAAAGTGAGTTCAATCTTCACCTGACGCTCCATCATTGAAGCCACGTACCAAAGTTGGTTCAGTCTGATAAATGTCCATCTATCATATTATTTTACAATGGTCGATTTTCGATTGAAGCAATTCTTTTTTAAAACTTTTGACTTTACCCAGTGACTAAAACGGTTCCAGTAGGCCCCGAATAGGCTGTATATGTGTGTAAAATTCACATATGATTTCCTCTTTCGCAAAGAAAAACAAATCGTGGGGTCTGCATTCGCTCTCACCCCGATAATAATGATCCGATTTCCATCTATCTCTATATAATACTAAACGTCTGATTCGCCCAACCAAATTTGACATACATACTCAATGGACCTTGAGGAAGGTTTTAAAGTAAAATATATACGACACCACAAGGCCAACTAGTTTTATTTACTTATTATTATTTATTTACGTGGCTAATTCTGGCACAAGGCCTCAAGTGTGGGACACCTAGCTCGAATCGGATTCACTATAGTAGTAATGATCTGATGGATTAGCTTGCTAACAACTACTCCACATTGAGGCAACTGAAAATATCCATTTTGTTCAGCAAAAATAAATAAATATTTATTTAATTAAATTTGACTAGTTTTTACCTTCATCTTGATTTCAGTTGATTTTATATACAGCTTTCAATTCGGGCCGTTGTTTCTACGGCAACAAATAACAGCGCAGTCGGATAATAAAGAATAAGCCTTCGGTGAGAATCTAACTAACACCCTCATTGTCAGAGGGAGTCTAGTTTACGCCTAGCCTCTTTTACCAATCGGCCACGAAGACTTCATGGATTAGCAGGAGCTGATTCTGTGGTGAAGTGCAAATGGACTTGCCTAGAGCAAGAGGAGGTGAAGTGTCAGTGACCCGTATGCGAGCTATAACACGCCAGGCGGCGACACTTCGTCAGTTCGTTCTAGGCTTGCTAGCGGAAGCCATGTTGGAGTTGTACTGTGAATTATGTTGTAGCGGCTCGGATTTCGTGACAGTGGTGATAACTTACTGGTGATGAGCGAGGAAGTGTCCCTTGGAGGACTCGTTCCGGTGCTGCGACATTGACGTGCTGTTTGACTTATTGCATCGAACTGTGTCGGTGTTTTTCTCCACCCCCTTGGAAACTACAGATTCACACACCTTACACCCGACTCTCGGCGCCATATTTTTATTGTTTTTCACCTATGAGAAATAGTAATCTTAATCAATCAATCTTTACTTCATCCAATAATAATAATAAACATTGAAATATTTTTTTTAAAGACAAGATGCTTGATAATCCGACTATGTTAATCGGATGATCAGAACAATAAACAATTTTTATTATCTCCGATATTGGGTAATGCATCTGTTACAGTGAGATTGCGAAACTAGTGATTTCGTGAAATCCCTGGGTATTTTGTGAGATCTATGAAAATTTCAGTAATTTCATGAAATCCCTAGTTTCACAATCAAAATAGTAATGGTTACCAAACTTGTGACTCACTGATTGTGAAACTAGGGATTTCATGAAATTACTGAAACCTTTCACAATCTTACTGTAAAATACACATATATTGGATATTATTTTTACGTGCGTTTTATTAGCTCGTAAACAGGTCATATGCTAAGTAAAGTTTTAACAGATATGTTGCCAAAATTGTCTTGTCATATTTGTATACAGACACACACACACACATACACAAACGAATACATACACGAATATCGATATATATATGTGTGTGTGTGTGTGTGTGCATTTATAAGTATACATATGTATATCAATATATGTATAAGTGTATGTTTAAAAATATCATCATCATCAGCCGTTATAAGTCCACAGCTGGACAAAGGCCTTTCCCATCTCCTTCTATTACGACCTATCTTGTGCTAACCTCTGCCACGTCTTACCGGCAAGCTTTTCTATCTTGTCCCTCCATCTTGTGTCTGGTCTTTTCTTACTGCGTTTACTGTCCCATGGGAACCAATCTGTTAGTCTTTCCCCCCATCTATTGTCATTTATTCTTTGATAGGTGGCCAGTCCATCTCCATTTTTGATGCTTAATTATGTGTATAATATATTTCATTCTGGTCTTCTCTCTGATCCATATTGATCTTTTTCTATCTCTTAGACTTATCTCTAGCATTGCTCTTTCCATGGATCTCTGTTGGTTTTCAGCTCTTTTTGTTAATTTCTAGGTTGTGCATCCGTATGTCATGGCTGGTATTATGCAACCGTATGTACACGTATATATGCAACCGTATGTACACGTATATATGCAACCGTATGTACACGTATATACATAAATATATGCATATCAATATAGATATTTACACGAACACGCTGTAGACTAGGTTTAGTTTCGCAAGCTATTGATAATGAGTTCATTGATCTATTGGCAAAGAAGAACTCGTAACAATATCGGAGATAATAACAAATCCCCAATAATCTATCCTTGTGCCAAAATTAATATCGTCCAAAAAGTGTTGTGGATGGTTTTGTCAATATTTCGATCTTAACCAGATTATCGGATTATCCATGAGACGTATTTGTTAATCGGATGTTATTTAGAAACCGTCAACCAAAACTGTCAGCATAGGTTTCTTCAGTTTTTAAGTGATTCTGCCTGGCTGGCTGGGTATGTATGTGTGTCACGCGTACAGGCCGCACCAATGGAAGTAGAGGGCTAAAAATTTAAATATTTACTTCTTATTATGTCTAGAAAAACCTTTAATCCCCCCCCCAAATTAGTTTTTAGGGAAGGGGTTCTATTTACAATGTAAATTTATGCTAAATTGGTCCAGTTCACTATTTCTTTTTTTGAAAATTCGGTCTTTTTTAGTGATCCAACAAAAAGCGAGAGAAGTAACTTATTCATTGATCATCCCTTTTCCCAATGTTTTAATTGATCACCCCAACATGGCATGCTGCCAAAAGACGTTGGTCACGTGAACAGGCCTGTTTGGAATTACCTTCATCTTTTTATTTTAAAATCCACACACACACAGATGCATATATTTACTAAGGTCAGCTTAGTCTAGTCCACGGTCAGAAGCACAGGACACCCAGTGAGGACCGAACTCATTACACTAGCGTATTGGTCTGCAAGGCGAGCTTGCTAAAACGAACGAAAACGAAAAGGCACCACTAAGTGCCCAACGAACCGTTTTTAAAAGTTGATATTTTCGTTATTTTTAGAGCTACAATGCTCAGTCTTTTTTTTATTTTGAAGCTTGAACACTCTGCATTATGATTCATATAGCGTTCAAGCTTCAAAACCGAGAATTGTAGCTCTAAAAATAACGAAATTATCAACTTTAAAAATGGTGCGTTTGGGCACTTATCATGCACGGCCACTCATTTATTAAGTCCACGGGCGTGGGTCACTCAGTGAGGATCAAACTCTCTATAGTTGTAATAGCTTGATAACTATTCTTAGACGGCGAGATGTCCAACGTATAATTGATGATATTTACTATGCTTGATTTGTGTGGGGCACCCGGTGAGGATTGAATTCACTATAGTATTTATGGACTGCGAACTAGCTTGCAAACCATTGCTACACGGCATTGTATTTATACGCAATGATCATTATAACGTAACTAGTTTACCCCATGCCATCAAAAAATGACGACAATAATTAAGTAATCTTGCAATTACACTGTACTTGTAAAATATCACAAACATTATGTTGGTCTGCATTTTCTTGTCTAATGTTCAATACATTTCCTGAATATTAAACTAATCTAAATGTAAAATTAAGTAAAGATACAATTTATCAAGTTTAACGTAACATGAAATTCTATTTCTACTAAGTTACGTCACCAGTCGTCACTGATTGCTAATTATTATATGCGTGTATAATTGTCAAAAACATAAAAAATCACATAGTTACTTTAAAAGTCGTCAAAACTTATATTGCATGGCCGAAACTTCGCTAATTCGACTCGTAAAGATACAATTTATCAAGTTTAACGTAACATAAAATTCTATTTCTATTACATCACCAGACGTCACTGATGACGCAAGCGTGACAGACGACAAATACACATTGCTAATTATTATACGTGTGGATAACAATAATAATAAACAGCAACAACTTGTGTCCAAACCGGAAGTTTACCTGTGACAGTAGGATAGGGGCTATGTATTCATACATGTTTGTCTGTCTGTTGGTTCACACAATATCTCCAAAGGGTTTCAATGGCATTATGTGGAAGGGTGGGCCATGGGCTAAGGAATAACTGATTAAATTTGGGGATGGATCCAGGATTCTTTTTTTTATTTGCGATTTTGTTAACATTGCCAGATAGGACAATCTTTCGGCTTTTCAGATGTAATAACAGTAATGACGTCATCACGATGACGTCAACATGAATAGATATGATAAACTGCGTCATTCTTTCGTTGCGGCACAGTGTGGGATCTGTAACCTGATTGTCCAGTTTTTAGTGAGAATGGTATTAGCGGGGTATGCGCTCTCTGAGAGCTTTCAAGTATCACCTTTCTAAAATATATGACGATATCAAATGTTCTCAAGATGACAGGGACAGATACACACAGATATTTATCTAACCGCTCCTATATTTACGGATATATACATACGTATGTTCCTGCAGTCCTGTATACATATTCATGAACACACATAATAAAGATTAGAGTAATTCTCCTTTCTAGGTATGTTTTCAATATTCAATTAGCAAGCAACTGTTGTGGATAGTCTTATTAAGATCGAACTATTGACAAAACTATCCACTTCTACGATGTTGGAATACAATCCGAACATATTTAACTGTACGTAAACTTCCAATCTCTGAGTTTTCATAAACAAATTAAAAGCAACTTTGTACAAATATACATTTTATAATATTGGAGATTACAAATGTGTGGTTAAGTCATGAGGTACTTTTGTTATAAACAAATACTAGACATTTCACAATTGTTTTAATGGAATATACAATTTATCCTATTTGTCGGTCTATAAGGCGCATCACTTTTCTCCAAAAATGTATTTAAATATCACACATTGTCTTATGCGCTGGTATTATAGATTGGTGGCCGAACAATGAACGGTCTATGAGAGTTGTGTGAATCAGTAGTCTAAAAATCTTTCTTTTGAAACAAACGTCTTACAGGCCAGTTTTTGACATTTTGTGTCAGGGATTTTACTAGTAAGTGATTAATTACAAAGTTTAAAAGCAATGTCATTCAATGTTGTCGCAGTATGGGTTTTTGTTGTTGATAATTAAAAGAGATTCAGTTACAATTCTGACATTTTGTCGAAACAGGTCTGGTTGGTCACTCAATAGAAACCGTAACGTGACCATGTTGGGGTGATCAATTACAAATTGGGAAAGGGGGTATCCAATGAATAAGCTACTTCTTTCGCCTTTAGTTGGGCTGTGATCACTAAAAGAAGTCTGAATTTTTTAAAAAAAGAAGCGTGAACACTGCTAAGGGAAAGATTTAGCATAAACTTACATTGTAAATCGAACCCCCACTAAAAACCTGGGGGGGGGGCATTAAAAAAAAAATATTTACATTTTCAGCCCTCTTGCTCCATTGGTGCGGCTTGTACGCTCGATACATACATACGTATATAGACAGTCAGAAAAAGGGTGATCAATGAATAAGCTACTTCTTTCGCCTTTAGTTGGGCTGTGATCACTAAAAAAAATCGTGAACACTGCTAAGAGACAAATTTAGCATAAACATTGTAAACCGAACCCCCATTAAAAACGTATTTGGGGGGGGTGTATTTTCAACAAAAAAGATGTTCTAGACGTAATAAGGAGTAAGTATTTAAATCTGCATTCTTGCTCCATTGGTGCGGTCTGTACGCGTGATACATGCATATGTACATAGCCAGCCAGCCAGCCAGACCAACTTAAAAACTGAAGAAACCTATGTTGACAGTTTTGGTTGACGGTTTCTAATATTCAACATTTAAGCTATTATTCTGCAGGGTCAGACGCCACCGTTGCTAAGAGCAACCGTGCTTGTTGAATACAAACATTTAGGAGAGTCAACTCTTCACATATTAGCATTTCCAATATTTTAATATTGGAAATGCAATCTGTGAAGAGTTGCCTCCCCTAAATTTAGTGAAGTCCTTGTTGTTCTTGTTACGGTGGAAAAACAAAGTCAACTCCAACCTACGGCCTGGACCAGAGTTTTGACATTATTAAGATGGCATCCATGAGATGATAAAAAGACAAACCACCTTTTTTTCGTAGATTTTTAGCACCGTTTTCACTGGAAAGGTGGTGCATGGTGGCCGAGCGGTTGGCGGCTAGGAGAATGTACTCGGCGGGCTGAATTCAAACACCGGCTGGGACAGTTTGTGTTCACCTCGCACTAATGTCGTTGAGAAAGGCATGAATCCATCTCTCCCTCAAGCTATGCGTAAAATAGCGCAGAGTGAAGTGAGTGACGCCACTTCAAGTGATTATCTCCTCTAAGTCTGTTTCGCATATAGAACGGGCCGAGTAAGCAGTAATCTGATATGTGCAGCCTAAGCGGAGACGGATGAAGCTGTAGCCAGCGAAAGGGCACTAATTACTTTTCATTGAAAACACTGTCTATATAGAGCAGAGATCTTTTAAATGCCCTGACGCCGAGAAAATATCCCAAGTTATAAAAGCAATGCTTACGTCTCTTAGGAAATCATGGTTTTATTAGTTTAAATAACATCCGTGGAATGTAAATAAACCTGAAAGTCAGATCATAGATGCACGAGTTCTCTCCGTTGCACTTTCAGACGTACATATATAGAAGGAGTGAATGGAAACGAGAGGTGGTGGGAGTTTTTCGGTATGTCAGTCAAGTCAGTTAGTCAGTCGGTGACGGCAATCGGTAGTAGAGATGCTCGCGCATCGAAAAACACTAAGGAGATGGGACAAACTAATACCAACAAAATCGCTATAATATTATAGTACAAATCGGTTATTTAATCAACAACTTAAAAATAGATATTAAATTGTTTTATAGTTTAAATGGGGATATTTTTTATGTGGATATCTTAGCTATGTTAACCGGGGCTGGCCCATGGTATCGGCGACACGGACGGCCAGGGCGGCAAGTGATAGGGGGCGGAAAATGGGAAAATGAATAAATGAAACAGAATAAGAACAGTCAAAATGAGAAAATTCCCTGATGTGAAGTCAGATTTTTCAGGAACATCTGACAGTTAAATATTTTCTGTTGTGGTGAAACTACAAGAAACAATCGGCTAAGGAATTTCACATGATCGATGACAAGCTTATTTAATTAATGCATTGTTAATTTAAATTATTGATATTTAGTATCAATCAGTGTAGTATAGTACTCCAGGAACCCTACGGCCGACCCTGACTGTAGATATTTCTTTAGCTACGAGTATGTATGCTAATGTGTAGGTTGGCTGGATGTAGAAGCTGTAGATAGTTAGCCTTGAAAAGGGCCGTTAATAGAAAGGTGGCTTTCATGTGTAGAGGTGAGACTTAGTTGTTTAACCCTGAAAGGGGCTGTGTGTATTAAAGGATCACGGTAATGTGGAAGGTGAGACTTAGTCCTGAAAAGGACTATTGTATTGAGGATCACGGTGTTGATGCTTGAAGAGGGCGAGCTGGAATCGGCCGCCATTGTTGGCGTTGTCGGGCGCACGTAGAAAGTCATGTGACGCAAATAGAGCGCGTTGATTGGTCGATCAGTCCAGGGGCCGTTGAAAAGGAAAGGCTTACGCCGCCATGTTTGTTTTGGCGCGGAAATACAAACAAAGATACGAGAGTCATGTTAGAAAGAAAGAGAACAAAGACGTACATTTGTAGATTACAAATGGAAGATTTGTTTAATAAAAAAGTGAGATCATACAGGGACATAAAAGAATAGGTAAAATAGAGATGAGAAAGGCATGCATTAGGAAACGATCGTGTAGTAAGAAGAGTTGTGCTTGCGGAAGGAAGAGAGTGTAGGGATTTACTTGTTTGAAGTAACATAAAGATCTGAGTCCTAGGCGACTAAGGGAACCAGATACAAAAAAGCTAACTGAGAGGTTAGTTACGGTAACGAATGGAGTTTACAAGAGTGTTGGTCGGTTGAGGCGAGAAATGTGATTGTTTTCAAATCGCCGAGTGGACAAAACAAAACTTGTGTCTCAGCGTACATAACTAACAAAATAAAGGAGACATTAGCTCGCGGAGTATAGAATTGGGAAGTAAGCTAAACGAGGTGAGTTACTTGTTGACAAAACGATTCGTACTGAAATGCTTATTCAATAATAAGTTCGATTATTGGCTAATCGATACGGTATTGTTTGAAAGGAAAGCAGCGATGAGAAGGGTAGACACGTTGGTTCGGACGCCGAAGGAAAGGGCTTTCGTGTTTGTTGTCCATACCGCTAGACAAAGAGATCACTAGCTAGAAGTAGGAAGTGGTCGCCGAAAGAGGGGGTAGTTTTTACGGGCGTGCAAAGAGAGAGGGGTGGTAAAGGAAGCCGTTTTGCATGAGATATTTATAAGAGCCACAACCAGAAGCAGCCGGGCGTGACGTCAGCCGAAAATAGAAGCGTCCTTAATTTCGTATTTCGGTACGTGTAGCCATTAAGAAGTAAGTGGGCTCTTACACTTCCATTGATTTCAACGAAGGCAAACAAGAGAAGAGAAAGACATACCACTGAGCAACAATGCAGGAAGCAATACACATGTTATTATTGATATATGAACTGTAGAAGACAATTAATGTAATTGTTTGTCCAACTTCTTCGGCTTATTACTTGATGCGCCATGAGCGCTCAGACATTCTAATCGGCTTGGCACATTTTATTATTGGACAGATAGATAAATAGATACATACATATATACATACAGAGGAATATGGTAGATTTTATAAGACAATGTGGAAAGAAATATTGAGAAAAGCGTGTTACGTCTCAAACATGTTTATTATCATGAAGATAAATCTTTATGCATTTCGTCGTTGTGAACGACGTCATCAGAAGTGATTTGAACATAACAGAGTCGTGCGACGATCCATGCTGTGTAGTGTGAATGAAATGAGATGTGTTTTGTATGTTTGGGTGACGTAGTTTGTTCAGTGGGAAAGTTACTTTTTTGAAAATGTCAGTATATCAGCTATAAAGTAGGTGGGGGTAGGAAGCGGGGTGTTTAGATAGAGTGGCTATCTTCTCTGGACTTTTAAGTGGGTGTGATTTATGACTGTTTGGTGGTTCTGTCCAGATGGGGTGAGGATATGTGTCTGTGTCTATGGCTGGGTATGGAATATGAGGATTATATGCAACATAATTATTTGCAATAATAATGGAGATGTGTTAGATAAGTGCAAAATGCAAAACTCCAATCAAATACAACTCAATCAAATGAAGTGAGATATTTCATTTGTTTAAAAATAAGTACATGTCAATGAAGGTCAGTAAAATCTAGTGCAAACATAACTTATCAATGAACATTGCCTAATAGAATTGTAATATTTTAAATGTCGATATAAACCTCGTCCAAGTCAAGAAGCTATGTTCTGAATAACACGTTATGGAAACCAGTTGAATCCCCGACATAACGGGCGGGGTAAATTGCTGTCAAAAAAGAATAGAGAAAATAGATAGATAGATGGAAATCAGGTAGTGTTTAATTTAATTTGTTTGTTTTGATATTCGTGACTTTTAGATTTATTTTCAGGGTCTCAAAAAAAACGTTAAAATGTACATACACACCGCTTAACATAAAACAAACAGTCATTCTTCCTCTTACTCTCAGCCCCTCTCTGTAAACGATACGTAGTCCCCACCCGCTCTACGATTAAGCAGTTTTTCATCAGCACCTAGGGGATTCAGCTGAAAGGGGAGACACAAAAAATGTGTCCATTTTACCATGAATTCACATTGTAAATCGATACCCCCCCCAAAAAAAAACATTTAAGGGAGGGGTGATTTGCAAAATCTAATTTGCTTAAAACCTTCTGCGGGGTCCAATTAGTACACATAGAAAATGTCATGGGGATATGTTGTATGGCTTCTGCGGTATGCTGTCACTTACGGAGGGACGGACAGACAAACGTTTGATGAATTATAGATAGATTTAGGTTTAGAGATTTCTAGAGATGGATATTGATTTCTAAATCTCTTTACAAAATCGTCCCTATTTCACCGGGACGTTTAATTCCGCTTTGACGACTTTTTACGAAGTCTTTTTCACAACTCTGCCATAACTTCTACTTCTAGTTTTGTCTATCTTTGAAAACAAAAACTTGAATAACTCAACGATAGAAATACATACTTGGTAAAAAGTTCCAACTTAGGCATGACGTCTTATTGATTAACCATTTTTTGCGGCCAAACTTAGTATGTTTTGTTAGTCTAACCTCGCTTACCAATGTACCAATTAATGATATATTTATTTACATATATACATATATATAGATGTACAAATAAATTTATGACGAGTCAGGAGTGTATGTGTGAAAGAGTTCATTATGGAAATGGTTCTTCGGACGATTCAACTCCTTCTTGTTATTTGTGTTGTAAACACGACGTTTCGGCCGATCCATTCTTCGGCCTTCTTCACGTGTAAAATCCGAGTGTGACGTAGCCTCACGGTCCGGGTGACACACGTGTCTTTGTCTTGTCGGGTTTAGATTTGTTGAGAAGTGGAAGCCACATCGGGTTGAAATCCGCACTTCGACAAGTCAATTATTCACTACTAGGGATTTATGTTTTACACAGAATTAGATCTTAAAATGTTCTTGTAGAGATCATCAGTTGTTTGCCATGGAACTGTTTCCCCAGCAATGATTATCAAGCTATAATTTTTAATTTTTTGTTTTGTTTTAGGGCATTATCATAGTGTATTTTTTATGGGTGCAAAACGTATCA
>VCCN01003888.1:1469815-1486294 GCA_006491835.1 Architeuthis dux
CTGTCCTACCCCTTTCACAATCAATGTGTCATTGAAATTCATAGAGAACTTTGATATATTGCGTGGACAAACAGACAAACACGAGTGAATACATATACCTCTTCCAACTTTCTTGATGGAGGTAAAAGATGAAGATAACTTACCATGGCACCAATTCCCCAGGATGTTTTGTTGTATAAAAAGTCCAAATTATTCCGTTTGAGATAGAGCAATCCACCAACCAATGAAAAGAGCAATGCAACTGCCAACGTTCCAGAATAGTTAGGTGGACGGAATACTCTTATCTGTAGATAGGGAATGAAAAAGAAGAGAACACACAATTTTAAGAGGTTGGTTTTATCATCAAAAATGTAACTCTTCAACTGCTTCTTGGTTAACATCTTATTTAGTGAACACAGAACATTTATGTCATTTACTGTTATTACCACAATGACAAATCATGCATTTAAATATCATTAAACAAAAAAGAGGACCTATTTTCTCTAAAACTTTAGAACTGGATCAGAGACGGACTCATGTTTTTAAAAATAAAAAATTTAAATTAAATAAAAGAACAATTTCTTTTTTATACAAATTGAAACTAAAGTATATCAAAAAGAGCTTGCCTTGTAGGTATTTACCACTGGTACCAAAGGTCAATGTCCAAGCAAAGGCAAAAGGCAGAATTTCAAATGTCGATTTGCATAGCAAGCAGGCCCTCCTCACTTGGGAGATTGGCAGAACACAATCTTCCTAACCCCTATTTCACCTCATTTTTGGCCTTGTGCTGTACTAAGCTAAGCTTAGTAATACCAATGTAAGTACTGTCAAGTAATATAGAGCAAAGTGTTGGATCCTATTTATTTATTTCATTAGATGAAGTATTGTAAAGCATTATTATTAATTTTTTGCTACTATTTACCTTCATCTCAATTCTTGCTGCTTTTATCACAAAATATTAGGTCAATAGGACTTGCAGTTTTTTCAGAGAAGAGGCACAAACAAGCAAACAGCGCTAAAATATTAGTATAGATATATAACCCAATTTATTTTATTAGATGAAGTATTGTAAATCATTATCATCAATTTCTTTGCTACTATTTACCTTCATCTCAAGTTTTGTTGCTTTTTATCGCTACTAATCTCGGACCGGTTTGTTTTGGATTCGCACTTGCCACTAGTTCAAAGTGCATGTAAACAGTATTGCCCAGATTTGAACTCGGCTCTGCAATTCCATTGTCCGACTCATTAACCGTTACGCCACTCTCACCCCCTCGGGTTCTTTTAAAAGAAGATACTCTCTTTCAATAATGGATAGATGATAGAACTGGGCACTGAAAACCTTCCTAGATACAAAAGAAGAGCAAATGAAATGTCTCTTACCTGAATATCTGTCCTTTCTCCAACCCACCTCGCTATCTGTTCAGCAGCAAAGCCAACTCTAAATTGAATAAAGATACATTCAAGAAAATAATTTCCAACACAGGAACTCACTCCTATTGACAAGACTTAATTTTCAACTTCATGAAAACTGGATTTCCTATTTTAAATATTTTAAAAAAATAAAAAAATACAAATTTTTCATTGCACCAAGTCAACTAGTATCCAAGTACATTAGGTTTCAAAAACTGTTTCAATGGAAGATTATTTTTACATGGAAAGGATTATTGACATTTAAAATGTTGAAAATGAGCAATTTTTGAGTTACGTTACTGTTTATTCTTCTGTTGGATTAAAACAATATTATCTTTAGTTTTAGTTGCTTAAAAGCCACCTTCGGCAGCCTTTAATCTCGATGTAAAGTCACTTCCTATTTATAAAATTTATATTAAAAATGATTCGCTTATTCCTGTTATTTTCTTATAAAGAACTGTAATTAGCAGTTAATAAACTTGGAGTTATCTCCCTTGGACAGACATTGTTTTTTTTGGTCAATTTATAGTAATTAAAATTACTCTGAAACCAGTGGCCCGATTGGATAGAAATTGCTTCATTCTCCAAGTTAGTACAATACCACTAAAATGCTCTAACGAAAATTGCACTACGATGTGCAGTTTTTGCTTTGTTATGGTAACAAACATACAGAAATCTGACCATTATAATACAGATTTTAGTTATTAGATTAGCAACATTAAATGCCAATATCAGTGTATAATTTATTTTTTTTAATTACACACCAAAAAATGTTAACTTTCTAGAACCTAACTTAGATTGCAATTGATATCATAAAGTTATTTTGTAGTTAAACAGAAGGATGCTTACCGATGAATGTCCATTGTATCTCCCTTCTTTGGTTTACCTTTAGCTGGGAAGTGCATGAAGACTGGGGCTGTGTTGATCTTCAACTGCAATACAACAAAAAACAAAAAATGAATAAAGTAAAACAGGTACAAGTAAAAATGATGAAAATTATTCAGAAAAATCTTAAAAGTATAAAGGCCCCCGACAGAAAACTAAAATTCTTAAAAACCTTATATATTTTCAGTAACTAAGTGCCCAGGACCCTGTATAACAATTTTCATTCTAATCGGTTCCCAAGTTCATTATTGTCCTTTGTGAAAAAGAAAGGCTAAGAGCAAATGCAGCCATAGTTTTTAGAATACAATGGTAGTCCAATAAGTCAATTATAGAAAATTGGATTAGTAAATAAGTAATTACTATGTAAATTTTCCAAGGTACTGGTTTTTGTCTGAATTTCTGAGATGAAGAATTATCATTCTTATACACTGAATTACTTGGACTAGTGTTCTCATCTTGGTTGTTATAGTCACAGCGTTTCAGTCGTTGAACCCCCGGCCTTCTTCAGGTGTCTATCGTAGTATGTAGACTTCTAGAAACTCAAAACCAAACCCTTTATTCAATCGGTCGATGTACTCTCCGGCTTTCTTCAGGTGTAGCCTTCTTGGAAATTCAAACCAACCCTTTATTCTATCCACAGGGGTAGAGTGTTCTCATTCAACTGTCCATGCCAGAGGATATCTTGTATCAGTTAATTCTTCCTAGTTAATTCGTTGCAAAGGTTATTAACTACGACAAGCACCTGAAGAAGGCCAGAGAGCACAACAGCTAAATGTTGGATATTTGGGTGGAGGTCACAGATTTGACCCCCACAGGTGGTGAAAGATAAACAGGATATTGACTGCAAGGTGTCTAGGACCGGAAACAGAAACATCAGGTGTGCGGGAGTCATAGACAGGATGTCGACTGGGCCCCGACCTGCCTGCAGGTGGTGGCTGGAAAACAAGCCAGAGAGACACCGGACACCCTCAGAGAGGCAGGCAGCAGCTGGGCCTGGGCGCACGAGGCCAGTTCCCCTGTTGGGAACAGTCTGTTGGCGATGTATCTTATGAAATAATGTATCTTATGAAATAAAAATATATCTTCATATTTTATAAAAAAGTTTTGAGGCTTTTTCTCCAAGTTCAGGATTTTCCTCCCACGGACCAAGATGACTATACAACATAAAATGTGACTATAACAATCAAGATGAGGACACTAGTACGCGTAAACAAGTGTATAACATAGATACTGGTTATAGTAGGATGGGTAGGGAGGATATACACTTTCGTTAGCATAATGGCTTTTAAAGTGCTTCATGGACACATGATTAGGCAAGAACAAAAATATTTGTCCAAGATCAAAAATTAAAATGTAAAATAGATTTTAAAATAGCAGAGTATCTAGCTCAAAACTAAGAGATTAGTAGTATTTTTCACTTACACCTGCAAATACATCAGATCCTTCATCATAATCAACCATGGCAAAGAAAAGGCGATTGCAATATTGTTGTGAGAATCTCCAAGAGTTAGCAAGAATAGTGAACTCCTCATTTGCATGCCTGCAAGAAGAAAAGGAAAAAGTTTTTAATTGATTGATTGTTTTGTTTAACGGCACATCGACCCTTGGTGGGTCATTTAATGCCGAATTCAGTTTCTTTTTGAATACACAATTTATGTAAACGATTGATTTGTTTAGCGCATATCAACCTTTGATGGGTTATTTAATGCAGAAATCAGTTTAAATTTATTTTTAAATTGAGTCTTGCGACTTTGGTGAAAGGTTGTTATTTTTTTTGAGTCTTGCGACTTTGGTGAAAAAACAGGTTGTCCAGCATATTTTAGGCCCCAGCCAACAGGGCCAGCTAAGTTTTTAAAGAAAGTATTTCATTAAATAAAGATGCAGGGTGTTAGCCAGCATTCTCACTAGCCATTTAATGGCTATTTTCTAATAGAAACCTAATTCCAATTTCCCAATTAAGCTGAGCTGTTTTGATCTTTTTGACTGAAAACATCCCAATCCTATAAAAATGGTGTAGAAATCAAATTCCTGGCTATAATGTTGTCTTGTCTTTGTTTGCTTTGTTGTTCTTTCTGTTTTAGCTGTGGTTAGCTTGAACGCGTTTGGTTCATAACTGTATTTAGCATGTTAAGAAAAGAGACGGAACAAAAGACAAGTGTTGCTCAGGGCTATTGTCTGTGAAGAAGTGAACCTTCCCTGTTCCCACTTCCGGTCTGCGTTTCTGGGACCGGAAACAGAATGGGGGCTGCTGGGAGCTTGCTTCGACCTGTTTATTTATTATTAATCATGAACATACACACACATCAATACATAAACATTACACTGGCTAACACCCTGAGATGTCACAAGATATTTTTCGGTTTTCTTACTGAAGAAAGTAAAATGTAAAAGCAAAAGAATTCTGTAATCTTTATTTCATCAAACGATGCAAATGTCATGAAATGTTTTACAACTTAGATAATAGATAATTGTATTTTAGAATTAAAAAATGAACTTATCAGCTATTCTTAACAATACAAGGAAGTTACGGCCATTACTTTCATTTACATTTTAAAAACGTAAATACTTATTATAGAGCAAAGAAAACCTTATAAATTAAAGGGAATAGCGGACAGAAGGATTGTTGCGATCGAGCCATAGGGCGAGGTGGCTCTTATCAAATGCATTGATCACAGAACTGCCCCATATCTCAAACTATTAAAGATAGAAGCATGCAGTTTTCACCATTCGATAACAGGTGTTTGAAAATTCTTTAGATATTAAAAAAAAAAAAAAAAACCGACTTGAACCAGCCCATTCACTATGCTTTTTGAAGCTTAATAACTCTGAAACTAATGAAGATAGAAACATGAGGTTTTCACTAATCGATAGCCAATTATTTTAAGATTTATTATGTATGGAGCAAATGCGGTGGTTTTTGGTAGTTGGGGAATTATGATGGTTTTTCTGAAGCAAAACATTTTTGGTAATCCTTGCTTATACGGATGTAAAATACAGTAGCTAAACACAGCATACAAACAATGGTATTTTACATTCTTATAAAGCAAGGAAGGATTACCTCATTTTTAGTGTATCGAAGGAATGGATGAAGATAATCTGAATATGTTTTTGCTAAACGATAGATCAAAAACCTTCATTGTGTACGCTAGGGAGCATTATTGTTACCAGTATTTTATCAATCTACTAAGTGGGGAAGACCGACTTACCTTAAAAATCAGCATTTGAAATTATGGCTTTTATCTGGTCTTGACCACTGGAGCTGGTGGTAAATATTACACCTACCACATCCACCACAGCAGATTCTTTATAATTATACAACTATATCTATAACTTAAATATGTAATCAGCCAGCATTCTTACTAGCCGTTTGAAACCTAATTCCAATTTCCAAATTAAGCTGAGTATGTTTTTGACCATTTTTAGTGTCTATTTGGCAATTTTTGGCTTTTTTTAAAAAAAATACAAAAATGCTGTTGGACCTCAGAAAACTTCCCAATCCTATAAAAACGGTGGTGGAAATCAAATTCCTGGCTAACACCCCGACAATATTAAAGAGAGATTTTGTAGAGAAAGAAAGAAATGTCCCCCTTTCTCTCACCTACAAACTGTACACTGCCTTTGAGCCTGTAATGCAGTCAACATAAGGATCACTGAATAGTTTCTGGGAGACGTCTTCACATACTGCCGGAATTTATCACCATTTAAACGTAATACAACTTTCTTTGTGTTCCATTCCATCATTTGCTGAACTTTTTCTGAAAGAAGTTCCTGAAGGAAAAAAAAAATTAAATTAAATATTTTGGAAATATTGAGCGATACTTTAAAATTATTTCAATGCAGAGATACATAATACTTAATAAAACTTTTGTTTTAAAATCCTAAGATAAGATTTCTATCACATTTTCATAGTTATGAAATGCTGTACATGCCATCATATAAGTCGACCCCAAAACTAAGGCGTGTAGTAGAAATAAGGAGGGGAAAACACATTTTCGATGCAATGAGTCAAACGGCATGTCAATGCTGCAACACCGGAATGATTCCTTCAAGGGGTACTTTCTCGCTTATCACTGGTAAGCTATCACAAACTCTGAGTGGCTATGACATCATTCACAGTATAAGTCCCAAACATGGTTCAAGCGTGGCTTCAAGTGTTGAGTCAAGAGCAAACTGCTCGAGCCATTGCCATCTGTTTATTTATCACCAGAAAAAAAAAAAAAATTGCCATATTTGGGTTGCTAGCTCTCAACATACAGGTCACTGAATCTCTACTTCGTCTATAAATGTTGGCGACACGTTTCACTCGGCTTTTTCTTGGGTGAGTCCATTTCCACTTCATCACCACAAGGTGTTGATTCAAGTTTAGTCCAATATTCGTCGGATAAGGCAGCATTGTGTCAAGTTCATAGGGTCTAAACAGACTAATATGATCCATTAGGGGAAATACTTGGTGCTTAAAAAGTCGACTTATATGTTGGCGTATACAGTATTAAATATGTGCTGTATTTTCAATTGTGAGATTCAAATATAAATCTTGGTATTGTATAAACATCTTGTTTATACGGATGTAAAATACAGTAGCTAAACACAGCATACAAACAATGGTATTTTACATTCTTATAAAGCAAGGAAGGATTACCTCATTTTTAGTGTATCGAAGGAATGGATGAAGATAATCTGAATATGTTTTTGCTAAACGATAGATCAAAAACCTTCATTGTGTACGCTAGGGAGCATCAGATACAAGGTGATACATTACAATTCTGGGCAGAAAATTGTTACGCATACTTTCTTCCAAAATTGAAAATCTGAAGGGAATGGAACAAGGTATACAAAGCAGCAACATAGAATTTCCTTTGTAAACATTCTCAGAACCAGGAATGAAATAAAAATGAAAACACCTGAAAAATGAATTCATCCACTTATAAAGCACAAAACAATCTACTAAATATTTCTGAAATTATGAACCGCTTGTGATTAACTTATATTACAATGATCCAATTTCTGTAGGTTTGTTACCATAGCACAGCAAAAACGACAGGTAGCGTAATTTTTGATAGAGCAATACCATTAAAATAAAGCAATTTCAAGTCTAATTGGGCCATTGGTTTCCAAGAAATTTTAAGGTCAACAATAAGGAGAAATATTAGATTTCAAATAAGGCATACGAGGTGTGTCCAAAAAGAAACCAAACTTTTTCAAAAACAAATGTCTTGCTTTACCTGCAACCTTATAAGACTTGTCTCTTTCAGATTAGTCCTACCCACTGTTTTTTTCCAGTGCTAGAATGCGTTCTGGGATAGTGTGTAGGTCTTGTGGCGCATTTTCTTCTATCATCTTAAATCAATGACTTGTGAAAGTGGATTTCCAGCTTAAGGAATAGAAAAAAGTCTGCAGGGACCAAATCTGGAGAGTAGCATGACTGATGGACAAGATTTGTTTTGTGTTTTGCCCAAAATGTTGTTCATCTGTCAGCAAACATGGCGCAAATGTTGCGGCAACGTGATGCATCATCAGTTTTTCTTTTAGGATCGTGTGGCACGGATACGTTTACAGATTCTTATCTCCTCGAGAACTTCACCGAAAGTCAGCCAGGGATTTTCCACGGATCACAGGATGCATTTTTTAATGTGATTGTCATTTGTCAACATGAAAAGTTTTCCAGATTTGGTATCATCTTTGGTGGATGTTCTTCCAAGTTTTTGAAACACTAGTACCACTCGTGGCATTGCGTACAACTCGGAAAATTCTCCCAACAGGCCTTTTACAACATTAGAAAAGTACCCCAAAATCTTTTCCTAATTTGAAACAGAATTTCACACGAACACATTGCTCTTCAAGATGCTTCATTGTTCACCTTGGGGTGGGAAAAAGTGCCAAGCGCTACACAAACATTCACTCTGGCAGATGTAGCTCAAAAACTAACCAATATAGCCTGATGCATTTTTTTTCACTGCTACATAACATCCCAATCATGAGCACTCTAAAACATCTCATTGGTGCACGGTTTCAAACAAAATGTACAGTTTCTTTATGGACAGACCTCATATAATTGAACACTTTTACTTCAACAATGCATAGAAATGTTGGTTTCATATTGAGATAGCTTTTAACTGAAAAAACAATCCTCAAATTTATTAATTTACAAAACAAGATAAAAATAAGGGAAAATACCTCACACAATTTCGCAATTCCAATTTCTGTTACCTTTGGACTGAAGGGGGAAAACAAAACAACAAAAGGAGCTTTTCCAACCTGTATATTGGTATATATACCAAACATGGCACATGCAATCCATTTCTTCACCAATGAATGAGTGAACGTGTGTGTATGTGTCCAAAATACTAGGCTGACCTCCATGGTTCCAGAATCAGGTAAGATCAGCCATGTGTTCAGATTATCAGATGTCAAGGGTCACATGGTTAGATTACACAGAAACAACCCAACAAAACTCTTCTAACCCACATATTATACACCTACCTTGTCTTTTGAAAACCAGGACTTGTATATGAATATGAGACAGGTTATATAGTTGAGACAGTTGTGAGTTTCTCTTCAGCGAAATCTGGCATTCAAAGTGACAAAAATACTTAATTCTGGATTTTGGTGCTACAGACTCCTCTTCCATAAAATTTTTTTTCCTTATTTGTAAAACCCATGAGCATGGGTGTTCATATATGTATTTACTTACCCTAACACATAGTTTCTACTGTCTCCTTCGAATTCTTTCCAGTTGCCAAACATTTACCTGCACAGGAATCTGTGGTTGTTAAGGCTACTCCGCATAGAAGGGGAGTTGGTATAATCATATTTGATTGATCCTCAAACTATATTAAAAAAAGGCAATTATTGAATTTGTGCAAAGTTCACAGTGTGCACAGCCAAAACTGGAGTATATTGTGGGAATTTGCTGTCACTTGATCCCTAGCAAGATCCTCCCAATATTACTGGCATGAAAGTTCAAAAGAAAAAAATGTATTGATATATCATCAGCAGCAGTTTTAAGTCCACTGCTGGACAAAGGCCTTTCCCATCTCCTTCCATGATGACCTATCTTGTGCTAACCTCTGTCAAGTCTTACCGGCAAACATTTCTTTTCGATCTCGTCCCTCCATCCTGTGTTTGGTCTTTTCCTACTGCGTTTACTGTCCCATGGGCACCAATCGGTTAGTCTTTTCCCCCCATCTATTGTCCTCTCTTCTTGCTATGTGCCCAGCCCATGTCCATTTTTGCTGCTTAATTATTTGTATAATATACTTTACTCTAGTTCTCTCTCTGATCCATGTTGATCTTTTTCTATCTCTTAGAATTATCCCTAGCATTGCTTTTTCCATGGCTCTTTGTGCTACTCTGAGCTAGTTTCCATGTTTCACATCCATAAATCATGGCTGGTATTATGCAGCCGTTATATAATTATTAATATATATAAAGTTTCCCTGAGTAGCTGGCATAGAACAAATGATAAATGTACCAATTTGGTACACCATTGTTAACAAGTTCATTCTTTACTGAATGTCCCACATAGATAGCCTTGTGCCAAAGTTGATTTTATCTAACAAATATCATTAAAATCATTTTGTTTTCTTTAAATGATAACATCTCTTATGATTTGTTCATAAATAAAAAGTTTCTTTAATTTAACTCGAAGAAATCAATTCTTAATTTCTTGGTATAAAGAAACGAATCACTTTAATGTTCGTGATACTGCTATGGATGTAAATGACACAGGTGTTCCATCTCCAAAGTGGAGAAATGCTTTATTTTATTGACAAAGTTAAAGGATATTGTTCTTCATTCATATGAATACATTTTTAAATCCATTATCACCAAACTGGTTTTTACATTTCCAAATAGACCCATTGGGACTTATTGTGTGTCGGATCCAGTTCAGTGTTTTGTCACACTTGTTACACTTCAAAAGGCTGTTTTGTTTTATCCAGCAAATAGCTGGACAACGAGTCCTCCACAAACAGAAGAATAATGAAGGCTTGGAACATGTTTTCAGCTATAGGTTTTCTCCCCCTTATTCTTGGCAATTAACGTGCCCGCCCCCTTTAAACCAGTCTAGGGAGGAGGATGTTGAAGTGGTCTAAAGAAAGAATTGCTACCTTCACTCAAGGTTCACGATGGAGGTGTTCAAACTTATTTTTCTTACAATACTTGAATTCAAAAAGTCATCAAATATTCACCTAATTCAACCCTTAACAATTCATGAACTGCTTGAATGAAACCACTCCTAGTCCTACAGGCAAAAATGGAACTCTTGTGAATTGAATAAAAAAAATGAATAAATAAAAAAATTTACCTAAAAAGGTGCAAGGGAAGTAACTTTGATCAGAGGTTATTCCTTGTTTTAACATTTAAATTTTTTTATATGAATTTAAGAGTTAACATTGCTGTGATTTGGTAATCATATTAGAAACAGTGTTTCCAAAATTCTACAAAGAAAAGTAATGTCAATCTTAAAACATGTACAGAACAGAAATTAATATTCTGTAAAGAAGCAATGTTAGTGCTTGTACAAGAAGTCATGATCAATAAAGCTGTGAGGTTGAAGCCAATAATAATAATAAAACAGAAGCAAATGTAAAAGGGAATTTGGAATGTTTAGTGTAATAATATCTACATTATCTGAAGCACTTATTTCAACTTTAACAAGACTAACCATAATTCAGATTCCATATATGTGTATGAGCTACTAAAGATAAAGTTGTGATTAAAAAAATATTTTATAAAAAGCCCTAAATATTTTATGGCTAAAAATATGGCACAAGTGCATTAAGGAAAACAACCTTTCGGCTATTTTACAACTGCTTTTAAAAAAACTGTCCAACCACATCTCAGGCTGACCATGGGTGAGCAGCTTTATCCAACATGATTTGTCCGTATCATAACTGCAATAAAAGATTTATATAAGAAAAAAAAAAAAAAAAAAAAAAAAAAAGGTCTGGTGAGTCACTTATTAGAAACCCTCACGTGACCAACATCTTCTTGGCAGATTGCTGTGTTGGGGGTGATCAACTAAAATTGGGAAAAGGGAGTTGATCAACTAAAAAATTGGGGTGATCAATGAATAAGTTACATCTCTTGTCTTTTGTTGGATCACTAAAAAGTCTGAATTTTTAAAAAAATAAAAAATAAATACAAACAAAAATGCTGCCAGACACAAACTAAGGGACTAATTTAGCATAAACTTACATTGTAAATTGAACCCACCGTAAAAACTTATTTTCAGGAGTTGGGGTTTCAAAAAGAAGAAAAAAATTTCCAGACATAATAAGGAGTAAATGTTTAAATGTTTCAGCCCTCTAGCTCCATTAGTCCAGCCTGTATGCGTGACATATACATAGCCAGCCAGAATCATTTAGAAACTGTTGACTGTTTCTAAAAACTATCAGAAGGACCATTGGTTTCATATCAACAAATATCAATGCCTAAATTTTGATGAAACATTTAATCAAGTGATGATTCTAAAAAACGATGCTTTGATTGTAATCCACACAATACACGAGTGTCAGTCAAGAATCAACACTTAAAAAAAGTATTATGGAAATGTTATTAAATGTTATTGAACTAATTCTAATCCCAATCATAAATCTATGAAAATGTCTTGACCTTTGATGGATTTATTATTTGCTTAAATAATAATCAGATTTAGTAGGTGGTTTGTATTTATAAATAAACAGTATAAAAACAAAAGACCCCAAATACGACAGTACTTTTGTTTAACAGGCTGGATTAGCAAAATACTTTAATTTGATAGAATATAATTTGCATGAAATCATCAGAAAGTCAGTTAAAACCAAACAGAATTATTTTGATTAATGCAACACATGGTAAATCTATTTTTTATTTGCAAGCTGCCAAAAAGAAAGCATTTTAAACCAAATACAATTTGGGGACAAAGATAGAATTGAATTGGCAATTCCAATGGAATAAATGTAAACTGTTTGTTTTTTAGATACATCAATTGCCATCACTGACTGATATACTGAAATGTTAGTTACATCCCTTGTTCAGTGTTGTCAGTTCACATCCCTTACCCAGTGTTGCCAATTTAGATGTTTTTCATTGAAATGTAGATGCTTTTGGTTGCGTCAGAAATTGCTATTTAGATGATTTTTAATAAAATAATATTTTTATCCAATTTATAGTAATAAAATAAATATTTTTTATTCAATTCATAGTAATAAAATAAATAATATTTTTAATAAATTAAGTAAGATTATTATAAAATAAATGTTGAAGATTAAAGTCACATTTAATTAATATGTAATATATTTCCTAGATTTTAGATATAAAGCAATACTTTGAATAGTGCAGTTTTGATGTACGTTTAAGGTATTGCTGTACAAATTAATGTAACTAAATATGAGCTGAAAAAAACCAAAAAACATTAAATTAAGACCTTGAATAGTGCGGTTTTGAACAGTACGGAAAATTCTGGAACAAAATAACCACATTAATCAAGGTTATACCTGTATATCTGGATGTTTCTAGATATTTTTGGACTCAATTTTAGATATGAATTTGAAACTAAAGTTGGCAACACTGCCCTTGCTAGACTTTCACACAAGAAAAGAACTAGCACATCTATGGTCTGACTTTTAGGCTTGTTTAACGTGGCAAAGTTTCATGAACAGACTTCATTAAAATAAAATCAGATACTAAAAACAAGTTGAATATATTAATATGAAATATAAGAAGCCTAATTTTCACACTACATCATAAATGTCAGATGGATTTGAGTTATAGATTAGTTTAATGTTTATTGAAAGATTTATATGTACTTATCTTAAGTAGTCTAAGCAGTAGCATTTGTTGTAGTGCACGGGTTAGTATGCTGGCCTCAAAGCATTGCAACAACTTTAATGAATGTTAAACATGGTCAAAGCTAACAGAGACCAACAGCTGAGCACATAACATACTGTTTGCTAAATTCTTTAATCATGAATAATGATTACCATACTATGTTAGGTTTGTTGTGTGGATGTAAGGGAATCCGACAGAATGGTAGATTTGGTTAGACAATGTGGAAAAGAAAGATTGAGAAAAGGGTGTTACGTCTCACACACACACTGCTAATCACATACACCCACCCACATAGCATACAAGCCTCTAGATATCCAGCCATAGACACAGACATATATCCTCACCCCATCTAGACAGCACCACCTAGTCATAAATTACGCCCACTTAAAGTCCTGAAAAGATAGCCACTATCTAAACACCCCACTCCCTACCCCCACCCACTTCAAAACTCATACACTGACCCATTCTAAAAAAGTAACTTCCCATTTAACAAACTAGGTCACCCAAACATACAAAACACATCTCATTTCATTTCATTCACACTACACAGCATCGTCGCAGGACTCTGCGACGTTCAAATCTCTTCTGATGATGTGTTCACAACAACGAAATGCATAAAGATTTATCTTCATTATAATAAACATGTTTGAGACGTAACACACTTTTCTCAATCTTTCTTTTCCACAGTGTCTAATTAAATCTACCATACTATATTATAAAAAATGGTTAGGTAGACCAAGTACCTAGTCCAAATGAACTGGTCATGTTAGATGAAAATTTATTACTGGGCAATGGTTTTTGTTTTCAGATAAACAATAAAATAAAATGTTTAAATTTCTTAAATTTGATTAAACAAAGAATGCAAAAATAATTCAAGAAAATGCAAGTCAAAATTCCAGTCAAAAACTTAAAAAGTCACCTGAAAAGAAAATCAGAGCAAATAATGGTTGTATATTAAGATATTCAAAGTGAAGATGAATATAAAACTAAAAATGCAGCACAGTCTTTCTTTTGGGAATAAAAAGGTGCTGGCCAATATCTGCAATTAGCAAGTCAATGCAGGAACCCATAAAAATACTCAATAAATATAAAAAATAACAATTTTAAACAGCAAAAGCTAATTTTTCAAATTGCAATTCAATAGAGTAATTAAAGAAGTAATTAGCTGCAAGTTTTTAGCTGTCAATACTGAAATGAAATGGGCAACTGAATTTTATTAAGCCATTCATTGGTTTCCACTTAGCTTGTTGATGAGTGAATGTGTGATTGGTGTTGGTGTGCAGCGCCGTACTGAAGGCAGTGCAAAAAGTGCAGCTGCACAGGGCCCCAACATTTTAGGGGCCCCCAAAAATTTGTCTTAATTTATTTTTTTCTTCAAGATTTTTCAGCATATTTTAGAAGAATAAAAGATGAATAACAATGACATTAGCCATTTTTAATTCCTTCAAGGATAAGAATTGAGGATATTAATGCTTTTAGAAGAAAATAAAAATTTAAAAACTGAATGAATCCCAAGAAAGATTAACCAGGATTCTTTTGTATCAGTGTTTACAGTCGAAGATTTGTGATGCAAACATCAAGGTAGGAACAAAACGGTACACTTATTCTATTTGTAAAAGATAGTAGCATTAAACGATCGATATTCATCAATAACACTGTGCAACATGATTTTTGTTCCGGGGTAGTGAGCATTATTTCTTGATTGCTTGTGTGTAAAAAGTATAGAAAAGGACTTCAAACTTTGCTTTCTTCAAGGTTTTTCAGCATTTCAATTGGCTTGATTGATTGTTTTGTTTAACGGCCCATCGACCCTTGGTGGGTCATTTAGTGCCGAATTCAGTAAGGGGGTGTGGAGATCCCATGTCCCCATGACTAGAGACATGAGGGGGGCGAATCCCAAATCCCTGAGACAAATGCCACGAAGACTGGGATAAGCTGGACTTAGCTTCTCAGGACGAATCCCGAGCATGCTAATGGTGATCGCCTCCCGAGCAGCAAACCAAGATATCCTGTGCAACTTCTCCCAAGACGATACCCGAGTATGCCACGAGGCCATAGCGGTTTCAAAGAACAGATACTACACTTTGATCTTAGCTAAAAGGCCGACAAGCAATCCACCTCAATTGGTTTGAGGATTTATGTTACAGATAGATAAAAGGACTTTACATAGATTAAACATCATAATTTTATTAAATTCAGCCGTGTGTATGTGTGTGTGCATAACGGTAACAATTTATGTAAACCATCTCAATTAAAATACTGTTGATTCTTAGTATTTCACTGAGAGTTACAATGATGTGCAAATGAGTTGCAAACTATGCATGCAGTGCACACAACAGGTGTAAAGAACTTACTTTCATTTCCGTCTCATTCTCATAGATATTTGCAGAATCCTTTTAAATAAAAAAATAAAACAAAATCTTTCTTTTTATGCTTTCAGGTTTTACTGTGCATGTTGTGCCTGGACGATAGTGAGTGTTTTTTTAATGCAGGGCTTGTTTCCTTCGAACAAGCTCAAACAAGTTCAAATCATTACAAACAGTGAACAGAACTTAATCCGATTGCAAGTAGGGACAACAATGAACCATTGATCTCATTCTAAGTCAGGAAATAGCTGAGCAATTAAAAGATACAAGATGATAAAAACATTGGGGTGGAATCCTAGTTTACGTTCGCAAAAATGGAGATAACTCCTGTTAGCCTTAAAATGAACAAAGGCTTACAGGATTATCTCCCACCATGTAATTTGATGATATATACTTTTTCAACAACAGAAAAAAAAATTTAAAAAAAAATAAAAACTTATTTCCATACAAACCAGGGCTTGAAATTAACATTGTCCCGAGGATGGTAAAAATGTGGGGAAGATATCTTTTGTTTTTTAAAATTTGGTGAGGATTGTTCTTGTCATTCTTGTTGTTTTTGTTACAGTAGAAAAACAAAGTCAACTCCAGGTTTGGACTGGAGTTTGACAATTATTTATGTCCTCAACATTTTAATGGTGTTTTTATTATGCTACTAACAACTATAGATGATAATAACAAAGTAAAGAAACATTTTGATTTGGGGACCGTTTACATTTCCTTTGGGATGGTTAAAATTGTTTTTCGGCACGGTAGTGAAAAAAGTTAGTCTGGTGGCCTGACAAACATTTAACGTTTCACACACTTGATGTTAAAAATAGCACACAAATAAAAATAATTTAATTTATGCATTTACTTCTGATTTTCTTTCATGGGGGGGAGATAATCCTGTAAGCCATAGTTCATTTTAAGGCTAACTGGAGTTATCTCCATTTTTACAAAAAATGTGTTTAATTTTGTGAATTAGTATTATTATATAGGCTACCTTTAAAAATGACTTTCCCTATGACAATATTTGAATGATTAT
>VCCN01003888.1:1490449-1504226 GCA_006491835.1 Architeuthis dux
TTATTTTTTAAATATATTTTTCATCATTTTTATCGATTTATTACGATATCTGATACATTTTTTAAATACATATTTTTTATTCTATGTCTTGGTTCAACTGAAACTTATATACAAATATTATAACAAGAATGAATAATTAAATATAGTGAAAGGATGAAAAAATATTTACCGCCTGTATTTTTAATATATTTTTTATTCTGTTTTTTGTTTATGTAAATTGACTGCTATTTCAAAAAATGGGAGCTGCAGCCAACATGCCTTTTTTGCACGGCACAGCTGTTGTGCATTTTAATCTTGTTTATTTTTTTCACTCAAATATATGTGTACTGCATTGTCTACCATACATTTTTTTAAATCAGATTACACGCTTAAAATTTTTCTTCATTTGTGTTCATACCTATTTAACTATGTTCATGAAATACACCATTTTAAAGAGTGAATTTCACTATTTATTTAAGCTGAATGTTTTCTTTTCACTATTTATTCTGGTTTATTTGAGGCTGTCAAATAGAAAATGCAAAAAAGCAAATTTGTTGTACGAGTTCAAAATAGGATGTAAAGCAGAACGGAAACTGGTCGCAATATCAACCAAGTATTTGACCAGGGCTCCGTCAACGAACGTACAGCTCAACATTGGTTACACAAATTTCTAAACAGAGACAAGTGCCATGTAGATAAAGAGGGACAAATGGGTGCTGCACGAGCTGAACAAAAATAAAACAATTTGATGTTACGAAGTCTGCTCTGATCGCATTGTGACGAAAAATGGATTCTGTACAACAATCAACAGTGTTCCACGCAGTGGCTGGACAGAGGTGAAGCACCAAAAGACTTCCCCAAACCAAACCTGCATCAAAAGAGGATTATGGTCACTGTTTGGTGGTCAGTAAGTGGAATCATCGACTACAACTTCTTCTGAATCCTGGCTAAACCATTACAGCAAAGAAGTATTGCCAGGAAATCGACAAAATGCACCAAGAACTGCAACGTTTATGTCCAATATTGGTCAATTGAAAAGGACCAAATCTTCTCTATGACAACGCCTGACCACATGTCGCACAAATGACTCTGCAGAAATTGAACAAATTAGGCTACGAAACTACCTCACCCAGCTTACTCACCAGACTGACTACCACTTTTTCAAGCATTTCAACCACTTCCTGCATGGGAAGGTCTTCAACAACCAAGCAGCAGTTCAAAACACCTTCAAAGAAATTCATTGGTTCCAGGACACCAGAATTTTATATTTCTGGAATAAATGGACTGGTTTCTAGTTGGCAAAAAATGTATAGATTCTGAAGGTTCTTATTTCGATTAATAACTTGTATTATTCTTAGCTGAGATATACTGCTTTAAAGTCGATGGTGAAAAACAATTATTTTTTAACCAATCTAATATTAAAATTACTTCCTCGTTTAAAAAATAATTTAGCAAAGATTTCGTTTTTACAAAATTACGAAAAAATATTTTCCCATCCTGATTTGACTGAATGTGACCTTAGTTTCTTTTTCGTTTTGGAGAAAAGGTTACTTTTATAAGGGGAACCAGTGAATTGGCTTTAAAGTGGGTAATCGATTTACCATATGCGTATCATGTAAAACTGAACCCAGACTTTGTGTCCGTCTTCGCAACACCTGATGTTCAATTTACTATATAAATATCTACTAAAGAATGGAAACTATAAAATCTTATTTTATAACATCATCTAACTTTGTCCCATAAAAGATATCAATTAAAATTGCAATAACGTTGCCTTCAGAACAAACAAATTTCCAAACACATTCTTAATTGATAGGACATATTATAACGTGGGAAATTATTACGCAATATTTATTTTCTAACTTTCAAAATCCTATTTTAACCTTCTAACTGCAATAATTAAAAAAAAATACTTTTTATCCATTGAATTCAGGGATCTAAATATTTTATGCTTGTGTATTGAAAATAAATTATTTTTTTCGAACATTGATTACAAACATGAAATGTTATAGTTAATACGTTTTTCTTAATTCAGTTGTTAAAATTGAAATATATTTAAAGTAAAGAAATGGGCACTATCTTCTTAGTTTTGTGGTCCGGGTCTAAATGTACCTTCTCTACGGCATTTTTAGTTCAAGATCAAAAGTGTACTATCTGTTTCTTCTTAGTGTTGCCAACTCAAAAAATGTTTTCGCGCTAGGTTGATTGCCAAAATGCGCTAAATTCTTTTTTACAGAGTCAGAAAACACCAAAAAGACACCGAGAATAGCCTGAAAGTGTCCGAAAACGACCAAATTGTTTTATGCGCAAACGCGCCAATTCGTCGCTTTTTGCACTTCCAAAACATGAAACGCGTTGAATCTAGCGCGAAACGCGCTAAATCGGCAACACTGGTTCTTCTCACGTCAACGAAGAAACAGCGTCTACTTCGTTTTTAATTTTAAAATGTATTATGATTTTATCTCTGTTTTCTTCATGAAATCATTTATTTTTCCTGAATTTTACAAAACGAACAATAATTTACACGAGAAGAACAGATACTACACTTTGATTTTGAGCTAAATGTCGCAGAAGGCGTATATTCCGATCTACAGTGATTAGTGAAGTGGCAAGAAATGATTTTGTTTTGAAAAACAGGTGGTGTTGATGTTGAGAGTTTAGAAGAAAACAAACATTTCATTTAGGGAAAATTAGAGAATAAATGAACTTTGTAAGAATTGGGGAACAAATTTAAAAAGAATAAGAAGATGAAATGAAAAGATATTTTCAGAAGATTAACTCATGTTGTCACGTAAAAACTGAAAATCAATACGTCGTCACGTCTTCTTTTGACTTCATTTCATAAATCAAAATTAGACATTATTAATTAAACAATATCATTTAGTGGCGAACTTCATGCTACACAGGTAATAATAAACAAACTAATAACTTTAACAAACATTCATATGTAATAAAATAAAATAATATGCAATAAAAAAAATATAATCGTTAGACATTTTACACCAGAAATTAAAGCATGTCCGTCTTTTTCAGTGTTGCACATTTAGATGTTTTTCATCTAAATCTGGATGTTTTGGGTTGCATCTAGATGTCAAAAATTGCTATTTAGATGATTTTTAATAAAATATTACTTGTTTTAATAAAATAAATGTTGAATATTAAAGTCACATTCAATTTATTAATAATATGTAATATATTTCCTAGATTTTAGATATATCTGGAAAATCCCGATGCCTTTATTTTTTTTACTCAATTTTAGATGTAAATTTGAAAATAAAGTTGGCAACATTGGTCTCTTTTCCACATGAAACCGGAACGAAGGAAGTTTAAACTCTTCCAGCAATAAAAGGTGTCTTTCCTTTAACCAAAATTAAAAAGAAAACATAATATAAAACCAGACTTGCATGCATCAGTAATAATAGTTCTTATAAAATATCTCTTTTTAACATAAAAAAACAGATTTATTCTAAACTAAAAAAGAAATAATTCAACGCCGGTAGAAAAAGTTCAATTTTCAATACACGAGACGAAAAAAGAAAAAATAGCGTATTTTACCCGAGTACAACGCGACCTCCACTATTTCTAGCTAAAAACCAGTAATATATATACATATATTTCATTTTCTTTTACACTCAAGTATAATTCTATCCCCCAAATTTCGACCCTGAGTTTTTTTTTATATTAAATGTCTCGCATTATACACGAATAAATACGGTTACACACAAACAACAGTAACACCACCTCCTTCCTCCTGGGCGCATTTCAGACCTTCAAAAAACGAGGCCTTAAACTTCATTTATAATAGCTAATAATTAATTATTTATATAAAAAAAAGGTACCTCTTTCTTTCGCTGCATTCCGATGCCAGAAACTGCATTCTCTGGCATGGGTAATATTAAAATTAAAAGCAGAATAAGACCCGGTAACAACGACCACAACCTTAAGCCGGCCATGTTTACTTGATTTTTTTTTTGTTGTGCCGACGTGGATGAAACGAAGACGTTTATTGAAAGGTGGCCAATCGGCCAATCAGAAACCGTCTTCTAGTCAGCTGTTCGGTCGCAAATTTCGTCTGCTTTTAGATTAAGGATTCTTATGTTGTCAATACTTTTATACAAATGTTATGCTTTCTCCCTTCATTTATTTGGGGTTTTGATTTTTCCATTTTGGGAGTTGAGGTGATGCTCATGTAGTATTCTGATCTAGAAGCATTACCTTTAGTTTTTTATTTGTTCAATTAATCATACCTGTCAAGTTCCAATTTTGAAAATCAGTGAGAATCATGTGGACCCCCCCCCCCCTAATGAAAATTATGTATTGAGATTGGCTAAAATTGTGTTTCAGGACACATCAGCTACTGAAATTAAGTGTTGTCAGAAGTCTATTTAAAATATGTTTCAAAAGTTTTGTATGTGATCTTTTAAAATAATGTGAGTTCTAAAGTTCGATAAAAATAGATTTTTTTTAATCTAAACCAATTTAATAAATCTAACACTTTTGATAAATTGCGTGAGAATTTTCCTTTAATGCGTGTGAGCGTGAGAATGTATCAGAATGTGTGAGACTTGGCAGGTATGAATTAATTGGAAAATATTTGTCCGAATTTTCTTCAAAGTCACATTGTGGGAAAGAGTGGTTACAAAAGAGTAAGGCAGAGTTTGTCGATGAAGAATATATTAGAAGAGAAAAAAAAAAGAAGAATTAGATATAGATATATGGTTGTTTTTATATTTAGATGTAGGATTTAGTGAAAATTGATTTGATGCTAGATTTAAGTCCAAATCGTGATAGGCAAAGTAGATCAATCTTAAGTTTTCTTGTAAAATTATTCCAATCAGTAATGCATTTTTTGGTGATTGAATTTAATCCATATCTTGTTGTTATGCAAGATGGAACATAGAGGAATGCCAGTTTGGAGACTTTTGTACTTAATGAATGAATTTCATTCGTTCGTTTAAAATACTCTTGTAGACAAGGTGGGGATACCTTATTTAATGAGTCATGTACAAGTAAACAAACAAACAGAAAAAGGCAATGTTCTCACTAATTTTTAGTAGTCAGTATGAGTAAAAACATTTTTGTATAAATGTATTTATTTATTAGAATAAAATAAAAATATGTGTATGATACATTTTCATAAATATGTAGGACTTGTCAATTTGGCTCAGTCAGTAAGACAGCCTCCTGGCAATCAGTTGGTCTTGAGTTCAAATCACGGTAGGGGAATGTGAATTTTACATATTGGTTTACACCCCTAATTTTGGTGAGGATTGTTCTTATTACAGTAGGAAAGCAACGTCAACTCAGGACTTTGTATGGAGTTTGACAATAATTTTCTCTATAGTTTCTGCTAAATCATAACGCTAAAATCTCGAAAACTATTAATTTATTCTTTTTAAAATACAAATCATTCTTCCTTTTGAAAAAGTAAAATTTCACATTGCTGCTTTTTAAAAGACGTTTAACTGAACTACATTTTTTTTATAAATCAATCTTTATTATTATTGGATGAAGTATTGTAACACACCACTTTTTATTAAATTTGGCTAGTTTTTACTTTCTTCCTAATTTTAGTTGTTTTTATACAATTTATTAATTCAGGCCACTTATTATTGGATGAAGTATTGTAACACACCACTTTTTATTAAATTTGACTAGTTTTTACCTTCATCCTAATTTCAGTTGTTTTTATACAACTTATTAATTCGGACCACATAGAAACAGAGGCTCGAATTAATAATTTGTATAAAAACAACTAAAATTAGGATGTAGGTAAAAACAAGTCAAATTTAATAAAAAGTGGTACATTTTTTTTGTTGACATCATTTGGCCATTTGTAGCCGCAAACCAATAGAATAAATTTAGAAGCCTGTTTCCTGGGGACTTGTTTCCCAGTCAGCACCTCCCCACTACACTGCACAAAAAGAGTAGGGTCAGAGACATAACAAAAGCAGATGGTACTGAATCCTTTGCTAATACTATCACTGCATATAAAACACAATTACACTCTGGTCTACTTATGCCTGACTGCAGCACATACAAATTTTGAAAATTCAAATTTATTTTAATTCAACTTATAGATTTTGCGGTTTAAATTTACTGATCAGTAGATAGTGACTGTCACAGAAGATAGGTTTGGTTAGTCACTCAATAGAAACCGTCACGTGACCAATGTCATTTGGCAGCATGCCGTGTTGGGGGTGATCAATTGAAAAATTCTAAAAATGGGTGATCAATGAACAAGTTACTTCTCTTGCCTTTTGTTGGGCAGTGATCACTAAAAAAGTCTGAATTTAAAAAAACAAAACAAGCGTGAATACTGCCAATAACAAACTAAGGACCAATTTAGCATAAACTGAGCCCCCCACTAAAAACCGGGGGGGGGGGGGCAAAAAGCAACTGTTTTTTGGACATAATAAGGAATAAATGTTTAAATGTTCAGCCCTCTAGCTCCATTGGTGTGCATGATACATACATAGCCAGCCAGCCAGCTAGCCAGACCAACTTAAAAACTGAAGAAACCTATGTTGACAGTTTTGGTTGACACAGTTTTGTTATATTCCAAAACATTACAAAGAAACACCATGTAATTTCCAAAAATCTGGCTAGTAAATATTGTGTTATACAGAGGAAGCCGTTTGTTATAATCATGGATAATGTTATCAAAGGGTTATTGTTATCAAAATCGGTTGGTCCCAAGCACTTTAATTGAAATGAATTAAAATGAATTGAAAATGGATTAAAATGAATTGAAAATGAATTAAAATGAATTGAACATGAATTAAAATTAATTAAAATCAAATGATGGATAATTTTATATCTATATTTTATATATAATTATCATATTCTGTTGGATATAAAATCGGTAGAGCAGAACCTGTGTATATGGTTGCTTCCAGGGTGGATGCGGGTTTGATACCCGCACAGAGCTCTTTTCTTTATTCACATTTACGATTTAGGCCGCTCATTTAGCAGTCGCTCACACACCGGCGCCGGGCAAATATAGGTTCTCAACTAATAAATTTCTTTATAATTATCATATTTCGTCAGATATAAAATTATCCATCATTTGATTTCATAATGTAAATTGATACAATTTTTATATCCTTTGCTTATTGTTATCAACCGGTTATTGTTATCTTAAAGACTGTGTCCAAAGGTGATAACAATAAGCTGCTTCTTCTGTATTCCAAAACATTACAATGGAATTTCCACAGATCTAGTGAGTAAATATTCAATATCTTTGTTCTGAGTGTTTAAAGTGTAACTGCGTTGTAGGATATATTAGATGAATGATCACATGACTTAGTTCTGCACCACTTCATCACACTAGGTCTAGTGCCTCTACCTCTTAGATAACCCCTTTCCTATTGGCTTTCTGCCCAAATATAACGGAGAATATGTTCTTCTTAAAATCAATCTCCTAGACATGACCAAATGGCAGATACTTTTTTGCTTTCTTATGTTTTCAGGTGCAGATTCAGGGCGGGGGGTCTAGACTTCCCGCCTGCCAGGGCAAAACAAAATTAGAGAAAACGTTTTTAAATATCTAGATAAAGAAAAGAAATTATATATATATATAAAGAACCCAAATAATCCCAAGTAATCATAACTTAACCTTAAAAACAAAAATTTATCATTTTGTTTTTCATCTGATATAAGTAAGATGTCTTATTCTTTATAATCTTTTTTATTTATTGGTTCTGTGGTCAATTTCTTTAATTCATTTTTTTTACTTTTTGTCAATTCTAGTGCTAAAAAGGTACAACTCAAATGTAAGTGAAAAATGCCTGCTCACATATTTCTGGCTTCTTTTTGGTGTTTAAAATCTTTTTTTTTTAAAGTGTTTATCTGTAAAAATAATTTTTTTCCATATATACATTTATATATTTTGACTGAATATAAGACATGCAGGGATTAGTGGATTTGTGGATTTCCCAAGGGCATTAGTTTGAAGAGAAGCAGCCTTAGCTGAAATTTGAACTCAGTTTGCAGGTTCTGTTTTCTACATAGTGGTAATTATGTTGTATAGCTATGGGTCTGCAATCATGGACTTCGAGAAAAAGGAAGACTGGAGACTTGGTTTATAAAAATAAAATGATATATTTTTATTCCATCAGATACATCGTGCAGTGGCGAAGAATGAAGAGTGGGAGAGAAATACATAGCCAGCCAGCCAGCCAGACCAATTTAAAAACTGAATAAACCTATGTTGACAGTTTTGGTGACATTTTCGGTTGACGGTTTCTAAATATTGAAAACAAGAAAGCAAACACTGAACAAAACCCCAAAAATACTGGGGCAGATCCAGGATGGGAGGGGCCCAAATGGAAACAATCCTGGAAGTCAGACTATATTCTCTCTCTTGCACCTTCAGACATATATAGAAGGAGGGGAAGGAAACGAGAGGTGGTGGGAGTGTTTTGGTATGTCAGCCTGTCAGACAGTCAGTGACAGGCATTGCTACTAGAGATGCCTGTGCATCTAAAAGTTACTTTTACGAATAAATACAAAAATACAAAAAACAAATATAAAAATTAAGATGAGAGTAATTAGCAGTCAAAAATTAATTAAAATGGGTTACAATACTTGATTTAATAAAAAAAATAAAATAAAATATTGTTTTTTTACTAAAACTCAAACAGTCATTGCTGTGCTAGCTTAGTACGAAAGTAAAAAAATGTTAGCTTGTTCAGCAGTGATCAGTCAAATCAGTCCTTATGATGCGATCCATTTTTGACGGTTAAGTCATTCAACTTTTCCATTGTGCTTTGCCCAAGCAGGGTGGGGTAAGGGTTCTGGACCCCCTGCCCCACCCTGGATACATGCCTGAATAGGAGTATTTTTCACACTGTTACCCCCATCCCTATTGATTACTTACATTGTAAACAAAGCTGACAGTAATAATGCATAAATATACAATGCAAATCAATTTCTGCCATTGATATCCTATAATAATTGAGCTAGAGTAATATCAATAAGTGTGAACTGAAACCAAACATTGGTGAACAATAACAATCAAAATGATAAAAATTGTAAATAACAGATGTAAATCTTGTTTTACAAGTTCTTTGTTTATTAATCACCCCTACCCACAACAGACCAGTTTAATCACTGTTGCTGGGTTTTGTTAATCACCACTAACCACAACATTGATTTATTGCTGGGTTTAGGTTATTCATGTGTTCTGACATTTATATGTATCTGTGTATCTGGACTTTGCCCAGCCCTAACCATTCATAGCAGAAACTTGAGATTTTGCAAGCACAAATGTTTTTTTCGTTTTGTAAACGCCCCCCCCCCAATAGGTTTTTAGTGAGAAGTTCAATTTGCAATGTAAGTTCATCCTAAATAGATCCCTTAGTTTGTGTCCGGCTGCATTCATGCTTGTTTTTTTTAAATCATGAATTTATGTTTCAAACTATATTGGTAATATTTTCATCAAGGTAACTTAATTTTACCATGACCACTGCTTAATTTACAAGGTAAAAATAAGCATACATAGGTGGCGGTGATTCATAATTTCCCTTGGAATGCTAGTTTTTATTAGAAACCATGAACCAAAACTATCCAGATAGGTTTCTTCAGTTTTTAAGTAGTTCTGCCTGGCTATGTATGTATTTATAGTTACAGGTCAAAACGTCCAATGAATAAAAGGTCCAATGCAAAAATGTCCACTACAAAAACATCCAATGCAAAAATGCCCAATGCAAAAGCACTGTATGTATTTATCTATGTGTTGCACATACAGGCCGCACCAATGGAGCTAGAGGGCTGAAAATTTAAACATTGACTCCTTATTATGTCTAGAAAAAGAGCAATTTATAATGATGGGGGTGTGGAGTGGCCTAGCAGTTACCGGCATGGAAAATGGAATCAGAAAACTGAGTTAGCTTACATTCACTTTGCACTTATGCCCTTGGGGAAGGCATGAGTCCACTTCTCCCCCAACTATGAGTAAATAGCAGGGTAAGGCAGTCCATCTTGAGCATGGAGCTAGCAACTCCACCCTGTAACACCTACTTGCTACTGAAACCACAGTGTGGCCCTATGCTCCATACGGAGTATACAGTAATAAACAATTTATTATAATCTACTGGAAGTGGGAGGTGGCCAAGCGGGTAATGGCACAGAGAAACTCTGGCTTTGTGTTCACTACTCACTAATGTCCTTGGGAAAAGCATGAATCCATCTCTCCCTCTAGTTATGGGTAACATAGCACAGCTTGAACTGAGTGACGCCACTTTGGGTGCTTGTTGCCTCTAAGTCTATTTCACATTTAGCAATCCAGGGCTGAGTAAGTAGTAATGCGATATGCGGTGCCCAAGCAGGGACAGCTGAAGCTGTCACCAGCATAAGGGCACTACTCACTTTTTATAATCCACTTCTGGCTTGCTAAGCTTGTCATAGCTTCACCAGAGCCCCGTTAACTGTACATTTTCAAGAACACATTCCATGCACTGTCTGGTGCCAGTCTCTCACAACACTTGACTCGCTGGTTTAGAATAAGAGCTGTCCATCTCCTAGTGTTGTATAGTGGGGTGAATGTCCTGGACTTGGCGAGAAAGGAAGGATTCGAAGACTGGTTGTAAAAATATCTGGACAAATTTTTTATTTCATAGCATACATCTTTGTCGGCCGGAGAGTGAAGAGTGGGAGAGAGATAAGGAGAACCGTCTGTCTGTCCCCAACTGTCGTGCCTTCCAGCCTGGCTTAGGTGATCTGCTGATGTCTGTCTCTCTGTTGAGTCCTCTCAGTTTTCTGTCCGGTTCTGCTCTCTGTTCGGGTCTACTTTATAGGTTTCTCGAACGCCTACGCAGGTGTCATTTCCACTTTCCACATCCTGTTTGTTGGACACCCACGCAATATACCTATTTCCTAAGGTGAGCGGGTCACCCACATTTCCGCACAGGTGCTCGACCCCGGAATAACCTTTTTGTGGCAGCATATCACTAGACTGGTTGCCAACCATTTACCCCACCATTTACACATAACTGGAAGGGAGAAGAGATGGATTCATGCCCTCCCCAAGTGCATTAGTGTGAAGTGAACGCAAACTGTCACAGCCAGAGTTTGAAGTCGGTTCGCCGATTTCATTTTCCGGCCTGGTAACCATTAGGCCACCCGCACCTACTTAAAGTTCTTGAAATACCGTTAACATACTGTCGGAAATAATAGTGACTGTTAATCAAATAATTATTCAGTTGAGTAACTGAGATAAAATTCCTGATCAAGTGAACACCTTCGGATATCAGGAAATTGATATCATTCTTGTTCGTTGGAGTGAGACACTAACACCATCATAACACGATTCAATGCAGAGAATAGGTTGGAATGATGCACTTAGACAATGAATAGTACGATTAAAGGTAACAAGTTTGCTGACAAAAATATATCCTACCCTCAATTTGTATCAATGAACTCTTCCACTTAAACGAGTTCAGTAGTTTCTTTTCTAAAAAGTCATCTCATAGAAATTCAAATATATCCGGGATTCTTCTTCTTCTTCTTCATCATCAGCAGCATCAGCTGTTATAAGTCCACTGCTGGACAAAGGCCTTTCCCATCTCCTTCCATGATGACCTATCTTGTGCTAACCTCTGCCACGTCTTACCGGCAAACTTTTCTATCTCGACTCTCCATATTGTATCTGGTCTTTTCCTGTTTACTGTCCCTTGGGCACCAGTTGGTTAGTCTTTTCCCCTATCCATAGTCATCTCTTCTTGCTAGGTGACCAGCCCATCTCCATTTTTGCTGCTTAATTATATATATATATATATTATATATCCAGGATTAACTAGTATAACATATCTCTTTATGAAATTTAATGACAAAACTCTTTTTTATATGCTTCTTTAGCTGTGATAAACTGGGTATTTGAAGACTGCAAAAATTAGATGCAAAGTCTGTATAATTATTAATTAGATACAAAGTCTGTATAATTATTATACTAGCTGTTCGTGTAACCTGTGATATCACATAGATATGTCAGATTTTGAATCACTCTGTTGTTATTAGGTTCATCAGTGAAATTGTTTGGCACTAGTAATTGACTTTTGATTATCCGCGGGTCAGTTATAATGCGGTTGTCTTTCTTGGACCCCAACACCAGCATTATAAAATTCAAGTATTAGGTTCAAATAGAGCTTTTGCAAAGGCTATACTAGCTTTTGTGTGTTTTGGTTGGAGGAGTAGAGTCCTTCTTGGTCTGTACACATGAAGGCTACCTTTATGCAGCATCCACTGAAGTGTCTGCCTTGGTATGGTGCGATTCTTCAGAATGGTCTTTGTCGTGATCCTTGGATTGTTGTTGGCTTCACACAGCATTCTTCTTGCCAACTGAGGAGACACTATTGGTTTTCAACCACATCTTTTACAATTTTTTTATTGTCTGGAATTTCTCAGGCACATGGCATTTTTAGATAATCTTTTGATAAAAATTTGAATAAATGATATTTTTCTTGAATGCCTCTTACATTATGTCTGCAGTGGCTCAATGTGTGAACAGCACTGTCAATGGCAGTCTGGGCAGATGAAGTTGTCTGGTGGCTGGTCTTTTGTTGCATCCTAAAAGTGTATATACAACTTATATATGGCAATAACTGTAGAATTTCCATAAGGTCTGCTAGGAATTTCTGATTTAGACAAATAAAATGGACTAATATTTGAAAAATACAAATAAAAACTTAACTGCAACAATTTTATCTTTATTCATTTTTATTAGATGAAGCATTGTCAACCATTATTGTTAATTTTTGACTAGTATTTTCTTTTGTCTGAATTTTTTTAGTTGCTTTTAATCACAACTTAAGATTTGTATATAGCAGAGGCGACGCGTTGGACCTGCAGACCCCGCAACTGGGGGTGCAAATTTAACAATTTACAGGGAGGCGCTGCCACTAATATAGGTGGTACCATATCAACAGTCACTTTTGATGATTATGTTACCAGCAAAGTGTGAAACCTAGGCGGTTTGAAAGTTGGAACCTTGTAGTCAATAAAGAATAATGGTGCAGTATAATTGTTTTATGTAACCCTAACTTAATGTTTCCATATAAAAAGATAGTATTATTATACACTGGTAACAGGGTTGCTGCTAAGATATATTCCAAATATATATCCTTTTGAACCCCACCCAGAAATATATCCACGATGATGACGAAGCAATATTATCTTTGTTTTTCATTAGCCGAAGCATTGACAACAATTATTATTAATTTTTGACTGGTATTTTCATCTTAATTTTTTTAGCTGCTTTTTTATCGCAGGGTACGGCAGTCATCTTTTTTATCGCAACTTTACTCAGATTGACGGCTTGAGAAAAGTTGCAATAAAAAGCAACTAAAAAAATGAATGAAAGATGAATGAAAATACTAGTAAAACATGAATAATGAAGCTTAACTGGTTTCATAAATTCACCAGCTGCAACTTGATGAATTCAAATGCAATTACCATGTATCAATAAAGCACAATTAATATTCCTGTTTATGCAGAGACTGAAAGATTAATATTTAATTATAACCATACATATATATATATAGGTTAATCATTTCTGTAAATTATAGCCAATTGTTAGGCTCAGAATAGCAAAAGTATTGATCTTTTGCGTTAAAAATATCAGCAGAAAAGGCAAATGTAGACAGCATTCCTCAAAACATAACAAGAAAGTTGATGTCAGAAATTGCAATAGGCTTTATAAGATTACTATTATTTATCTTATAGATATTTGAGAAACGTTTGTGACTGTTCTTCTTCGCCTCCCAAACAGTGCATTGTAGCCAGAGGCCTTGATTCAAAG
>VCCN01003888.1:1519967-1539743 GCA_006491835.1 Architeuthis dux
TATCCTACTTCAACTTTAATTAGTAACCCTCTTTAACATTTAATTTTTCCTTTACAATTAACCCACCTTGTGGAGACCAGCTTGCGCTCCACAGTGTTTAATTGAATTTGTTTTTAAAAATTTGTATCTTTTAGAGTTTTTTTTATAACAATCTCGGAAACATTTTAAATGTACATACACATCGTTTAACAGAAAATAAACAGTCATTCTTCCTCTTACTCTCAGCCCCTCTATATGAACGATATCAAAGTGCCAACTTTTAGCGAGATAAAGCAGATATCTCTCTCTTACTCTCCCCTCCTCTCTATGATACAAAGTCCCCACTCGCTCTGTGATTAGACAGTTTTTCATCAGCACCCAGTGGATTCAGCTGAAAAAGCAGTCACAAAAAAAATGTGTCCATTTTACCATGATTTTATCGAATTGTAAATCGACCCCCCCCCAAAAAAAAGCTGTTACCTTCATAATCAACCTTGACCGAATAAAATAAGAAAAAATTCACGTGGACATATTTTGTAGTGTCGTTCTAAGCCAAGATTTTCTGAGTTTGTTTTGCTCTGAAGGTTTAAAGGGATTTTGTAAAAACATCTTTCTTGTGATATTTTCTATAGTTTTGAAAAGGGTCATTCATTAATATTCAAATGGTTCTTCGGACGATTGGTTGAACCCCTTCTTTGTTGTTACCCCCTTTAAACATAACTTCTGTTTAACCCATCACACTCGGATTTTAAACCTGATGAAGGCTGAAGAATGGATCGGTCGAAACATCGTGTTTACAAGTACAACAGAAACAACAAGAAGGGGTTCAATCGTCCGAAGAACCATTGGAATCTTTCTTCTAGTGATTTAAAAAGTTAGTTTTTCTTTCTTTTCACTGGTTGCATTTCCCCACCTTTTTATCAATTTTTACATCACTAGAAATGTTACCCCTTCTCATATCCATTAGTTTAATTTAGAAACTAACTTTTTAAATCACTAGAAAAACACTCGAAAACGGCAGAAAAGATAAAAATATAAACAAAACTTATACCTTCATTTTTGTTTCCAATATAATTTTTATATTTATTTCCACCTGGATGGTCACGTCTTTTCCCCGTAGACATGTTTTTGGCTTCTTCTTCTTCTTCTTCTTCGGGTCTTGGCCAAGTTTTTCAACAAACTCAGTTGAGTGGAAATTGGAAAAACTCTGATATCCTTTTTAAGAACGAGATTAAAAACCACCTTTTCGTTAATATTGTCTCGATATAAAACAACACATTAAAACTTTAATTAGTGAAAACAGTATTGCAATTGCTTTACGCTAATTCTTTGAAGATAAAACTCATATCGCTCCAAGAAAAGTCAATAAAATAAAGAAATATTAATTTTTTTTTAGACACGTGGATCAAAAGAAACCATATTGTTTTTATTTTTGAGAGCTTCAATCAAATCTCGCTCCAACGAGATTTCGAGAAGATTTTTAAGCTAAATAAATAAATGTATGTACTATTTTTAAAAAAAAAAATATTATTTCTAATTTAGTTACACCTAACTTTTAAATTTATTAAATTATGTATAAAGTGTGAGAAAATTATTTTATTTCGGGTTTTTCAGGTTTAGTCTTTTTACTCATCCCTGTGTGCAACACGATGACCTTTACCTTACACCACGGAGTGTTGCAAATTTAGATGTTTTTCATCTAAATCTAGATGTTTTGGTTTGCATCTAGATGTCAGAAATTGCTATTTAGATGATTTTTAATAAAATAGGCAATATTTTTATTTAATTTATAGTAATAAAATAAGTAAATTTTAATAAAACAAGTAATATTTTAATAAAGTAAATGTTGACAATTAAAGTCACATTTAATTTATTGGTAATATGTAATATATTTCCTATTTTCATAGATCTCTGAAGAATCTAGATGTTTCTAGATCTTTTTTTGACTCAATTTTAGATGTGTAAACCTGAAAATAATTTTGACAACGCTGCACCAGAGACTGGTTCAGAGTTAATCTGCACTTAGACATCTCTTTATATTAATTCTAGAATATTAAATAAACGGTATTAATAATACTATTATTAATCTATTATGGAAACTTGAATAAACTCTACCCAAAATAAAACTATGGATAATTTATCTGGTAATATTTTTTTTCAGGGATAAAAAAAATAAAAAAATTAGCCAAATTAATCATTAATTCAAAACACTTGAAATTAAGTAGAAAAATTAATTTTTATTTCCAAAACATTTTACAATATATTCCTTTTTTTTTTCATAACCCGACGCAGTATTGCCATTTTAGCGCGTTTCGCGCTAGATTCAGCGCGTTTCTTGTTTTGGCAGTGCAAAAAGCGCTAAATTTGGCCATTATCTGGCTATTTATGACCATTTTAAGCGTCTTTTTGGTGGTTTTTGGCAATGTATGGCTATTTTGAAAAGTCTCGCGCTTTTTGGCAGTCAAACTAGCGCGAAGGTATTTTTTTTTGAGTTGGCAACACTGCCCGACCGCATTTACTCGAGTATAATACTATCAACTTTTTGTAGTTACCAATATAAGTATAATACGTTATCATTTCTTTGACAAGACTTAGTATAATGCTATCCCCAATTTTTTTTTTTTAATATTAATTTCTCGCATTATACTCTAGTAAATAAGATATTTAATTTATTAAAGAAATTTTAAATCTTACTGAAAAGAAAAAAAAAAAATAAATAAAGAGAAGAGTTTCTCGTTCTCGCGAGAACGAGAACAGGGATGAACTGTAACGAGATTTCGTCTAACGATTACAAAGCAGTTTATTGTTGTGCGAGCCATCTCCGAGAAGGTTAGCCATTATTTGCTTTGGGTCTTCTTCTTCTTCTTCTTGAAAAATGTTTCTTTCTTTTAATGTTTAACATTTTAATTTTGTGCTGGGAATCGAATGCCTTTAGGAAAAAAAAGGTTTTGTATTTAGTCATATCGCCGTAAGTTGAACTTTTCCTCTTTGTCTCGTTTTTATCCAAGTATTTTCTTCTTCTTCTTCTTGGTCTTTTTAATACTTTTTTAGCAAACAAAAAAAAAGGTCGATATTCTGTTTTGGTTTTTTGTCGGGAAGAAAGATTTGATTCATGTTTTTCTTTTGTCAATGTTGACCCTTTTTATTATAAATCTAAAAAACAATTAAGATGTAATAAAGGTTGTTATTTAAGCTGTGAGTAAATTGTTTTTGGTAAGATAGTTTCTTTTTGATGGGTTGTTTGTTAAACATGTTAATAATAGAAGTCTATGCTTTTTAATAGGAAAAGCGATCTTGATGTTAAAAATCTGTCTCTAAAACCAGGACTTTGATGTCTATTGTTATTATTCTATACCCAAACTTGCTTTCGAAACATAAATCTTTATTTAAATTGCCAACCACGAATTTAAAAATTGAAAAAGAAGACAATATCCTATTTTTCTAAATGTCGTCTCTAAAAAAAAAAACGAAACGAAATCATTGACGCATTTTTCCAGATTTATTAATCTACACCCAAACTTGCTTTCTTCAAAACATAAATATTTCTGTTTATTTAAATTACTGACCACGAATTAAAAAAAACCCCAAAAAACAGTGAATTATTCAACCAACTCTGATGATCTAAAAAAAACGAAACGAAATCATTGACGCATTTTTTTCAGATTTATTGTTAACCTACACCCAAACTTGCTTTCTTCTTCAACACAAACAATTCTTTCTCTGTTTATTTAAATTACTGACCACGAATTTAAATACAAAATAAATAATTTAAAAAAAAACCCAAACAGTCACTTATTCAACCCGCTCTGATGTCTCTAAAAAAAACGAAACGAAATCACATTATTATGGAGGCAAATAAGAAAAAGGAAATAGTAAATTTTATGTTGGATAATCCCAACAAAACCCAGATGGAAGTTGCAAAACAGTTTTCTGGAAGATTCCGTCACCCTGTCAGTAGAAGAACCGTGGGTGACATCATTCGTGATAAGGAAAAATGGCTAAATTGTAAAAACAGAAACCTTTTGCTCGAAGGTTCGGTGAAATTTCCAGGACTCGAAGAAGCTTTAACAATGTGGATCCACAATGCAAGGGAAAACAACTTCCTATTAACAGATGACGTCATTATTCAAAAAGCGAAAACCCTTGGAGGAATGCTGAATATACCCGAGAAAGATTTCAAATATTCATCAGGGTGGCTGTATAGATTCAAAAAGAGAAATGGACTGATCCGTAAAGTAATTCTATCTGAAGTAACCCCGGGTGTAGACCTTGATTTTGTGAATGTGAAAACTGAGTTTCATGAAGATATGATTGAACCCCCACCTCCAAAAATCACAATAGAAGAAGCCAAAAATTCAATTGTGTGTCTTCAAGATTTTTTCTATCAACAATCCATGACTACAGCTTCTGATATTAGAAATTTGTCAAATTTGTGGGAAAAAATACAATTAATTGAAATAGGATTCAATCAAAAATAAGTAATGTATGGATGATCCGCCATGGAATATCCAGCTGATCCCAAACGCAGAGAAAGAGAGGATTGGATGTAAATGACTTTAAAAATACCCTTTTTAAATGATTTTTCTAAATCCTAAATTTCATGTTTGTGCCAAGATTTTGTCAATAATCAATCATTAATGGCTGATAATGTTCGCAAGAAGATCAGAACCAAAAGTGATTCATTTGGTGAAATAAATATTGGTTATTGATGATGAATGACCTCTGTCATGTCCCCTCCTGGGCGCATGGAGATCCTGGGATTCCCGTCAGAATCCCCCCTCCCCTTGGCCTCGCTAATGTAATCCAGAGGAGAGCTATACGTCTGGCAGGAGATGCCGGAAGGGTGTTGAATTGGGCGTCAATCTGTCTTAAGGGGGCTCCACTCCCTGGTTTGAAATCTGAATAGCCCTTCTTCTAGACTGGTTGCCTTCCAAGGCTAAACAGCCCAATCTGCCCTGCTATTTTACTCGTAGCTGTATGGAGAAGAGATGGATTCATGCCTTTTCCAAGGGCATTAGTGTGACATGAACATAAACAGCCCGAGTTTGAAATCGGGTGACTGATTCCATTGTCCGTGCTGTTACCGCTACACCAATCGTGACCTGCTTACTGATGATAAAAGGACAAAGAACCTCAAAGATCATTAATAATATCTTGGATTTTTCAGAATTCACTGCAATCAATTTCCTTTGGAAAAGGGATGAGAATTGGAATGATATGGGAAGTACTTATATCTGAAGATGTTATATAGTGCCCTGGTCTGCATGAGGAAAATCATGAACTTGGCGAGAAAGGAAGGACTCGAAACGTCTTTATAAAAATATCCGGATATATTTTTACTTCATAAGATACATTTTGTCTGTTGGGGAATGAAGAGTGGGAGAGAGATAATGGGTTCCCGAGACCGTTCCCTGCTGCCTGTCTTGGCTTGTGTGTTCAACATCCTGTTTTCGCACACCCACGCATATGCAACTTTCCTATGGTCCTCAGGGTCACTTCCACTTCCGCCCAGGTGTTGGCCCGGATATGAGTGTGGGAGTATATCATAACAAAGAGACACCATGTCTAGACTTTAGTTTTGTGAAAACCGAGTTTCATATGGATGATGACGAAAAAAAAAAATACAATTGAACTCCCACCTCCGAAAATTACAATTCAAGAAGCTAAAAACTTGATTCTGTGCCTTCAAGATTTTTTCTATCAAAAACCATCCCTGATTACAGCTTTTGATATATTCAAAATTGTGGGGGAAAATTCAATTAATTGGAAACAGCAATCAAAAATAAGTGATGTATGAATTAAAATTACTCATTTTGTCTGAAAAATGAGTTTCCGGATCCGCCCTAAAATATCTTGGTCCCAAGCTCAGAGAAAGAGAGGAATGTGGTTCGCAAGAAAATCAGAACCAAGACAAAAAACAAGTGATTCAATTGTCGAAAAAAAAAAAACATTGATTAATGCTGATAAAGGACAATGAACCTCAAAGATCATTAATAATATCTTGAATCGAAAAGTACTTTTATCTGAAGAGGAGAAATTCAATCAAATAAGTGATGTATGAATTAAAATTACTCTTTTTGCACGAAAAATTAATCTACGGATGATCTGGGATAGCATGGTAGGACTTTCAAAATACAAATTGGAAAATAAATTAAACGGAATAAAAATAGTCACAATAAGAAAATTCCCAGATGTGAATTCAGATTCTTCAGGAATACTAATAATACTATACTTTAAAGGAGCCGAATTTCAGCTTGCTCGGGGTGCCAGGAACTCTAGCGCCGGGCTTGATCCCAAGTGCGTAGGAAAAGAGAGTGAAGATTGACTGTAAATGACTTTTAAAAATGACCCTTTTTTATTCATTTGCATGAATGATTTTTCTAAATCCTAAATTTTTCTGCCTCTGCTGAGATTATGTCAATAATCAATCATTAATGGCTGATAATATTCTCAAGAAGAACCAAAACAAAGTGATTCAGTTGGTGAAAAAAAAAACATTGAATACACCATGAATCTCAAAGATCATTAATATCTTGAATCTTTCAAAATTCACTGCAATCGACCTTATTGGAAAAAGATGAGAAATGGAATGATAGGAAAAGCCCTTTTATCTGAAGAGACCCCCAAGATGTGTGGACTTGAGTTTTGTGAAAACTGAATTTCATATGAATGAAGAATTAATTGAACCATCAACTCCAAAAATCACAGTACAAGAAGCCAAAAACTCAATCCTTTGTCGTCAAGGTTTTTTCTATCAACAACCCATGACTAAAGCTTGATATTCAACATTTATTTAGCTGTGGGAAAGAATTCAATTAATTGAAAACAGAATTCGATCAAAAATGAGTGATGTATGAATTAAAATTACTCTTGTTTTTGCCTGAAAAATTAATCTCCAGATCTGCCATCTGGGTCCCAAGCTTAGAGAAAGAGAGAAGATTGACTGTAAATGACTTTTAAAAAAACACTCTTTTCAAATGTTCTAAATTCTAAAATTCATTTTTCTGCCTTTGCTGAGATTTTTGTCAATCATTAAAGTCTGAAATGGTTCACAAGGAGATCAGAATCAAAACAAAACGAGAGATTCAGTTAGTGAAAAAAAAAACATTGATTATTGATAATAAAGGATGATAATAGGTTGGATCTTTCAAAAATACACTTGGAAAATGATGAACTTAACAGATCTTTCTTTATCCTGAAGATTCTGGCAGAAGGCAAAAATTAAGAAGAAAATGCAAAAACCTATGATCAAAAAAAGAAGAAAAGCCACTCCAGGATGGCATTTCCATAAAGTTACAGAAGATCTCCAGCCAGGATGAAGGAAATGAATTTTAACTGAAAAAGATAGCTTAACGTGCTCAGAGAAGGAGATGGATAAGATAATATGCTCTCTATCAGTAACCTTCCAGAATCCGATCTTGCATACTACACCAATAAAATTGGATTTAACCTAATAGTAAACATTAAGGCTATTATTCTCCTGTCACCATAAATGCTTAATAATAAATTTGTACAACTGCAAAAACAGCAGTGCAACCAACAAAGCCTTCATCAGATGATGACCCTAAGGTCAGGTAATGTTTCAGGGCCGAAGCATCATTACCACTAAACCAGGGCCCCGCATTAGTACCTCATGATACCACCAATCTTTTAAAAGATCCTTCTGTTGTCATACAGAGATCGAAATTGTTCCCTTTGGGTGCAATCACCTATTGAAATCCAAGTCTGCATTTTTAATGGGGAGCTTTTTACAATTTTTTTTCTTTTTTTTTTTCCCCGGAATGAACTTTATACCAACATTGTCTTCTAATGAAATCATTTTTGTGACGTAGTCCATCAGTTTCAGAAACAAAGTGGATTTTGAAATAATAAACAACCAGTAACGAACCCATCCAGTTATTCTCACTCCCGTCCTACCGAATTATTTCTTTGTGCACCTGAAGACCAACTTTTCATCTAGTGTGAAAGAAAACCCCTCAAACTCCCAAGAATTAACAGATAAAGACAAAAGTTGAAAGCAGTCACCTCAGCGATCAAAAAAAAAAAATGACAGTTGATGGTTTTTATAGAGAAACGAGGAGATTTATATGAAAACACTCTTCCTTACTTTCTCCATCTGAACAAAATATTTTGTTCTGTTTGTTTGGCTACAGACTTTAAAATGTCTTAACTCTTAAAATCGTTCCGTTAACATTGCAATGGTTTTTCTTGCCTAAAAGCAATAATCCAAAAGGACATTGATATCAACTTCAACAAAATTAAGAAAGAGAGGTAAAAGTTTTTTAAAAATTGAATCGTCAAAAAATCCATTTCTTATATCTTTGGATTGTTTGACACTATGTCCTCTTCATTGGCTGACAAATAATCGGCTAATTATCAGTGTGAGTTATCAGAAATCCAAAACATGGTCAGAACACCAGATCAACAGAATGAAAGACCTCCATCTCCGATTAGCGACATTTAAACAGAAAAATATGGAAAAACCAACTAGACCAGGACCTACAAAAAAATATGAACTAGACATAATATGCCTACCAGAAATGAAAATTCAAAGAGAGAGAGAGAGATGGCATCATGAGAGCTGGTGGGGTATCGTCTTCTGATGATGCAGACTCCACTAACTCTTAAAAAATCTGGATTTAATCTTCTAACAACCGACTATTGACTCCTGTGAACATAAAGGCTTACAAAAGTAAATGGTCGCTCAAGTTGCAATGAACTGTTGAAGTTTTCAATTTAAATAAAGGGTTATTGTCTTGAATGCGAGTTTGAGTTTCTCATCTTAATAAGGAATAATTTATGTCTGTTAGGGTTGATTTCTTTCCTCATTCAAATAAGGATGATCTTCGATATACATAGATTTTTTTTTTTTAATCTCAAATTCAGAAAGGGTGTTTTTAAACAGGTTGTTGTTACTGCAATGTTTATTTCATTACTTATTACTACTTCTTTCCTTGCCATCATGGGGGCGATGTTGTTGCTGATGATAGTTGATCACATTAGGGAATCTTTGATTTCAAAGCCCATATGTACAAAACTGGAAGATTTAATATCTTTTTGTGTCTGAAGGAAGTGTTTCAGCTTCGTTATATTATCAAGCTTGGTCAGTGAAGAAAAAGCTCCATTAACGTTGTTTGCGAAAACACCATGCTTGTATTGTGTGCAGAAAATGAATGTAAAAAGTCTTGACATAACTAATATTTTCTTTAAGGTCGATTCCTCGGAAAGTCTTTTTTTGTTTTTGCTATTGAAAATCTATTTGTAATTGATTAGAATCATCCTATTTTCTTACTAGTTGGATAGGGTTTTGTTTTATAACTGATAGTAGGTTGTAATGAAATGGGCCTCTGGAAGGTTGGTGTTGGGGAATTTCTAATGTAACTTATAAAGTTGTAAGGAAATAGGCCTCTGGAAAGTTGGTGTTCTTTTATGATGTAAGATTTAAAAAAAAAAATAATGTCTGGAATTTAAAAAAAAAAAAAGACTTCTGGGAAAATTCTAATTTAACTTATAAACTTAGATATTATGAATAATAATAACCTGTTCCTTCCACGCTTCCCACCAAACCATATTGACTCAAGAATTTAGCTATAAAACTTATTTTACAGTTGAATTATATAATTTATTACCAAGAATTACATAAAATTCTTAAGCTTTATTAACTTAATTTATGCATAACAATGTCTATCTGTATTATCTTCTCACTTAGTCTGTTTAATGGTAAAGCAATAGGCTTCAAACAAAAAAGAAACAAGTAATCCTTTTCTAGGTCCAATCTCTGTAAGCAGGTTGTAGCATTGCTTTTCCAGCTGTGATCTATCTTCTTTTTTGACTGACATCAACCACCACTTTGTTAATATGCAAAATGGCAATGGCCTTTCAACAAAGAAAACAAAGTAAGCCTTATGTAGGTCAAACCCCTGTATATGTAGGTTGTAGTGCTTGCTTGCTTTTACAGCTGTGTGTACACACCCTAAGTTGAGAGCTAGCCTCTTGACTGACTGACACTGACTTTTAGTGATAACAAAGCAGTGGCCATCTAACACCTTTTTTCTAGATCAAATCCCTTTAGGCAAGTTTTGGTGCTTGGTAACTGAAACAGCTACTCTCAAGGTGACTATAGGCTTGTCCCCCACCCCCTTTAACCAGACTTAGCCCACTATTTTATAGCATCATCTTCAGATACCCCGTGAGGTACACTCCATTTTTAAAATCATTTATTTAGAAATATTTTTCTTTAATCTGAAATGTTCAATATTCCGTGCGCATGTCTTGTCAGTTATATTTTCTGTGTGAAGTTATCCTGTTTTATTACTCATAATAATTGTTCTGTTTTTAACTAATTTTATCCTCGAGCAATTCACAAATATTTGAAATTAGCATTTGTCGCCCATCCATGCTCTCATTCATGTATCATTTGTTTACAAAACAATTTTTAACCAGGTTTTTAGGTTCTCATTATCAGACAAGTTGTTTACTTGCTTTTAGTTCTGTTAGAGTAGATTGTTTTGATTAGTCTATTGAAACTCTGTGTCGCCTGATGACACGTTAATTTGCGATGTGTTGTTTGTACACATTGTATTTTTCAAGTTTTTGTTCAGGTGAATCTCTGATATTCAATATATCACCTGTTTTAATCTTCTTCCATATTCATATTGAAAGATGTTTCACCTTGCATCTCTGAACAGTTATTTGAAGATTATTAGAAATGGTACTATTTTCAATGATAGGGCTCAAAACCTGAATGACAGATATCAGTTTGGTGGAATAAAGGTACAATGTAGGGAAGGTGATCCCAATTGTAAAGTTTCACACCATCGCTCGCTTTATGTTAAAAACGGAGCACAAATAAGAGAATTAATTAAAGAAAAAAACAGAAATAAATACATAAATTATATTTCATTATAATTTTGCCTCCATCTTAGTTTTAATTGGTCTGAGCAAAAAAAAAAAATCAAGATGAAGGTAAAAAGTAGTCGCACATTTAAAATGATGATTTATAATACTTCATGTAATATAAGTAAAAAATGTAATAAATTATATTGTTTTTATTTGTGTGCTGTTTTTAACATCAAGTGAGTGAAGGTGTGAAGCTTTACAATCAGGACCGCCTTCCCTGTATTGTACCCACATTTACTCTTCAAGTTTTTATTCAGGGGAGAAACCTCTGATGTTCAATATCTCTTGTTTTAATCTCATTCCATATTCATTGATGTTTTGACTCATATCTCTAAACAATAATCTACAAGTTATTAGAAATGGTACTTTTTAGGTCTCAAAACAAAGGATAAATCACATTTTGTAGGAATAATTGCCATTAATAATTTTAAAAATTTCAGTCTTAAGAGGAAAAAAAAAGTAAAATTTTGTTTATAATCTCAGTTCCTGTGAGGATTTTGGATATAGATGGAATCACTAGGGTTTATTTCTATTTTCATTGAACATTCTCTTGTTACTTTTTCGGTTGATTTTTCACTTTCACATCATAAATTGGGGGTAAATGGTAATCCTCGGTCTTACAGATGTTAAATATAGTAGTTAAACAAAGGCTCCGAAAAGTATAACTTTATCATACACTCAGACTGCCAAAAATCTCTGGATGCGCCTCAAAAAGAAATTACGACAAAGATTTGGCATGTCCGATGCACTGTTTCATTGTGCACAAAATCAATACATTGTATAGTTATACCTTTTTAGAGCCTTTTACATCTGTGAGACCGAGGATTACCATTACCTCCAATTAACGATGTGAATTTGAAACAAAACAATTTTTTTTTTCTTGGCTAATTTAGGTCCAGGGTCCACATATTCTTAGGTCTTTTTCCCAGCTCCTGTTGTCTTCATTTGAAGGTTTTATCTTTTGCCTGGCATTAGAAATCCCAGTCATTTCTTCTCTTAAAAATTCTACTATTGAGAGAACAGATTGCAGTCAGATTCTTGATAAACAGTTCATATATTCTGCTAAACCTTCATTGATTTTAAGCTCAGGGCTGGCCCAACCCTTTATGGGGCCCTAAGCAGAATTTGATTTGCGGGGGGGGCCCTAGTCAGAATTTGATTTGGGGTTCCTCTGTTGACTACAGGGCCCTAAGCAGCCGCTTATGCCTTGGGCCAGCTCTGTTTAAGCTGGTTTAGATTTTGAAATTCTTCTAGCTACCCCAAGTTATCGTTTTATTTATTATTTTTTTTAATTAGGCTTATTTAAGTAGCATACATTCTACATATATTTTGTTCAGTAAGAATTTAAATTTTGTCTCTCAAAATCATTTTATTAGTCTCAAAATGAATGCGGAGGAAAGAATCATATTGTCTGTTTATTAAAATATTTGACCCAAATTTCTTCTCATTTTGTATCCAGTTTTTTAAATGTCATCATTTTTTTTTTTTTTTTTTTTTTTTTTTTTTGTATAAACCATGTAAAATATCCATTTTTGGATATTACCCTGAAACTCATTGTGCATATGTGTGTGTGTTTGCGTGTATGTTTGTGTACTTTCTGTATGTTGTTTTCCATATATACAACTAAAGTACTTAGCTTAGGATTTTTAATAATTATTGCCCCAAATTAGAAACAGCCTCATAAGTGCAATTTTATCTTAAGTTTTAAAAAAAATTCCGATAAGAATATAATTTTAAGTTCACATTTTTTCTTCCTCATCAGACTTAAGTCTGATAATGAACAGGGTGACTTTATCTCTTTGTTTCTCTGTCCATAACATCCACTAGAACGCCCAGATACTACACTCTGATCCGAGGCAGAGTGCACTGATACTCTGACCCTAGGCAGAAGTGCCGATCTTTACTGAAATAATTCCCGTCATTTTTGACAGATACTGCGCTAGTCACTCTCTAAATCTTCGATATGAATTTTGAGAGAACAAAAACCCGTTACCTAACACAATTTCATAATCTCTATTAGTTTTCTCTTGTTAGTTAATTTAGAATTCACTTAGTGTCCGAAGAGCTGTAGTTTTTCAGTGGATACTTTTTACTTACTGCTTTAATGTCTTATCCTGTGTGTTATACATAATCAGACAGCCTAAATTACTCTTTTTATGCAGAATTTCTCTTGCCTGTCATCTCTAGCAGTCTCATATCCGATCACTGAGATATATATAATATGAAATCAAATGATGGATAATTTTATATCTGACAGAATAGATAATTATAATGACATTTATTAGTTGAGAGCCTATATTTGCCGGCGCCGATGTGAGCAACTGCTAAATGAGCAGCCTAAATCATAAATGTGAATAAAGAAACGAACTCTATGCAGGGATCGAACCCGCGCCCGCGCCCACCTAGGAAGCTACCTTATACGCAGGTACTGCTCTAACCGACTGAGCTAACGAAGATCTCATGGTAGGCAGGACTGGTGCCGGGCAAATATAGGCTCTCAACTAATAAATGTCATTATAATTATATATATCATTTACTAATACTGTATCCATACTCTCCCATTCTTCCTCTCGTCCTGTATAGCTATTTTCCCAGGGTTTTCATGTGTGTATGTTGGAGAATGATCTAAATCCACTTAGACCAACTCGTGGTTTTACTTACAAGAAGGGACCTTTTAATTGGCATGTAGACTCTCTATAAATTGCTGATACTGTTCTTGTCTTCTCATTTAAGTTACTGATACGTACACTTCTAGGAGGAAACTCTCTAGAATCTCTTGTCTCATTAGATAATAATAGTAATTGAATTCCGTCCAGAGTGAAGGCTCGGATAACAGCATTAGTTAGTGTGCTTGTGCACATGTACGGCAAGTACACTATTGCTCTTCGATGTCTTCTCATTATTTCATTCTTGTTCCGCTCGTTTTTTGGTGCCGCTTCTCCTCTGACAGTTTTTGAGATATCAATGCTAATTAGTACATCTTTTAATGCTATATACATACAGCTTTGATAAAAAAAGTTAAATCTTCAAGGTTTTAGAGGGGGTTGATCTATTTACAATATCACTATAATGTTAAACAGGACCCTTAATGCCATTCGTATGGTTTCGAAGTATTCTGTTACTTCACTTGTGAAGGTTGTAAAAAAATGTTGTGCTTTCATTAAGGTCTTTATTGGTGTGGTGCTACGCTACGGCACAATCACACTTGCAGTTCCTTCGGGAAATGCAGGCTCCGGTTTATTCTCTTTAAGTTTAGCTTTATAAAGTGGTAAACATAATTCCAAAAGTGTGTCATATTCTAATTTAGGTTTTTTTCCTGTAATAGTCACACAAATATGAAAAGATTTGGATTTGTAACATATCTATTTTATTGTTTACACATCAGGGCTCCAGACTAACTTTTTTCACTACCGTCCCAGAACTGTTCCGAAAAACGATTTTAACCATCCCGAAGGAAATGTAGATGGTCCCAAAATCAAAATGTTGTTTCTTTACTTTGTTATTATCGTCTATAGTTGTTAGTTGTTAGTAGCATAATAAAAACATCATTAAAATGTTGCGGAAATAAATAATTGTCAAACTCCAGTGACGCCTCTGGGATGGAAGTGATTTTTTTAAAAAAAAGTTGTTTTTTTTTTTTTTTAAATCACTCCGTCCCGGGGAATATATTTGTTCTTCCTGACAGTGTTAATTTCGAGCCCTGTTACACATGTATACAGTTATCCCTCGCTTGTTGAAAGTTCACGTCACACCACTTTTTCACTTTAACGAAAAAAGGAAAAAAGCGAAAATAGCATTCACTGTTTGTTTTGCAAGCATGCACACCCTTCCTCTCTTTCCTCCACCCCAGTCCTCAGTACCTCCCACCACCCCAACCCAGCCTAACATACCATCATCATCATTTTGTAGGACTGGGGACGCTCTAAAAGATTTTCCCATATAAATCAATAGTAATTGCTTTTTCGCTTTACACTATTTTGGCTTTACTTTCGGATAGCGGGGGAAACCTGTATTAGTGTATGTTTGAGTGTTATAGAAGAGGTTTCTGACGATGGTTTGTTAGTGAGGTTTCTCTTTTCATCATTTTTTCCCCCTCTTTTATGAAATGCCAACCTTATTAAAGCTGAACGATCTGGTGGTGACAGTTTTAAATTGCCAGATGACATTTAAATATTAAATGAGTTTATGTTCCTATAATTCGCTTTCGTCTATTTGTCTGCTGTCGAACCCACTTAATCACCTTTACTGAGTAGATAAATCACTTGCATTATCGATCACTCCATCCGATTATAGTTGCACTTACATTTTTAATGACTACTTATATACACATACATCAAGTATTTTTGACTCCTTGTTTGAATCAACACCTTAGAACACAGTTTGATTTCATTATTGGTGCCCATTCATTTATCAGCTATGTAAACAGTTGATAATTATGTCACCCATGCAATTTTTGTCTACAGCTAAATTATGTAACTTTCAGGCTCACCAATGTTGTCATCCGGATTGGTTTTATCTAATACTGTAATTGTATATGCTGGTGTATAAGTTGACCTTTTTAAGCATCAAGTAAATACTTGATGTTTAAAAAAGTCCCTAATGGATAATGTCTGTTTAGACCCTATGAACTTGACACTCTGATGGACGCAATGCTGCCTTTATGTTGCCTTATGTTGGAAGTCGTCTTTTTAAGCATAAAGTATTTTCCCTAATGGATCATATTATGTTTAGACCAGGATGAACTTGACACTATGATGGGCACAATGCTGCCTTATATTAGAGAAATATTGCAAATATTGGACTAAACTTTAATCAATACCTTAGTTTTGGAGTCTACTTATACACAAGCATATACGTTGTCCACTTCCCATCATTTAATAACTTTGTTCGTCTTTCAATGATTTTTATGCTTTATCGGGTGCTTGTTTCCATATTAACTTGACATTTTGTATTTAATCTGAAATCTGATAGTTTATTTTGTTTTGTTACCATTTTCTTAGTCTTTCTCTATTAGTTTTGATCTTGTCCACATTTTTTGCCAGACATTACTCTATTCTTTGGTCCTAAACTGTTAGTTCACTTGTATACTTTTATATTTATATTTTAATGTTGTATACATATTACTAATTACCATCATACAAATCAGTTTCCCCTTTGATATTGAAAAAAATCTGATAGAAACTTTGAATTCCACCTCCAGATATATGTATCTGAAAATCAGGAAGTTCAAAGTATCTCTTTGATTTCTGTTGCAGTAGTAATCTTATGTTTGTTTGTGTTTACCATAAACTAAAAATGTCACCATAAAATTGATCTGGGGGGATTGGCCTGTTTGTGTGGCTCTTGAGTTAATGGGATAGAGGTATTTGTTTTTGTTTCCTCATTCTCGTTGGGATAAGTGGTACGACTACAGAAAACCTCCTTCAACACACACTCCCTGGTTTCTCTTAACCCTCTTCTTTTGGCTCTCCTGTCTTTAAATTAGCTAAACCACTCTTCTCTTTCTACACAACTTTGAATAATTCAAAAACTCTACACCAGGGGTGTCAAACATGTGACCCACGCAGCACACGTTTGTTTTTAAGAGCTGCACAAGAGTAGAATAAATCCACATTTTTTATCACTTAATGTGATCGCAATTCGCTCATAGTTATGTTATCTGGCCCGCATACTGTGTACTCTCATTATATTTGACCCACCCTAGTAAATGTGTTTGATACCCCTGATCTACAACTTAATATTCAATATTTTGACAGATTGGTACAGTACAGCTAAACTTTAAAAAAAAATAAATCAAATTACATATTTCATATATAGGTTTTCTGATCTTTCATGTCTAAGTTATGAAAAATCAGACTTGAGACTTAGTTTTTAGTTGTCTTTTTTCCTTCTTTGTTTTACATAATAGTTAATTTTATTCATCTATATTCTCGGGGGCATAGAAGGCTATATGATCTGAACTTGAAATAGATGGCTGTTTAGATTTTAATCTCTGTAATATTTAGCAAAAGGAAATTCATTATTATTAGCAAGGGGAAGGAAGGTGTATTTTGCATGGCTTTATGGCAGAAATAAATCTCACTTTCCTCTTCTTATAAAACAAAGTCAATAAACATCCACTTTCTGTGTGACTCAAAGCACGAAACCTCTTACAATGATGGCGCAGCCCCTGCTCTTGTGCATCATATAAACAGAGGTAAGTATTTCAATTTATTTCTCTTATATTTGATAATCTGCAGTCTTTGTATATTTGATGTAATTCTACATTTTCTTTAAAATTCTTCTTTGAAATAGATTATTATTTTCATCAGTTTTAAATTTCAAATCTTGTGCCATCTGATGCATGATTATTTGAGAATCACTGGAGAATCATTTATTATTAGTAGAAAGCAATTATGTTTTGTCAAATTTATTCAGCTTTCACTTAAACTACCATATTTACTCGTGTATAATGTGACCCTGTTGGCTGGGGCCTAGAATACGCTGACTGCATCCCCTGCAGAGGGGTAAGACCCCTCCAAACAGGGGCCACCTGTTCTTTCACCAAAGTTGCAAGACTCTAGTTTTAAAAAAAGAACATTTCTCCAAAGTCGCAAGACTATTTAAAAAAAAAAAAACCTGACTTTCGTAATTTTAAACTGATTTCATCATTAAATGACCCATTGGGTTGATATGCCACTAAACAAATCAATCAATTGTGTATAATGCAAGAAATTTAATATGGAAAATCAAGGTCAAAATTGGGAGCTAGCATTAAACTTGTGTAAAAAAAAAAAAGAAAAAAAAACCCCAAAAACCAAACATTTTTGCTGTATTATGGTAACATACAGAATTTGTATCTTTATTATAGAAGATTAGGTGAATCCAAACCAAATTTTAACTTTAAATTGATTTAAGTTTGAGGTTAAATTTAAACTAAAACTTAACAACTATTTGAATTGTGTGAACAGATTTAAAACAAATGAACAACCGCAACGTCCAAGGACCAATTTGAGCTAAGGCGTTCGTTGCCTATCCCGCCAGAAACAAATAAATGCAACGAAACAACAAACCTGTGAAAATGAAGATACCGAATGTATACACTTCATTGGCTGCGGCTATGAAACACTGTAAGCATAGCAATCTTGAGCCACAACGAATACACCCAACAGCAATTGTTAATTCTGTTAGCTCACTGGTGATGTGTGGTTATACACTGTATTGTTTAAAAGTGATTATTTAATTTATATAAGATGTCTTTTAAAATTTGCAGCGATATTATGTTGGTTTCTTAAAAATATAAATAACTAGGGCTGTACTCGTGGGAGGTTGCATTATATGAGGATAAAATATGACGTATTGTACTCGAGCAAATATGCTAATATTGTAGATTTGCATGAATGATTTTTAAACAAAAAATTAGACTTGTTTTTACAAATTGAATTGTAATTAATGTTATTGTTTGCTTTTCAAATTAAATGTAGTGGAAAAATTTATCATTTGATCAAATAATATGCTTGCAATTTATTTCATTGTATATAAGCTACCTTTCACTATATACTTTACATTTTTATTGAGGCATGTTTTATATTAAGCATTTGTTTTTTAAATTTATATAAGGGTCATTCCATGTCAAGTGGACGAGTGGTCCCCACTCGACCATCTCAGATTTTGCTTTTGGGTTTGAAATGAAGTCCTGTAGAATTTTAGTTCAATATCTTTACTTGTTCAGTTACTATGGATCCAAGAACAAGGACTACTTTGTTCGAAGCTAAGATGACAACATTTTTTCTTCCATTTTCAACTAGCAACCATTCCACAATAGGAACTTCTACTGCACTGAGGATTTGTTCTCAGGGTCAACTTCATATGTAGATTTTGAAAATGTTATCAGCCTAGCTCTAGAAAGCATAATTTTTTCAGAAAAAGATGTCAAAGTGGGCTCCAAATTTCATTGGTATTTCCGAGAAGCCATTTTAAAGTAATCATTACTCAGCCAACTTTGTGTGCTCTGTTTGGCAAGGAAGAAAGATGTCAATGCACTACAAAACGTTACAATCTGGATCTTTCTAGATCCTAAGATATGAGGTCTCAAAAATGGCCCGAATTAGAAAATGACAAAAATGTACCATTTTTATAGGCAAAAATGTACCTGTGGAACAAGCTGCACAATTTTCTATCACTGAAAAGAGCAATGTTTAAAATACTTGAGGCTAGATTTTCAAGTTGGTGTCTTGGTTCTTTCATGTTCTAATCAGTGGTTGAAATGGAGGGGGTTATGCAGGGATACAGTATATACCTATATATCAATTTCCAGGTTTTTTGTATGTTCAATGTCTACTAATGGAGACTTTACCATATACCTAGCCCCCAAATTATAACCTTACCTCATTCCTCAAACCCACTTCACAAAATTGTCCCACTTGACATGGAATGACCCACTAGTAAAATTTTGCATTGTTTTCTTAAATATTTGAAATTATGAAATAGATGTTTGTCATTAATTCTTGGTGTTATTTTTCTTCTTAAATTAAAATATTTTAAAAGATTCTATTTTTCAAATGGTTCTTTGGACGATTGAACTCCTTGTTATTTGTGTTGTAAACACGTTTCGGCTGATCCATTCTTCAGATGTAAAATCCGAGTGTGATGGGTTAAACAGAAGTTATATTTAAACGGGATAACTCTTATAGCACATGGCCCGAGTGTTTCTGTGTCTTTGTCTTGTTGGTTTAGGTTTGTTGAGAAGTGGAAGGCACATTGGGTTGAAATCCGCACTTGTCTGGCTAATGCATTTAGTCGACATTTTGATGTGAGCTGCCTCTTTGATTTTTCTCTGCTTCCAACATTGTTCTCTGTCGATAATCTGTACTTCCTAAGCAGAGAAAAATCAAAGAATCAGCTCACATCAAAATGTCG
>VCCN01003888.1:1640534-1652884 GCA_006491835.1 Architeuthis dux
GTTGTAGATCATACTTTATATAGGGGATCATCAGCTGTTTTTGTGGTCAACAGACGAACGTATGCGTGAAACCAATAGCATTGATGATTTAGAGACATTACTTTATATGGGGGATCATCAGCTATTGTTGTGGTCAGTAGGCGTGAAACCAATAGCATTGATGATTTAGAGACATTACTTTATATAGGGGATCATCAGCTGTTTTTGTGGTCAACAGGCGAGCTCATGCGTGAAACCAATGGCATTGATGATTTACAGAAAGAATATAATGGCTAGTTACGATTCCAAAGGATTAGTAGGAGTTTGTAGACACTAATGGCAACTGACTTTAATATATAATAATGTAAAACATACTAAACTAACTGTCAAAGATAATTAGTAAAAACATTTTTCAGATTTAGAAAGCATGAACACTTACAATGCGCTCGCTAAAACATCGTGTAATTATGCGTCGGTGAACTCCTTAGGGACACATTGACAAAGGTAATGGAAGAATACTATGAAAATGTGTACGCTTCAAAAATAGAAATAACACAAACTAATCAACAGATAAATACTAGCGATATCCCAGACATAACAGTAGAATAAGTACTGTTTGCACTACGAAATATGAAACTCGGTAAAGTCCCAGGCGAGCATGGCATAACGACACACAAAGGTCTTGCACAAAGGACTAGCCCAGCTATTCACACAATGCATAAGAGAAAGAAAAGTACCTAAAATCTTCTGTCTAGAAATAATGATCCTACTCCACAAGACAGGAGATAAGCACGACCTTGGCAACTACCGCCCCATTACACTATTACCTAACATATATAAACTATTCACAAAATACTCACAAACAGATTAACAGCGAGAAGGCAGGCTTCAGAAGCGGCTACTCAACAATAGATCACCTACATGCAATAAATCAACTAATCGAAACGTCCTTAGAATACAACAAACCACTCTGTTTGGTCTTTGTAGATTATGAGAAAGCATTTGACTAGAACACACAGCAATCTTCAACTCCATGCGAGAACAAGGTGTTAACGAGAATTGCATACAAATCATCAAAACCATATACGAAAATGGCACTACAATAATTAGACTACATAAATATACAAACAAGATAAAGATAGCAAATGGAGTAAGACAAGGGGATACAATATCACCTAAACTATTTACAGCGGGCCTTGAAGGCATATTTCGGAAAACTGACTAGGAGAGAATGGGAATAAACATAGATAGCGACTACTTAAGCCACTTAAGATTCGCCGATGACATTTCTATGATGTCGGAAGCATCCGAAGAATTACAAAACATGTTAACTGATCTAAATAGGGAAAGTAAAACAGTAGGCCTAAAGCTGAACAAAGACAAAAGTAATGTTCAACGGTAAAGTTCCCCAAAAGCCCATAAAGATAGAAGCAGAGGCTCTAGGACAGGTAATAAAGTTAGAGAAAGACTTTGACAGCGAAATAAAACGATGCATAACGATAGGTTGGAAAGCATTTGATATGAATAGAGACATTTTGAAGAGCACCTTGCTAATGTGCTTACGGTTGCATAGTACCCGGCATGATTTACGGATGCGAAACATGGAAATTAACAAAACGAGCTGTAAAACCAACTTAGAATAGCACAGAGAGCCATGGAAAGAACAATGCTATGAATAACACCAAAATAGGAAAAGATCAACATGGATCAGAGGGAGGACTAGAGTGAAGGATATTAAATAGATAATTAAGCAGCAAAAATGGAGATGGGCTGGTCACCTAGCAAGACGAGATGACAATAGAGGGGGGAAAAGACTAACAGATTGGTGCCCATTTGAATAATTTGTATGTAATTCTCGTTAACGCCTTGTTCACGGCAGTGCGTAATATGTAATATCTATTTTAAATCATTTGTTCAGATAGATTCGTCATCACTGATGGGAATTACACTGTTACGACCTGAGAACAACGATCGATATGTTGAAAATGCAAGGAATACATCCATAAACGTGTATTCATAAGAAGGGGATATCTATCATGACGAGGTTATGGCAAAAAAACGGACTCTTATATTCGATTTTCTGAAATGTTATGCTCAATTCCACACTCGTCTTATACTCACAGTCGATTTATATTCAAGACTATACGGTACTAGTTAATAAGTTAACAATAATAAATTCAAGATAATACTACTAATACTACTAATGTATGTAAAAAACATTAAAGATAGCAGCGCTGGGCGTTCACGGAAAATAAAGAATAAAGCTATATAGTTAGATTTAGGTTTGTGTAACCGGTCGCTTTCATAGATTAAAGCAGTAAAGCAGTTGTCACGCCTAGACAGGCTTCCAAAGGGAAAAGTTTGAGTCCGAGTTCCGATTCGCGTTGTTTGCTAACGGTTGTAGAATGACGGTCTGGGAAATTGCAATACAAATCAACTGAAATTAACCCGTCAGTGCAAGTATTGTAGCCACAAAGACAACATAATCAGCACCAATGTGATCTGCAAGCTTTGCAAAGTACACTTGTTCTTGAACAAAGACAGAAACTGTTTTGAGGCATACCACACCCCATTAAAATAGCCGGTTTTTGGCCCACACAATAACATTTTAAAATCAACCCGTTTTATTTAACTTTCTACTTTAATTTTTAATTCTTTTATATTTTCCATTTTTGATCACTTTTTGAACGAGGCACCATATATGATCCCTTCATCAGAGGGGGTTTTCCCCACATAAACAAAGACATTTCAGAAATCTTGCAACTGAAAATATCTTGTAATTAGGTCTAGTTAACATACAAAAACTTTGTTTTGATATCTAAAATATGTTTAGGAGTGCTCTATAAAGGGTTAAGATGAAAGAAGCGCTAGGGAAAAATCAATAATGGCTGACAATGCTTCATTTAATAATAAATTGAACATTGATAAAACAAAGTTAAGATGGCGGTATAGCGACCCATGATATGAAGCTAGCCAGTTCCCTTACGCTGGCTATGAGATAAGCGGTCCCTCCCCGGATTTCTCATATCACAATTTCCTTTTGTCTCGGCGATATATGAAATAGCACCATTCTCGCTTACGGCATCTGGTATTCAGAAGCGGTCATCCATCTTAGTACTGACCCGGCTCGACGCTGCCCAATCTTCGGTGAACCGAGAACCGGCGTGCCTAACGCCGTACGCTCATGATATAAAAGCCATGTTATTTCTTTCTCGATTTACCGCAGGGATAGACTGAGCTGATAACTTTTGAATAAATATAAGGGCGGTGAGATTATCTGACAAATAATACGTTCTTTATCAAGCAAAGTAAACGAAGCTCATAATTGGTGTGTGGCTGTGCAACACGTCATCTGTATGACTAACACCAGCGACTTCGTTGTATAGATCCGGTTTTCGATAACATATTCGAGGAAATAAAGAACGAATTTGTTTCGTTAGTGATAAGCTTATGCATACAAACATCTGTTTGTCTTTTAAATTCTACAATGGAGACTTGGGGTCTAATGTTTCCATTGATAATTTGAGGAGAAAAATAATAAAGAACATGTCTTGGTTAGTCACTCAATAGAAACCGTCACATGACCAAAGTCTTTTGGCAGAATGTCGTGTTGGGGTCTTCAATTAAACAAAAAAGGAGTGACCAATGAATTAGTTACTTCTCTCGCCTTTTGTTGAGCAGTGATCACTAAAAAAGTCTGAATTTTCAAAAAAAACTAACAAACGTGAATACTGCTGGACACAAACTAGAGATCAATTTAGCATACATTTATATTGCAAATTGAAACCCCACTAAAAAATAATATTTGGGAGGGATTTAAAAAAAACAAAAAAGTTTTTTCTAGACATAATAAAGAATAAATGTTTAAATTTTCAGCCCCCTACCTCTAACCAGCCGGACCAACTTGAAAACCGAAGAAACCTATGTTGGCAGTTTTGGTTGACGGCTTTTAAAAACATAGATTGAAAGAGGTTAGATTAGTCTAATTCAAGACAATAATAGCTACAAAGTATATATTATAGATATCTATTAAGCCTAGATTGGCACAAGGCCGCAAGTACTGGGCACGCCATGAGGAATAAAACGTATAAGACTATGCATATATCAGGTTTACCAAAAATGTTCGATCGGTTTTCGATGCTATCTTTTTTATAATCAGCCTTAAAACAAAAGATAAACCCTACGAATGGCAACAGAGCGTAAGCTTTTTTTTAGCAACATGAAACCTACACACATCATTTACAAGAAGCCCTTCAGAAGAGTTTACCTACAGTAGTAACGAGTAAAATCAACATGGCGTCTCCAAAGGTAATTATGAGTTTGTCTTCTGTACGAATTCAAACTTGAAACAAAAGCAAAAGAAACAAACTGTAGACGTTTAGTGGTAAACATTTGCTTTAGCTTCGTAAACTCGACTAAAATTCCAAGGGAAATAATGAATCACCGCCACCCATATATGCTGTGTTGGGGATGATCAATTAAAACGTTTGGAAAAAGGGGTGATCAATGAATAAATTGTTTATCTCGCCTTTTGTTTTGTTCCGCGTTCTGGTCAACGAGTTGAGATCTATGGCGATCAAGTCAAGACATCCACACATATAATAATTAACAATGTGTATTTGTACTCTGTCACGCTAAGGGACGCAACTGACGTAGTAAAATAGAATTTTATGTTCTGATAACGTAGTAAAAATGCTGAATTTAAAGAATATTAAAAAATATAAAAGTAATAAGAACAAAAACTAAAAAACTAGCATTCCAAGGGAAATTATGAATCACCGCCATCCACATATGCTGTGTTGGGGGTGATCGATTAAAAAGTTGGAAAAAGGGATGATCAATGAATAAGTTACTTCTCTGGCCTTTTGTTGGGCTGTGATCAGTAAAAAAGATCTGAATTTTCAAAAAACAAGCGGACACAAATTAGTGAACAATTTAGCATAAACTTACATTGCATATTAAACCTCCTCTAAAAACCTATTGGGGGGTATTTTCAAAAAACAAAAAAAAATTGTTCCCTTACTCATTGAGGGGAGTTTCTGCTACAAACGGTAATGGCTTGGCGAAGTCCGGATACATAAATAGATACATATATACATATAAATGTAGGAACTCATGAATAACCTAAACCCTACAATAAACCAGTGTTATGGGTAGCGGTGATTAATTATACTCAAATCGTTCAAAATATGCTGACTTATGCAAACCTATTCCGGAAATTTAGATTTTAGATTTTACAAACATATTCCATCTAATCTAGATTGGGGCTAGGGTCAGGATTAGGGTTGGGTTAAGGTTAGGGTTAGGGTTAGAATTACGGTTAGTGTTAGGGTTGGGGTTATGGTTGTGGTTGCAATTAACAACAATAAAGATTCAACATTTTCTTTCATATTTATAAAACTAAAAAGAATATACATTTGCAACTAATAACAAAGATCCATTAAGCATTTTCCCTTGTTATTTCTGATACTGTTTCTACAAATAAACTCATGCAAATAAGTAGCGAAAAGTGATTTAGAAGTTCCGAATCGTTGATGAAATTTGAGCTTCAACAGCAGCAACATCAACAGCATTATCTCCCTTTGATATTTATAACGCTTTAAGCATAATCGAGTTTACGAACCCAAAGAAAATGTTCACCGGTAAAGTTAGTACTAGTAAAAAGTCTTTCATGGGGTTTTGAATTGGAAATAAGACACTCGAAGATGCACCTCGTAAAGAATTGCCGGTAAGCATTGATGATGACAAACTGAGGCAGGGGTTTAGCTGGAGATTTTGGGTCCGGGGGCTTGGGCCCTGGAGGTACCAACATTTAATGCTGGGAGCCACGGACCCCTGAGGGTCGACAAAGGTATTAGTGGGGGCCCGTGGGCAGACATTTCAAAAGCCTACGGTTTGTGAGCTTGTTGAGTAGTCAGACCTTTCAAAAGCCTAGCTAGAGATTTGAGGGCCTGGGCTGGAGGATTGGTTCCTTGAGGGGTCCCCTCCAACATTTAGTAAGAATTGTTTTTGTATAATGTTAGTAGTAATAGGATTCATTACGGTCCGATGATAAAATTCAATCGACCGTCAGAAAAAGCTTTAGCAGAAATATAAATACGTGACAAAAAGCCCATATCGCTAAGAGCTGTGTTAAACTGCGTACGTGACAAACTGGACAGATCGAATTACAAGCTGGACAGAGATCGTATTACCGGGCTAGATTTGAAAATAGAAGGGAGTTGAGATCGGAAGCGGTAGCAACAGGTCACAAAGAAGACCCCTGCCCGTCAGGGGCAAGGGAGAACCGATTAGAAGCAGTAGGGCAGTTTGAGATTTGAATCCAGCAGCAACAGGTCGAAAGAGGAGGAACTCTTGATTTTCGTAGTAGTAACTCAGAAAAGTGACCAACTCATTTAGAAAACTAAATGCAACAGAATTCCGTACCTCGATGTAATCCGCCAACCGGCCCAGAGGAGACTCTTATCGACGGAAAGAAAAAAAAAACAAGATTTCCAATTGAAGAACATGAATTTTGTCGTCATTTCTCTCCACCCACGTGGGAGAGTCTTTCCCCGAAATTAATTTCCCTCCACAGAAAGTTCAGCTCCCATCAACGGACCCGGACCGTGAGTCATCATCATCATCATCATCATCATCATCATCGGCACCCCCCCCTCTCTCTCTCTCTTTCATCATCTTTTTCTCTCACGGCGACCAGAAGAAGTACAGATCGCCGTTATACTACATTGTCTTACTACACTACAAGCAGCTTTACTCCCCTGTGTGTGTGTGTGTGTGTGTGTGAGATTATTGGGCGATTTATTTAGTCTAGCATCCCCCTCTATGCTGTTTCGATTACTTTGTTTTGACCAACCTTCCTCAGGCGTATATTAAAGGTTAACAGGTAAAGCGTTCCATCTCTTAAGAGACAACTCCCAATGGATTATGGATCCCGGTGACGAAGACCCGAATTCTGTTGCATTCGTCAGCTTAGTGATCCTTGCAAGTTTCAAGTCTGGTCGAGACCAGGATTTTATTCCTACAAGTTGTTAGGATGCAAGTCCACCGAAGGGATACCTCCACCCTAAGCACACAGCTTAGGGTGTACTCAATTAGCTGCTTAGTGCACAGGGAAATCTGTCCTAATGAAGAGTTTTCCATAATCTTCGCTCGGGAATCGAACCCAGGGCCATTCTGCGTGTAAGGCAGACGTGCTAACCATTACACCATCTGAGCGGACACATGTTAAAGGTTAAAGTGTGCCGAATTTCAGCTTGCCCTAGTCACCAGGAACCCTAGGACCAGTCCTGATGCAGTACTGTGGACAAACCACAATTTAATAGAAGAGAAATGCAAATATCGAATGAGGATACTGAGATAACTCATCTGAGAAGTGTTCATAACGTCTGAGATAACAAGACTGGCTGATGCGGGGTCCAACCCCACCCCAACTTCTATTCCGTCTGAAGATGATTACTGCAACCTTTGTATTGTATATATAATATATAAAACATTATTAAAATATGTTTCTCTATATTTATTTATTAGAACGAAATAAGGCCATGTGTATAATACATTTTCGTTGATATCTAAGAATTGTCAATTTAGCTCAGTCAGTAAGACAGCCACCTACCGATCACTTGGTCGTAGAGTTCAAATCACGGTAGGGTAATGGGTATTTTACATATCGCTTTTTTGGTGAGGATTGTTCTTGTTGTTCTTGTTACGGTAGGAAAACAAAGCCAACTACTGACTTTGTCCCGGAGTTTGATAATTAACGAAAACCCGTTTCTCATCTGAATGCATGGAAGTATCTTCTTGTAAGCCACTTGAGCCACATGATCGGTTTATGGCTACTTATTATCACGAATCTATTCAAAGTTGATAGAACCAGAGCCGACAGCAACACTTGAAGCTGTCATCATCCATTGTGAATCTACTTAATTTCTACTTGAACTATTGACATCCTCAGAGAGGCAGTCACGCAACAACGATGGAGATGTGTCTTCTACATTGTATGGTTCATTCTCGGTTATGGGAAACAAACACAAGTAACTTAAGTAGCGACATTTTTACAGCCTTGCGACTAAGGTCCCAACTCAGGCTCCTGATTTCAACAGTAACGTAATTATCATAGACCGGATGGCAAACCATGCCAGGTAAACGTATGGCATATCTCAATACCGCTAAGCGTGCAAACGTCCCATTGTCTCAATTGATGCATTACGTAAATATCTACTTCACTGAAGCCTCCCCCCCGGTCCCAACGGCTCTGCATGTTTACAACCTTACGACTAAGGTCCCAACTCAGGCTCCTGATTTCAATTCACAATTAGTCTTGAAAAGTTGCACCTGTGAAGTAGATATTTACGTAGTGCATCAATTGAGACTATGGGGACGTTTGCACATTTAGCGGTAGTGAGATATGCCATACGTTTACATAACAGTAACGTAATTATCGTAGACCAGATGACCAATCATACATAGCCAGTCAGCCAGCCAGACCGACTTAAAAACTGAAGAAACCTATAGTGACAGTTTTGGTGACAGTTTTGGTTGACGGTTTTCAACAAACTAATAATGAAAAACGTACTTGGTCAGAGTAGGTCACATGAGATTAAACGTAGGGGTGACTGGGGAGGATTGTAAAAAGTCAGAAACATGCTAGAGTAATGACAAACATACTGCACATGGACAGTTAGACACCTCCAATCAGGAAGACAGAAGACACATTCAACATCTGTTGCTGCAAAAACGTGTTTTGGATGTATCGTAAGAAAGTAGTTTTTCTTCATGAGTCGTATTTTTGCCATACTGTCAAATTAATTAATTAATCAAACCTTTCTTAGTTTGAATCATTGTTTTATTAACTTCTAAGTGACATGGTTAGCATGTGTCAAAGTCAGTGTGCCTAGCTAGCACATGGTGTGCTGTCATGTCTGATAGGGTTGTTGCAATCGTCCCCAAGCTAGCAACCATATCAGACCACCATGCGCTAGCTAGACATACACCGACCGAAAAGTGTCTTATTGTTTGGACACATTTAAACATTTAAAAAAGCGATTACTTTCTGGACAATCTAATAAATGCTTATACGAGAGGATATTCTCTTCGTTTATATGTTTAATGTGTTTATAGATATTGCGACATTTAGGCAGTCCTGTTACACAGTTTAAATGAGGGAATTGTTTATATTGGGTTAGTATTTTCGTAGGTGGATCAATAAGACCGTAGCCTGACACAATTACTAGCTGAATTCTGATCTGCATCTGATCTGATGATTTCATACTGTCGACATCGAAAGCCACAATATATTCGTGCCTAAAATACGAATGTGAGAGTAGAGAAGCCAACAAAGAGTAGGATGAAAAGACTCCTGCCTACCATAAGATCTTCATTAGCTCAGTCGGTTAGAGCAGTACCTGCATATAAGGTAGCTTCCAGGGAGGACGCGGGTTTCGATCCCCGCACGGAGTTCGTTTCTTGATTCACATTTACGATTTAGGCCGCTCGTTTAGCAGTCGCTCACACCGGCGCCGGGCAAATATAGGTTCTCAACTAATAAATGTCATTATAATTATCATAATGTTAGATCTATGTGATCTATTGAGAAGTGTTTGGTTAAGTGCATTGACAAGGAAGGAGATTATCATTAAGCCGAGGACTTACCGATGTATCCATGTACGAGGGAGGGGGTGTCAATAAGTCTGTAGCCTGACACAGTCATTTGCTGAATTTTGATTTGAAATTTTCACTGTATAATGTTCGATCTATGTGATTAATGGAAAATGATTGGATTTAGTGCATTGACAAGTAAGGAGATTATGTTGAAAATGAATATGTGTTGTGTAAAATAAATGAACATTTTATTAAATTTTAGTGTAAAAAAAGTATACAATTTGTATATACACGCATACATCATAACAATCATATTTACACAATATCTAGGGCCTTAAACCTTTTGCGGTGGTGTAATAAACACCATAATTCTTCTTAAAATCATTTACATCTGTTGATAGCACTACATATTCCGGTAATATATTCCAAATTCGCACCACTCTATTACTAAAAAAGAATTTTCTGATATTTAATCTATTTCTATTCGCTTCTTCCGTATATGTGTGGCGCCTCAGTCCCTTGTACCCCCTTCAAGTAAAACATACATCAGAGTGTTCTACTTCTAAACCACGCATAATCTTGAACATTTCTATTAAATCCCCCCGATCTCTCCTATTTTCTAACGATGTTAACCCCAACACTTTTAGCCTATCCTCATAGCTGATACTTTTTAATTCCAGTACTGACTTAGTTGCTGCAGTTTTCATCATTAGGCTACGGACTTATTGACGAACGCACGTATAAAAATCTCGTGTCTAAAATGCTTGAGGCCTACAGTTTTCGGTTAATGTGGAGATTATCTTTTAGTGATTCTCTAATAGGGATTTCTTTCAAATCCTATTGCAATTATTTCATGGCGTCATGTTTCATTTCAAATTCTGTGTACCTGACAGAAATCAACTAGAGCTGAATCAATATCACCTCCAAGTTTTTATCTTTGTATTTAAATAACCAACATGTTTGCAAATATCCTGTCATTTGCATCGTATATTTGCGTGTGCTTGTCAGGATGAAATCAATGAGTGTTTCTCCATTCAGTTGTTGCTTTTTGTCACCAAAATCTAGGTCAGTACCAGGCACGAGCCGTGAGCATTACTCGGGTTAGACCGTTGGTCGACTTTTATAAAGTAAACTGTCAACAGCAGCCTTCACACACCTTAAATCTTCAATGTATATTAATAAATAAAATAGTCCGGGGGACATCAGGGCCTACCGTGGACCACCCTATGTGAGAAATCCATGATTTAGCCTTTTAAAGTACCCAAATATGTCAACTAGAAGACGATTTGTTTTATGCAAATGAGGTAGTTCTTCCCAACTTTTTTCTGAAAGAGGACATCCTAAGGAACATTTTGCTACCCTAAATGTAGGACCATGGGTAGGCCCTGCTGGTCCCCGGACTAAAACTAAAAAGTTGCCAAACAAAGCAGTCCTTTATTTTATCCTGAATTTTAAAAAATGTTTCATATTCAGGGCATTAATTAACACGGACTAATTTTAGAAAAAATAATTAAATTCTTCTTTTTACAATGTAAACAGCTTTCGATTATATAATATAATATAATATAATAAATATATTAAAAATACAGGCGGTAAATATTTTTTTATCATTTCACTATATTTAATTATTCATCCTTGTTATAATATTTTTATATAAATTTCAGTCGAACCAAGACATAGAAAGAATAAAAAATATGCATTTCAAAAATGTATAAGATATTGGAATAAATCGATAAAAATGATGAAAAATGTTTCTTTTAAATAATATTGAGTGAAAAAAAAACTTTTTTTTCACAGATCAAAAGCCCGAATGATAATTAATCGAATAAAACTAAAATATTTCCGAAAAGAAAATTATTTTACTTAATTTTCCTGTTTTTAATCCCCAAGTAAAAGTGCAGTTCCAGCATTATTCTAAAAAAGGTAAACATAATTAATATCTCTAGGGATATATCTGTAAAATGTGTAAACATCAACGAAAGCATCATTATATAAAATAGATAAATCATCAAACTAATAAAAGGTGGGGTAGGAATCATATGAAAAGAAATTGTTCTTCTCCGAAATTTGGAATGGAAAATTATTTTTTTAAAATTCGCCCTTTAATAAATAAGTATTTGTAATAGTCAACTCTTAGTAAATGTTGGCCTTTGTGCAAGAAGGTGAACATTATTCACAGTGAATAAAAGTCGCCATAGTCCATAGTGACATCTGCTCTTAAAAGCAGAATTTGATGTTTTAAAAATGTATAGCCTGTCACGCCAGACAGTCAACCACTTTAGTGTAATTTGATTGATCTTTAATAGGTCAGAGTCGGCTAGATCAGGTGAAAGTGGTCAGTTTCACAGAAGGTGTTCAGTGTCCTGTCACTACACTCACAAGAGCCATTTGTCCTCAAACCCTACTTGACCTTGTTATCCCCCAACAGACTAGGTCAGATGAGAGTGGGCATTTCACAGAACGTGTTCAGTGTCCTGAACCCTTTCACCACACTCACGCGATCCATTAGTACTCAAACCCCACCTCACCATGCTGCATTTAAAAAAGCTAGTGTTAATGTTGTATCCAATGTAATCTATGATAAACAGCTCTATTATTTTAGATTCTTCTGGGCGCTGTCTCTACAACCAATCCAAATAAACAAAATGGGGATGGAAACAATCTGGAAGTCAGTGTAAACCACTATGGATGAAACAAGCTGAAGTTTCAAAGAGCAAAGTTTCACTACACTCACAAGACCAATTGGACCTCAAACTCCACTTGATCATGTT
>VCCN01003888.1:1823545-1834498 GCA_006491835.1 Architeuthis dux
TCTGTCTACTATGTATCCGCTAATCACGGTCATTTTAAAATTCTACACCACCAAAAGAATTTACTGTTCATTATATAAGTAGATAAGAAGAAAACAATTACCGTAAAAAATTATTCTCTTAAAAGATGCCGCATTTAAAAGTATATGTATGGATATATCTGTAGTACACACATGAGCACCCACTAACAAAACACATAAATCACACATGCACCTCCCATCCACTCAAAGGCTGATAGACATGAATCCAGCTATTCAAAAACTTACCCCATACTGGGCACACAGATAACCAGGATCTGACTCATGTTTGACCAAACACCCAGGGCTTATCAGCCGCCCTCTCTCCTACAACCAACACTATCTCTGTTTCCCCCCAGCTCAGTATATATTTCACACATGTGAGAAGTCGGACTGTACACACGTGAGTTTTCTGTACTGGAGACGCCGAATGAAACTCGGCGAAATGCATCAAGGCTTATCTTAATGATAATAAATATGTTTGAGACGTAACAAGCTTTTCTCAATCTTTCATTTCCACATTGTCAAATTACCTCTACCAATTGATATTATATAAATTATATCAAAATCATATCGTTCTATTTTCCATACTATGAGAAGGATTTCTGTTTTCCGACATTTTCTATGGTACGGCAATAGCCGTGTCCTGAGGTCGTCGGATTAAATCGTTACAACTGTAGCTGGATTCTCGTATTTTGATTGGCTGGTTTACAGATTTGATTTGATTGGCTGGTTTAAAAATGTGATTTGATTGGCTGGTTTTAAGGACTACCAAAGAACAATCTCAGTTAAATCAACAGAGACTTGATATATGTTTAATTTGCATGAACTCAGGGGAGATAACCATTTCACGGAAACATGAAAAATTCAGGGATATTTAATGAGTTCAACGCATTAAATTCATCTTTTGCATAATTTCCTCATTTAAAACGTGAAAGATAATTAAACAATTTATTGAAATCAATAAATTTAGATTAGGAAGTCGAGAAGCAATAAATTAGCTCTTAAATTCACAAACCGCCTCTAATTGACAGTGGAACTCTTCAATGGATAATATAAAAATAGTGGAACTCTTCTGTGAATTGAATAAAAAATCTTTAAAAATTACAAATTAGGGAGATAATTTTAATCAGAAGTTATTTCCCTTGAAATATATATTCTATTTTTCTTTCTGCATTTCAGAGTTAAAATTGCTTCCCGTCGTTGTTGTTTAGCCAAAATTGCTTCGGAGCAATTCGATTCAACTATTCTATTACTTATTCAGCTAGAAATTACCGATTTATTTGAACAAAGTTGATTGAAAAGAATCACCAAATAATTATTTATTCAATCGAAATATTCCCCAATCGACGTCTGTACAGCTATGCCACATTGTTGGTGGCAAGGAAATATTACAAAATACACTAAGGGGGCGGTGTTTATTCGCCTTCCCACTAGGGAAAATTTGACACAAAGTCGAGTTTAATGTGGACACCGTCGCGTGTCCGTGTCGGTCATTCCAGAAATTGTCTACTTCCGTCGGCACTTCCTTTTTTTGGGACGTCTCAGATATCATACAATGAATCTGACCCAACCCCTTTGTGCTATTTTATTGCTTATCCAGCATGAAATTACCAACTTATTTGAACAAAGTCAACTGAAAATAATCATATAATAATTATTTACTCAATCGAAATGGTCCCCCATCGGCATATGTACACTTATTTCACCTTAGCAGCGAGTGTTCTATTCTCATCTTAAATAACACTTCATTCAAAAGGAAATAAATTGTGTAATGAAATAGCACCTGGGGTTAGGACAGGGGATTTTACAAGACTGGTGTGTTGTATGTTGTATTGGGAAGAGTGTCCGTAGTTGGAGGTAAGGGATTTTACAAAAAGCACACTAAAAGAGAGACGATGTTTATTCGCGTCCCCACAAGGGCAAATTCGACAGAGGGTCGAGTTACATATGAGTACACTCACGCGTCCGTGTGGATGGTTCCAGGCATTGTCTAGTTCCCTTGGCACTTCTCATTTTTGGGACGCCCCACGCATCACGCAATGAACCTGCTCCTACCCCCTTTAAGTGCAATGGTGAGGTGCAAGATGGGGTGACTTTGAATTTTTTCCTCTCGTTCCGGCCACAAGACGAGAATGATGAGAAGACAGCTTAGCGGAGAGGAAGGTAAGAAGATATATAACTACTCGAAACCACTTGACACTGAAGATAAAAGAGGTTAAAGACACCCCCACCCCTAAAAGAAGAAAATGATACACGTGCCAGAATCCTGAACACGATCGAGTAATCAGAAAGATCTCCCTTTGTTGCCAAAGGAAACGGAAGTGATTACTTCCCCTTATTAGAACTCTCCTATAACAATATAACGAGAGGTCCTTCGGACTCCGTGTAAGTTGAATGAAGCTTTTCACACGCAAATCTCTCGTTCTTATTCATCACAACGTCCACAACAACATTCTAACAGCATGCCATCTTGAGGAAGCGTAGGTTCCCTCTATCTGATGCTTGAAAGAAACAAAAGAAAAGAATACCAGCATTTTTCGATCATTAAACAAACCATTGACTTCAAGAAAAGAATGAAGCATCTGTGGTCAATTTATGTTTGAAAATTATGCATGTTTAACGTTATCAGCTTCCTGGAGGTCGGCCACAAACGTTCAACGACAGTTGGTTGGTTTCGTCACTCCTTGTTGTGGACGGTTGTCAAGGCGCACGATATGTCCGGACTTCGGGAAGACGGAGGTTGGTCTCTGGAAAGAACTGGCCTGGAACGTAACGGAGGATCGAGACGGAGACGAGTTTTCTAGTAAAGGAATTTACTGTTTATTTGTAATTTTACAGAAATGTTTGTCAAACACAGGCATTCCTATAAAATTGAGAGAGAGAGAGAGAGAGAAAGAGAGAGAGAGGGTGTCGAGGCGGCTTCGGAGGTGACGACTCAATCCGTATCTGTGGGATACTCTGATTTGTCTTCGCCCTGTCAGTCTTATTTATAGTGTGGTTGTTTATAGTTTCTAACGGCTAAATTAATTAATCTTGTTTAGGCTGTATAATTTGAACTTTGGCTATTTTGAATTCACCCGTGCTTGTTTATTAAACAGATTTCTATTTTTAGGTATTTTCTGTCGATGTTTTGACTCCCGCTTCCCTTTCTCCTGTGTCATCCTTTGATGTTATCAAAAGTACCACTGTTGTTTACCAAAACTGTCAAGTCGATTGTTTTAGTCTTATATTTTGAACTTCCGATTTTTTCTTTTCGTTTATCTATCTATCTATCTATCTATTTTCATTTATACACCCCTTCGCTATGGTACATATGAATTGATCACCATTCAGTGACGATCACGATTTCCAGAGACACGGCCAACAAAGAAGAACATCGGAACATTGATTGATTGGTCTGATCAACGAATAGAACAACACGGTTCTACAGCCCCACACAGCAACGTTACATGTAGATGCCTAAAAAATAGTAATCATATATTGATTACCAACAAGTATATATTTTCGGAGTTACTTTCATTTATTCTTGTAACTTAGAAAGTCAAAGCAAACTTAAAGAAATAACTCGTTTTCCAGAAACATTTCAACAGTTTCTTAAACATGACTTGACCGTATCCTCTCTATTTGGCATTCGATAGACAAAAACACGATTTATATAGGGTGTCCCAAAAGTGACCATCTATTTTGAGATAAAATAGGAATTTTAAAAGATTGCTTTAAGACATGAATATACAGGGTGTCCCAAAAGTAACCATCCATTTTCAGAAATAATAGGAATTTTAAAAGATTGCTTTAAGACATTTTGTATGGGTGTCCCAAAAGTAACTATCTATTTTGAGAAAATAATAATAATTTTTAAAAATTGCTTTAAGATATGAATATACAGGGTGTCCCAAAAGTAACCATCTATTTTGAGATAACAAAGGAATTTTAAAAGATTGCTTTAAGAATTTAAAGATCTGTTATATTGGCATTATTGTATGCATAATTTCATACAAAATGTATGTTTTCTTCACATTCAAGTTGCAGCACGCCCACCTGATTTAACACCCTAAGATCCCCCCTCCCCCACACCGGGGGCTTCTTTAAATCTCAAATTTGCCGTTGAAGAATGAAGAGATCTAGCTGATTTTCGTAATTGTATTAACGAAGCTGTTCGAAATATCACTCTTGAAATGCTTGAAAGTGTGTTCTGTGAAACATTTGATCATTTTCAGATCTGTAGAGACATTGATGGTCGCCGCGTAGAATCACATAATTAAACTAATGCTATTTTGTCCTGTGGTTTTCCTTCATTTCACACTTCTGTTGTCTTTGCTTGTAACAGATCAAGCCAAGAAACCCTGTATTCAGTCTCTTCTTATTAAGTGACGATATCACAAAATCTGATTCATGTTTAGGAAAGATTTAATGAATTGCAAGAAAAAACAAAAACCCAAGACGGATTTGGAAGTGTTACTAGGGATAAAGTGATCCTTGGGGAACAGGGTTCTATATCCAAAATTAAGATCAGAGTATTACTTTGAATACATCTTGGAGCAAGTCAACCAGATCGGATGGTATTTATTTTTGGGTTAAGACTATATATTTCACCAGTCATATTGGTCTCTTCAGGAGTTCTGAAAAAATGGAATTGTGAGTCAACGTATTTTTGCAACGAACGCAAATGCTATGAACATGATGAACATTGTCAAGGGAAGTTACTCTTTAAAAAAGAAACAGTGTGGCTCTGGATTACTTCTTAGGACTGATGCAAAACTTCTGTCAGTGATCCAATGCTCTGACCATTGAGCTTCAACGTCAAGTTGCATTCAAGCTCACATTACATGAAAGCTTTATGAGTTGAACGCCAGCAGTGTAATTGCTGTATTGACACTTTGATATTCCTTGCGAAAATTGTTCCCATCAACCAATCAGGTTCACTTGGCAGGCAGCTGCACTAACAATGAGAGGCTACTTCCGACAAAGTAGACAAGAAGAGATTGAAAACAATGTTTCTTGCCTGGATCTGTAACACTGAAATCAAATAAAACAGAAGAGTGACATGAAGGATGATCATAGGATAAACACAGCTTTAGTTTCCGAAGAGAATGGCTACAGAAAACCAAACGTTATTTATAAGTATTACGATATATTAAAAGTAATTATTAAATAAGGTATGCCAAGAAATAATGACAAGTACTGTGTTTCCCGGCTGATAAGACGCTAGAAGTGGTAAGACGCATCTTATAATTAGCTAGTATTTTTCGGAAAATATTTGAAGATCAAATAGCTTACCATGCTAGCAAGTCCAAGAGTTGGATATTTAGGCGACCGTGGGCGGAGGTCACAGATTTGATCCCCACAGGTGCTGAACGTTATGAACAGGATATCAACTGCAAGGTGTCCAGGACCGGAAACGGTCAGACAGGGTGTCCAGGGGTCGTAGGCAGGATATTGACCTGCCTGCAGGTGGTGGCTGGAAAACAAGCGTGGGCGTTCTAAACCCCATAAACGAAGAGAGAGACACAGGACGCACTCAGAGACAAGCAGAGAGGCAGGCAGAAGCTGGGTCTGGAAGACACAAGACCAGTTCCCCTGTTGGGAACAGTCTATCGGCTCTCGTTGTTTCTCCCCCACTCTTCATTCTTCGCCACGACACAATGTATCTTCTGAAATAAAAAGATATCCTCATATTTTCATAAACAAGTTTCGAGTATTCCTTTTCCTCCAAGTTCAGGATGTTCCTCCTGCGTACCAAGATGGCTATACAACACACGTCGCCTACTCTACGGAGTAATTTTCCTTTCTGTCACAGCTAATTATCACATTTTGGACCTATTATTTAATATATTTCAGGAACAAAAGTGCGTCTTATCTGCCGGGATATACGGTGACTCTACTCTGTATAAATATAGATATTTCAGAAACTTCAGCAGACAAATAACATCAAATAGTTTTGGGGAAAGCGCATTTCCGAAGCAGATGTTTCAGAAAGTATGATACATTATATACATATTTTGCAAGTTTGTAACATAATGATGTTTGATAGCCAGCGCCACTAAGATGATACGAGGATGACCGCCGGCAAATACAAGTCTGAAAGTCAGACCATAGCTGCGCGAGTTCACTCCCTTGCACTTTCAGACATATATAGAAGGAGTGGGAAGAAACTAGAGGTGGCGGGAGCTTTTTTTCGGTATGTCTGTTAGAACCTGCCAGTCAGTGACGGCAATGGGTACTAGAGATGCTAGCGCATCTAAAATTTACTTAACCACAAATTTCCACAGTTGTTTTATGATTAAAGCTATCTTGGACGACGGGTAGATACTTTATCTATCCAGTTCGGCGCACAGGCCCCGCCGTCCAAGGACCTGTAGTCGTGGAAAATCCTCCCAAAATCTTCGTTCGCGAAGCCAAGCCATTTATTCAATGATTCACGTGAACTCAGGTCACCCTCTTTCTATTATAATAAACAAGTCAAGTAATTGTAAAAGTCCGTACGATCTTTGCTAATGATAAAAGAGCTGTAATTTAAGAAAAGGGGAGAACTTTGCTATATTTTCTGGCACATGCGATTTGAATATAAATCAGTACAATTATACAAATAATGTGCAAATACACGACAGAATACATTTTAACGTTGTTACTTGAATTGCCTTTTGAGATATTTGCTAGACTGAGCTTAGTTTGGCACAAGGCCAAAACGAAGAGGTTAGGAATAAGAAAATTGTGTTCCGCCATATACGATAATAAGACCAACAGTTATTAGGACCAGCCACACAATAGTACCAATCTTGTAAGAACCGATTCAAACGTATGTAATCATCGCTAATTTGCTTCGTTTATTATGACCAATGCGCCGTTTATTTGGACCAAGAAGAAGTGCTACAGAATTAACATTTTTTAAAATAAAATCTGATAGAATTACTAAAAATATATTTTTCTCGAAACAGCTATCTTTCAATTATTTTTAGCTCGTGACTCAAATTTTCAAAAGGAAAAAAAAAAGAAAGAAAAATACTGTTTTTATGCAAGTTGTTCCCCTTGAATTAAAAATATTTCGTATTTTGCACATAAACAATGGAGTTGTTCAGTTAATCGGACTATCCGGTTATTGGGTCCAAAATCTTCGGTCCCGATGTGATCCTATTAACCGGAATCCATCGTATATGGAGGTGTTAGGATGGCGTATATCTATCTATCTATCTATCTATCTATCTATTTATCTATCTATCTCTCTACAAAGATCTTGCTTAAGAGAGTCTTAAATTGTTGAATACAAGAATACAAATTGTTATATATTACCATGATGAGCGTCTTTAAGAAGACACATTTGTTGGTGCTCAACTAGTGGTCAACTTTCAAATAGTTCTTCGGACGATTGAACCTCCTTCTTGTTGTTTGTGTTGTTAACACGACGTTTCGGTCGATCCATTCTACGGCCTTCTCCAGGTATACTATCCGAATGTGATGGGGTAAAACAAGAAGGAGTCCAATCGCTCGAAGAACTATTTGAATGTTAATGACCATTCTCAAAACTATAGAAAATAGCGGTCAACTATTTTTTTTTAGATGCGCGAGCATCTCTAATCGCGGTGAACGTCACTGATTGACTGACTGACATGCACTGACAGACTGACATGCCGAAACACTCCCACCATCTCTCGTTTCCCCCCTTCCTTCAATATGTGTCCGAGAGTGAAAGGAAGCGAACTCTCGCATTTGAGGTCTGACTTGTTAGAATACTAAGCATATGTGGTACCCTGTCTTCAGTGATTACACATTTAAGTATCGTTTCAATGTAGAGAGTGATAATTACTATTCGTGTTGTCAGTTTCAATTAAAGCTATTTCCAGATGCACCAACTCAGATATTCGTTAAAGTAATTTCTCTCAGATACCCAATGTCTCGACTTTTGAAACATCTTGAGTCAACTTTTCAATTATAATGACCAATGCGTCAACGCACTGGAGAGTCGGTCCAATTGAATGCCTAAAGTAAGAATGCCACTTTATACTGTTTAGAATTTCTATTGTCAAACTCCAGCCCATTGGTGTTGACTTTATCCGCCGCCCTCCGTTACGAGAACAACAAGAACAAGACTGGCTGTTGCTGCTGGGTCAAACACCACTCCTACTTCTATTCCGTCTGAAGATGATTACTGCAACTTTTGTATTGTATATGTAATAAGTTAAAAAATATAACAATATATATAATTTTCTATATTTATTTATTTATTAGAATGAAATAAGCCAATGCGTATATCTATGATAAACTTTCGTTAGTTTCTATGACTTGTCAATTTAGCTCAGTCAGTTAAACAGCCGGCTACCGATCTCTTGGTCGTGAGTTCAAATCACGGTAGGGGGATGGGGATTTTACATATCGGTTAAGACCCCTGATTTTGGTGAGGATTGTTCCTGTTACGATAGGGAAACAAATTCAACACCTGACTTTGTCCTGGAGTTTGACAATAACAAGAACAAAGCTCACCTAATTCAGGGGAGTAAACTCTTCACTGTTTGTCTAACACATCAAGTTAAACCAAACCGATATATAAGAACATTCCATACCGTGATTTGAAATCACGACCGAGTGATTGATAGGCGGCTCGCTTACAGACTGCGCTATACTGACACGTCTTATATATTTACGAATGCATTTATTATATATACAATACAAAAGTTACAGTAATCATCTTCAGTCGGAATAGAAGTAGGAGTGGAGTTTGACCCTTCAGCAACCCGGCTTGTTTATTGACTATATTTCCCGACGAGTTCAGTTTTGCATCTTGCAGGCTGCTAGAAGCTGGCAGTTCTAGACTTGCTTCTTAAGACCTCGAAATACTTCGTAAAATGTTGACGTTTCTTTATGTTATGCATAAGCAATGTCGTTCAGTATTAACGAAATAATCCGGTGTATTGTTTACTCGATATTTATCGATATTAGTAAAATACCCGTTGCTTTGCTAACAGTATACCCAGGGGTGGAAAACTAAGGCCCTGTAGTATCTGAAAAAAACCTCTTGGGAGTCGCCTGAAGATTGGGTTAAGTGCCAGGGATGATGACCTGGCACTTAACCAAATCTTCCGTTCACAGACACTCGAAAGGAGTTCAATTCCATCACATTTTACTTTATCGCCTTTCTTCTTTTCTCGATGGCCGAGTTCAGCCGTTCTCCTTTTGCGAATATCTATGTTTCACCCCAACCCCTTCGCGTACCCCTACCCTGCTTCTGTCTTCCTCTACCCGCCCTCTCCGCTGTCTTTGTGTTGCGATTTCATTTTCAGTACCTCCCCTCTAACCCCCTCGTCGGAGAAGAGTGGTCAGCAAGCTAATCTTCGCAGACAATTACTACTGCTGTGAGTTCGATCCTTACTGGGTACCCCGCAATTTGGCCTCATGCCAGACTAAGCTAAGCTGAACGAATAACGTTACCACGGCTAGCTTAGTTCGGCACGGGGCCGAATGTAAGGTTGAAGTGATGAGTATGAGGATTGTGTTGCACCAAACCTCCTAATAAGGAGGTCCTGCCTTGAAAAACAGCATTAGAAATCTTGGGTTTTACCTGTTCGCGAACATCGACCACTGGCACATTCTTTGTTATGTTGTTGAGTCAGCTTTACTGATGCAAGATAACACAGGTGACTAATTAATTGAAATGTATGATTTATGAACTAATGCAGATATTGAAAGAGATGGGGAACATGCTGAAAGGAATATTACTTGGCCCAAATTCCCTTACACAACTGCAATTCGGACAGACACGGAAAGAAAAACAACTTCTTAAAAAACAACATTTTTTAACCGTAATTACTCGTGTATAATGTGAGAGAAACATCTGTGAATTTGGGTGAAGTTCTCGATAGGTAAATATGCTTTTTATTCTTTTTCAAAACTCCTATTAGGCCAGCATGATCTACGTGCACTCTCCGATGATCCTACATTTATCGTACCAATAGTTGGGAAGAACTACCGCATTTGCATAAAGCAAAATGGCTGCCAGCACACACCAAAAAAAGTACTCGGATATGTCAACTGGGAGATGAGATATGAAATTATGTTTTTTTTGGGGTGCTGGCTGCTATTTCAATTAATTTAGCCATTCAAAACTTGCCACTTTTAGCCATTCAAAAATTTCCACCATTCAAAAATTTCCACTTTTAGCCATTCAAAAATTGCCACTTTTCACCATTCAAAAATTATCACTTTTAGCCATTCAAAAATTGCCTCTTTTAGCCATTCAAAAATTGCCACTTTTCACCATTCAAAAACTGCCACTTTTAGCCATTCAAAAATTGCCACTTTTAGCCATTCAAAAATTACCACTTTTAGCCATTCAAAAATTACCACTTTTAGCCATTCAAAAATTGCCACTTTTAGCCATAGAAAAAGGTGCAGATTCTGGTATTCACCGTGGTTGCGTTTATCACTAGCAAACACATCCACTTGTGCACATAATGGCCTTTTATTCGTACATTTCCGTGCAAAGGCAAAAGTAGCCATTATGCTAATGGTGAACGCTGTTGGTACTTTCCTGTGTCAATAGACACAATTAGTGAATACAAAATCTTGAATCTGCATCATCGCATTGTGCTCCCCCCACGCACATATACACTGTATATCATTTACTTAAACCACTTGAGATTCGCCGATGACGTTTCCATGATGTCAGAAACATCCGAAGAATTACAAAACATGTTGATAGATCTAAATAGTGAAAGTAAAAAAGGTGGATAAAGATAGCTAAAGGAGTAAGACAAGGGATACAATATTACCTAAACTTACCGGAAAACTGACTGATTGGGAATGGGAATAAACATAGATGAAGAATACTTAAGCCGATGGCATTTCCATGATGTCGGAAGCGTCCGAAGAATTACAAAACATGTTAACTGATCTAAATAAGTAGAAAAGTAGGCTTAAAGATGAACAGAACAAAGTCAAAAGTAA